>CM035424.1:7747126-8067126 GCA_020310875.1 Ceratopteris richardii
ATTCTCTTACTTTTACATTAAGTAAACTCTTCAAAAGTTACAAGAGGTAGTTCACAAGTGAACTTTACATAGTCTTCTTTTTTAAAGCTTCTTCTAAGACTTTGTGAGACTCAAGCCAATACTTAGGCTTGTCATAGACTTGCTCCAACATGTGTATGTGTGTATGCATGTAAGCATGTATGTATGCATTTGCATATGCATTATGTATGCGTATGTATGCATGCATGTGTATGTGTGTGTATGTATCTTTATGTGTGTGTATGTATCTTTATGTGTGTGTGTGTATGCATATATATGTGTGCATGTGTGTGTCTCTCTCTCTACGTGTGTGTGTGTCTATGTGTGTATATGTATGTGTGTGTATGTGTGTGTATGCATGTAAGCATGTATCTATGCATATGCATGTGCATTATGTATGCATGTGTGTTTATGTGTGTGTATGTTCCTCTACGTGTGTGTGTGTGTGTATGCATATGTATGCATGTATG
This sequence comes from Ceratopteris richardii, assembly GCA_020310875.1. Classification (NCBI taxonomy): domain Eukaryota; kingdom Viridiplantae; phylum Streptophyta; class Polypodiopsida; order Polypodiales; family Pteridaceae; genus Ceratopteris; species Ceratopteris richardii. The sequence goes on from CM035424.1 coordinate 7,747,615, forward strand.
TGTATGTGTGTGTGTGTGTGTGAATGCATATATGTGTGTGTATGTGTTTGTGTATGTGTGTGTGTATGTGTGTATGTGTTTGTGTATGTGTGTGTGTGTCTATGTGTGTATGTGTGTGTGTGTCTATGTGTGTATGTGTGTGTGTGTCTATGTGTGTATGTGTGTGTCTATGTGTGTATATACATGCGTATCTATATATATGTGTCAGTATGCATGTGTATGTGTGCGTGTGTGTAAATGTGTCTGGATGTGTGTGTGTGTGTGTAAGTGTGTATGTGTCTATGAGTGTGTATGTGTTTATGTGTGTGTATGTGTCTATGTGTGTGTATGTGTCTATGTGTGTATGTGTATGCATGTATGTATGCATATGCATGTGCATTATGTATGCATATGTATGCATATGTGTGAGTATGTGTGTGTATGCATGTAAGTATGTATGTAGGCATATGCATATGCAATATGTGTGTATGTGTCTATGTGTGTATGTGTCTATATGTGTATGTGTCTATGTGTCTATGTGTGTGTGTGTATGTGTGTGTCTATGTGTGTATGCATGTGTATGTGTGTGTATGCATGTGTATGTGTGTGTAAATCTGTGTGTATATGTGTGTGTATGTGTGTATGTGTCTATGTGTGTGTATGTTTCTATGTGTGTGTATGTGTCTATGTGTGTGTATGTGTCTATGTGTGTGTATGTGTATGCATTATCTATGCATATGCATGTGCATTATGTATACATATGTGTGTGTATGTGTGTGTATGCATGTAAATATGTATGCATGCATATGCATATGCATTATGTATGCATATGTATGCATATGTATGCATATGTATGCATATGTATGTATGTATGTGTATGTGTGTGTATGTCTCTCTATGTGTGTGTATGCATATATGTGTGTGTATGTGTGTGTGTCTATGTGTGTGTATGTGTGTATGCGTGTATGTGTGTGTATGTGTGTGTATTTGTGTGTATGCGTGTGTATGCATGTAAGAATGTATGTATGCATATGCATGTGCATTATGTATGCATATGTATGCATGTGTGTGTATGCATGTAAGTATGTCTGTATGCATATGCATATGCATTATGTATGCATATGTATGCATGCATGTGTATGTGTGTGTGTATGTCTCTCTACATGCGTGTGTGTATGCATATATATGTGTGTATGTGTATGTGTGTATGCATGTGTATGTGTGTGTATGCATGTAAGCATGTATGTATGCATATGCACGTGCATTATGTATGCATATGCATGTGCATTATGTATGCATATGCATGTGCATTATGTATGCATATGTATGCATGTGTGTGTATGTGTGTATGCATGTAAGTATGTATGTATGCATATGCATTATGTATGCATATGCATTATGTATGCATATGCATTATGTATGCATATGCATTATGTATGCATATGCATTATGTATGCATATGTTTGCATGTATGTGTATGTGTGTGTGTGTATGTCTCTTTACGTGTGTGTGTGTGTGTATGCATATATATGTGTGTATGTGTATGTGTATGTGTGTATGCATGTGTATGTGTGTATGCGTGTGTATGTGTGTATGCATTTAAGCATGTATGTATGCATATGCATGTGCATTATGTATGCATGTGTGTGTATGTGTGTGTATGCATGTAAGTATGTATGTATGCATATGCATATGCATTATGTATGCATATGTATGCATGTATGTGTATATGTGTGTGTATGTCTCTCTACATGTGTGTATTCATATATATGTGTGTATTCATATATATGTGTGTATGCATGTGTATGTGTGTGTATGCATTTAAGCATGTATGTATGCATATGCATGTGCATTATGTATGCATATGTATGCATATGTGTGCATGTGTGTATGTTTGTGTATGTAAGTATGTATGTATGCATATGCATATGATTATGTATGCATGCATGTGTATGTGTGTGTGTATGTCTCTCTACATGTGTGTGTATGCATATATGTGTGTGTATGTGGCTATATGTGTGTGTATGCACGTGTGTGCGTGTCTATGTGTGTATGTGTGTGTGTGTGTCTATGTGTGTATGTGTGTGTCTATGTGTGTATATATGTGTGTATCTATATATATGTGTCTGTATGCATGTGTATGTGTGTGTGTAAATGTGTGTGTATGTGTGTGTGTAAGTGTGTATGTGTCTATGTGTGTGTGTATGTGTATGTGTGTGTTTGTCTATGTGTGTATGCATGTCTATGTGTGTATATATGTGTGTGTGTATGCATGTGTATGTGTGTATGTAGATTAGTGTGTATGTGTGTGTGTAAATATGTGTGTATGTATGTGTATGTGTCTATGTGTGTATGTGTGTGTATCTATGTGTGTATGTGTGTCTGTGTGCATATACGTGTGTATGTGTATATATATGTGTGTGTGCATGTGTATCTGTGTGTGTGCATGTGTGTGGATGTGTGTTTGTTTATGTGTGTGTAAGTGTGTATGTGTCTAATATGTATGTGTGTGTGTATATGTGTGTGTGTCTATGTGTGTATCTGTGTGTGTATCTGTGTGTGTCTATGTGTATGTGTGTGTGTCTATGTATGTATATGTGTGTGTATGCATATGTATGCATGTGTGTGTGTAAATCTATGTGTGTATGTGTGTGCGTGTGTACCTTGCTTCACGGGATGTGTGTGTCGATCTCTCTCTCCCCTCTCTCTCTCTCTCTCCCTCTCTCTCGTCCTAATACCAGCACAAATGTGCCAGGAGAAATCGAATTTTTTTTTAACATTCTAGAGTGTCGCTTATGCAATGCTCTGGAAGACCAGGACGTCGTGTATGCGACGATCTAGTGTCATAGGAAATTTGCCAACATCATTAAAAGCGTCATTGTTTAGCGACGCTCTTTGCAACGCATATTTTTAGCGTCACTTGGCATCACTTATGTGACAACACATCCTTTTTTTAATAAAAAAACAGGCTCGTCACATATGCAATGCTAGCATTACATAAGCGATGAGCCCCACTTTTTTTCAATTCGGGGGCATCGCTATGCCCCCTATTTCTAGTAGTGTGAAAAAAGCCAACTAGGCTTATTGAGAACCTATGAATAACTATCATATATCTCCTATGGCAAGGCTGGGTAAGTCTTCCACCTACATCACCAAAGAGACCCCAACATCTCGATGTCTCCCAGTTAAGAAAACCTTACCACGACCCTCTTTATCAGATGTAAAAGGCTTTATGCAAAAGCGTAACTGCTATATCAATGACCAGATGGACGTACATAAGCGATATCTAGAGAAGCATACATATTGTCTATGTGCTCAATATATGGAGTAAAATGGCATTGAAAGGTTGAATTCATTGCCCAAACACTAGCCAACAACACTTGAAAGTATTTGTCAATTCTGATCTTTAGACTCAAAAACCTGCATAGACTTGCGGTGGCCACTCCCACCACAACCAAAACCTTCCAAGAACCCTGTAGATTAACTAGTGTGGTTGAAAACACAGCCCCAAAAGGTGAAATTTTGTTGTCAAAGAAGTACAAAGAACACTCTTCTTGATGTTCTTGCACCTCTCTGAAGAGAACTGTGCACGAAAATACTCCAAATTGGCTCCAAAAACACCCCAAAAATGCTTCAAAGGTATGCTTTCAAAGAAAAGAATGAAGCTTTGAGGGCCCAAAACTTGTTGAAGATAATGTGAACCTTAATCTTTCCCCTTCTTAAAGCACCATAAGAGTGTAGCTTAGTGGCAAGAGATCACCACGATTAAGCGAGCTCCAGGGGGAATAGTACTGAGATGGGTGAGCTCTGAGGAAGTATCAAGAACCTCTGTCTTCCTTGATTGTTGAGGTCCTCCCTCGCACATAGCCAATGATGTCAATGGTGACTTCGGTGACTCAGATGACAAGGTATGCCAAGGCATATGCCTTGGTCATCGCCTTGGTCGTAAGCCTTGGAGAAGGCCTTGGGTGGGTGGGCAGATGCTCACTTCGCTTACAGAAAATGAACAAAGCTTTTGCATCAAAATGTTCTAATACTAGTGAAGTATTTCAATGATGATGCACCATAGTGTGCTCTCCTTTGAGAGCTTCATGATGATATCCTCGGAGTAGAAAACCGAGGTCCATGCACCACACATGGTACTCTGCACAGAGGCTATAGAATACACAGAAAACATAGTACACATGAAGAGACTTTTTAGGTGTTACAAATGTGGTCATACATACAGTCTATGGCTGACCAGACCACTATATGTTTTATTAAAGAGCATATACAAAAGTGTTCGATGGCCATTTGGCCTTTCACATGGACACTAACGATAACACAGGTCCTTCATCATTTTAGTGAACTTGTGGAATCGATTTCTCTACATGTACTTGTCATGAGGAAGGAGATAAGGAAGAGAGCTCACACACACTCTCACTCTCAAGGAGAAGCACACACATAAATTAAGGCAAGGAAGAATGATCTTCTTCGTCTTCTTCTATTACATAAAGAGGAATGTACAAGAATGACCTAAAACAAGAATACAACAAGCGCAATATACAAAGATCAATACATAAGGAAAAACCTAATGTCCGCAAATGAGTGAGCTGGCAAGGAACAAATGTGCCATCACTCTCGATAGATAAATCTAATAAAGCTCAATAAAGTATCCCTGACATATACCGGCATGACCACTATACATGTCAAAGAAACGAAAAACTGGTACGTGTCATCGTGGATCACCACATGTTGAGCTTGATATCTCAACACTCCCCCTCAAGCTCAACGCCATATCCTGTAATCCAAGCATCTCTCGAAACTTCTTCAACTTCTCAGCTCCAAGTGCTTTGGTGAAAATATCAGCAACCTGCTCATCTGTTCTCACATAAACAAGATCAATATCACCTGCTAATACCTTCTCTCTAATGAAGTGATAATGTACCTCGATATGCTTTGTTCTAGCATGGAAAACTGGGTTCCGTGCTAACTGTATGCTGCTAAGATTATCACAATAAATAGTGATAGGATTTTCCACTTCCACACCTAAATTTGCAAGTAGCATTTCTAGCCATGATGCCTCACATGTTGTTATTGCAGCACCTCTATACAGGTTTTTTTTTTCTCTGGCTTGTATATACATCTATTGCCCCAAAGGGCTACTTATCTTTGCACATTCTCTAGTAATACATTCAGTATTGTGTGTTGTGCTCCAAGCTTCTTCTTCTTCTTCCTTGTGTTGTTCACGTGCTTCTACAGACATCTAACTCCAACACTTATATGCAGCTCCTAAACCACGAAAACACACTTCCACCTTATCATCATCATCTACATTCATGCCAATAGATGTAAGTGACTCACATATGCTTTTGATTTTCAAGGTGTAGTCACTTATCGACATGCTCTTCTTCTCCAATGTATGCAGCTCCTTCTTGAGTTGCAGTTTTCGTGCCTTTGTATTCGTCTCATACAATGTGACCAAATTGTTCCAAGCCTCTTTTGGTGTCTTGGCATCCTGTATGTGTCCAATCATGCTATCCTGTATGCTAACAGATAGCCATTACATTATCTTTTGTGCTCCTTGATTCCATTCCTCATATGCTCTTACTTGATCTGCAGTCCGATTCCTTTCTAGTAACTGCGGAGCATTTTCATTCTCTCCTTCGATGTACTTCCAATAGCCTTTTCCCATCAAGAAATTCATCATTCTGAATCTCCAAGCATGGAAGTTGTTCTTGTCCAGCTTATCGCTCATAAGCTGACTCATTCCATCTGCGTTTGCCATTTTTGTAGCAATTCACAACACTGCAAAACACTGCAAGTAGCACTTCTGCTTGAACACTATCGCACTATGATGTGACAGTTTGATCTCAAAGAAACATAGTTTTCGTGTATCAACAGTACATCGAATGGCTTGAAATTCTGGATCTAGAATATATGAGTGGTGACAAACACAACAAAAGTTACAATTTCTGAAACTGACCTGGTTTTTGTGCAGGCCCCACCTTGCGGGCTCGAAACAGAGGTCGTTTGTGAATCGTGTTTTCTCCACACCTTGCTGCATACTCTTCACCATCGCCTTCTACATGAGCTCTCTACAGCCACGCTGGCTCTAATACCATGTCACAAGGAAGGAGACAAGGAAGAGAGCTCACACACTCTCACTCTCAAGGAGAAGCGCACACACAAATTGAGGCAAGGAAAAATGATCTTCTTCTTCTTCTTCTATTACATAAAAAGGAATGTACAAGAATGACCTAAAAACGAGAATACAACAAGTGCAATATTTAAAGATCAGTACATAAGGAAAAACTTAATGTCTGTGAATGAGTGAGCTGGCAAGGAACAAATGTGCCATCACTCTCGGTAGATAAATCTAATAAAGCTCAATGAAGTATCCCTGACATATACCGGCGTGACCACTATACATGTCAGAGAAACAAAAAACTGGTATGTGTCATCTTGGATCACCATGTGTTGAGCGTGATATCTCAATAGTACTTGTCCATTTGCTATAATTTAACTTGGGACAATTAGAATAGAGTATCTAGTAATCTCATATTAATTTTCATTATGTTTGGATCAGTAGATCTTAAGATATAAAGCATAGAGTGTGACTATGTTTGCATACCTTCTAGATCTTAAAAAGTCGAGATGACCCCCTTGACTTGCTAGATTCATTTCTCATTGTATGTTGCAGCTAAATTCATGAAATAACTTGCTCTAGTTAGTTATACACTTAAATTATATGTGTGCAAAAGCTCTTTGATCAATTCATACTAGGTTGTGAGCTCTGAGCATAATACTGAGACCTTCTATTCCCAAAATAGAAGGTTCTTCACATTTCTTGCATATGCAAGTTATCTGTTTTGATGCAACCAATTGAGAATTATGCTTCAAAGGATTTATTGGTTCTAAATTCATCATTGTGAAGCTAAAGGAGTCTATCATGCATCCCTGAAGTTGGATTGGCAGGTGTAGAGCAAGATTTGTGCAACATCAACTCACCTCTAGACATAACCTCACCATCTTCTCACAATCTCTACATTTTCCTAGTCCCAAACATGGCATAACATACTTGGCTATGTGTGGGGGTAACGTCAAGAGTGAATAGTTTGCTCTCTCTCCTTCCTTTGGTTATAACATTTCTTCCATCTTTCACAAGGGAGCCCATTAACCCTAGAAGCTCTATCAATCAAAACTCTAGAAATGGGTCTATATCTATACCAAACGAAAATTAATGGAACAATATAATCCACCAATTTAACCTAACTGTTTTGACTTGGTTGACTAGAACTTTAGTTTCATCTGCTATCGATTTCAAAAAAGGATTTTGGAGTTACAATGGAACTTCGGCTAAAAGGGCTCATTTAAAAGCTAGAACTAAAGCTAAAACTTCATATAATAGCATCCAGATAGTAGATTTACATAAATACCTGCCATGAATCTAGAACCATGGCTGAAGTTGTAGAGTCTAATGGCATCATCGAGGAAGAAACCTGTTGTTGATCTCCTGTATTTTCCTTCTTTTTTGTAGACTCCATCTATCAAAAATCAATATCCGATACTTGATTTGGGGAACCATTATGTTGTACTATAGCCCGCATCTAGTCCACTTTCCTCAAACCAAAAAATGTGGATTGCTCTGACCCAAAGAAATATGGTGATACATGTGAAGCCCAACCAGACACTTGGTTGTATATACTATGATGTTCCTCGATGTTGGGATGCAAAACCGGATCTTGAGATGGATGTTCTTTACCAAACCAAATAATAAGGATTGCCACTGGCTCCTCATAAGAAATCATAATCATGTTCATCATTGGTGCTTTTAGATTTGCTTCTTGTTTCATGTGATCATATTCTTGTGCTTCTAGACAATTTTACCTCCTGTGTCTAAACTCCATACAAAACAAATATTGCGATTGTTTAGCATCACTTTGCTAATTGCAACCTTCTCATCGAGTACATATAAAAGGTTTTCAGCCTTGTTCGTAGCCTTGGTAATTTTGTCCACATTGTATAGTGGGAGGTGAATGGGGAGAGCCATTGCCTCAGATACTAGTAGTAGTTTTCATAGAATGGATGTTATTTGCATATGGTTGTTGGTACCAAGGACTGGTCTATAACATATCAAGTTGCACTTGATTGGCTTGCACTCCTCTATTCTGGGATTTATATACACAATGTTTTGTATTATGATCCATTAAGTTACAAATAAAAATAATATAACTGATCTACATCCAATTTACTGTGATACGTCCTGCATTTCTACATTTTGTATAATAAAGGTGTTTGAAAGAATATAGGAACCATCAACTCCTATATTAGTACTAGTTTTCATCGGATGGATGTTACTTACGTATGGTTGTTGGTACCAACGACCAATCTATAACATATCAAGCTGCACTTGATTGGCTTCCATTGCTATATTTTGGGACTTATATATAGAATGCTCTATAGTATGATCCATTAACTTACAAGTAGCACAATATACTGATTTAGAGCACAATTTACTGCAATGAATTTGTTTGAAAAAATCAATTACCCCTGTAGGTAGAATCTGCATTAATGTTTCCAATATGAAGGTCAATGTAGAAGTGGATTAGCCACCTTCGAATTCCACTCAAGTTGTTTAGTATCATGAATAATATGATCTATTGTCCTCCTACCATCCAAGGCATAAAAGAAAAATCTTTTCCTTCAGCATGGGGTTAAATCCTTCAATAAAGCAACCATGCACCACATCTTCTAGTGGGTGCTATCTTTTAGGAATCTATCTCAAAGTGCATCAAAATAAGGAAGCATAGTCTGCAATGATCTGAGTAGGTTGTTGAACCATATATTGCGAGGTAATGAATAACTGGTCTCTTGTTTTAGCCTTCCAAAATGTGCATAAGAAAGTTGTGCGAAGGGCATTGTAAGTAGTAAAATGATTAGGGGATAACTCTATCAACCATCTGATTGCATCACTTCTTGGTGTGGCTAGGGCAAATTAACATTTTCAAGCATAATTCTATCCATCTTCCAACAAATCATACTCTTTATCAAATAGATGGACATGAACATTTGGGTCATTGTATGTTTTTCCACTAAAGTGATTAAACTGCATTCTAGTAAATTTTGTGTCCCAAAAATGTCATACCTATAGTAGTTTGTTGATGTTGACCCTCCATGCATATGATCCCTAGGGAGAAACTCCTCTTCCTTAACTTCTTGAACATCTTTTGTCCCAAAAACTAACATATACTCCTCTCTTGATACCATCAGCTCATCCTTCAACTCCTCCACCCAGGTGAAATCAAGAAGGTCTAGTGCCGCTCTAGAATCTCAGGGTTATTCTTTAGCCTCTCAGATTCTCTAAATGGTTGCCAATCTCTTACCCCTTCCACCTACAAATTCATAGCCTGATATGACACTTGCACCTCTAGGAGTTGTGTAACCAGGGAGGTACAAAACTCCTCCCTTCTGCACCAATGAAAGTAAGTGCTCCAAATTACACTCACTGCCCAAAATTATACTACGAGATCCTTCTCCGACTTCTAAACTAGATGGCTTCACAATGGCTAACTTCTCTTGTTCTTCCTTAAATCATGAAAACCAAGTATTTTATCACATTGGCATGGTATTGTGAGCCGCCGGAATGTAATATGAAAAGCTGCACGCATACCGAAAGGGTGTAGCGCAATAGTTGTACCTTTTGATTAATAAAGGAAGCGTGCGTGAATAGAGGGCGTGTGTCGCCAGACTGTGAGTCTGGGTGAATGCCTGAAGTGGAGCGGAATGTATATTCTCCATATTCTGTTTACTCTGTTGTCTATCTATCTGCTAATTAAGTTTGGAGATTAATTAAGTCGTTGATGAAGTATTAAGTGACCGACATTGCGGTGAATTGACGAATGCGTGTTTATGTGTATGGCAGTGAAGAATATTGTAATGAGCAGTTAACTATCTTGTGTTGAAGCAGCGCAGACAGACAGTAGTTGCAGGATAATATAATTCAACACGTTAAGTCTGTGAAGTAGTTCATATACCTGAACCTGTAGAATTTGGGAAAATACAAATAGGGCCTCTGTTTTACAGACCCCTAACCATCCCAAGAACCCAGAATCGATAACATATTAAACAATAAAGTTTAACACTGGCGCCGTCTGTGGGAAATGGAGTAACCAGTTGAAGAAAAGGTTACGAAGTGAAGAAGAATCCTTTGATATATGTCGGTAACACGTTCTGGTGAATTTTATCCCAAATATCGAAGTGATCCACATCCGTGGGCAGTTACGAATTTGTTAGGAACACCCTCTGGTGGTAGAAGTGATGAACAATTAAGTTCAAGTGCAGAAGGTTCAATTCAACAAGCGAGTGGCAATTTTGGTGGCAGTCCGATGCTGTGCAGAAGCAGTTTGGTAGAGTGCGGCGGTAATCCGGGGCGTTCTGGTGATAGTCCGGTACATTCTAAAGATAGTACGTTAGTTCCTGGTGGTATTTTGGCATTGTCTAGTGACAATTCAGCATTGTCTGGAGACAATTCGATGATTTTCAGTGATAGTTCAATATTGTCCGGTGACAGTTCGGTGCTCTCTGGCGATAATTCGGTGATTTTTGGTGATAGTGCGCTATTGTTTGGTAGGAATTTGCTGCATTCCCCGTTTTTAGGTGCAAGTCTAGCCAATTTCGATACTAAGGTTGAGAAAGGGTTGTTCGATGTTGAGCTAAGTAATCGGCTCAGAGATATTTTTGGATTGGAAAATTGGCAAAGTGACCATATGGTCCAGGGACATCAAGAAGTCCGTCCCCAAAGTTTAGGCAACATGAGTAGTTCCCATCAACAACAACAACAGCAACAACAACAGCAGCAGCAACAACAACAACAACAACAACAACAACAACAACAATAGCAACAACAACAGCAACAGATTTTTCCACCACGTCCGGTGCCGGCCGGAGTCACATACACAAAATTTGGAGGTTTTCCGAGAGATTATCCCGACGTGCATGTGCGGACATTTGAAATTAATTATGCAGTTTTGAATTACCCAGCAGATCCTGCTTATAAAGCCATCGTGTTCTAGTCAACCTTGGTCAATGAAGATGCTTGCTGGTTAATCATTTCCGACAGTATGATGACATGAAGGATGCATTTCTGCAATGATTCCAGTTAAAGAAAAACCCAACAGAAATTTTTGATTATCTGCAGAATAACAGGCAGAAGCCACACCAGAATGTCCAAGACTATGCCACTCTATTTCGGACTCATTTACGGCAGTTGCCACCAGCGCATGCCAATTTACCATACGATGTTATTACTCAGTGGTTCATAAACGGATTAAATCCCCAATTGAAACAGATCATGATTATTCATTGTGTGGGGGGAATGACCTTGGATGCTATAATTGCAATGGTGTTACAATTAGAAAATAAAGTGGGGGGCTTCACTGAAGATTTGGAGTGGTTGAAGGCATCTAAGCATTCAAACCAAGACCCTCTAAAACAAATTTACTATACTAAATGTAAAAACACAAGACACACTAGCTTAGCATGCGCTCTGAATCAGATGTACTGTGCTATTTGTCACATTGTGGACCATACCATAGAGACCTGTCCTTATAACGCAAAGGTACAGAGTAGAGCGGCTGTCAATGCTATTATCCAGGAACATGGGCAATCGACCAGTCACTATGTACCACCGTAAATGAGGAATACTCCTTACCAAGGATACAAAAATTATGGAGGAGCACGGTCAACTAAATTTGGACAAACTCAGTGGAATGCGAGTACAACAGGTGAAGATGCATCTCTTCCACCACCTAAATGTCATTTTTGCGGTGAAATAGGGCATATCCGTAGGTACTATAAAGATGCGGCCAAATATGATAAAAAGAAAAAGGAATGACAACACCCGATGGCGAACATGGTGTACATTTTAGCAGTCGACACTCAAACAACAGTAGTGCAAACACGTTCGGGAAAGCAATTACAGCCAGCTACGGAGATTTTTGAACCTGGAATTCGTGAATAGCAGAAGGTGTTTACTAAAGCAAGTAAGTGGGCAACACAGGAACAAACTATTTTCCTTGACCCAGCTCCAGTGATGCAGCAAAGTATACCGCAGGTAGTACCAGAAGGAAGACATCGGCCCCAAGCACTACCGGAATCCCCATCGGACATTGTACCAGAAACAACAAAATTTGATCTGGTATGGGATGTCTTATCCAAGGCATCTATTACATTGCCGTTGGGACAACTGTTGGCTTTGGTTCCTGGCGTGCGCCAACAGTTCCAGCAACAGGTCAGTCCAAGACCTTCATGTGCTCCTTCAACAACCACAATCCAACCTGAACTTGATCCGACGGTGGATCATACAGTACCATTGATTATGGTTTGGTATAAGAATCATAAAATCACTCAAGTATTAATTGATGGAGGTTTTGGTGTAAACATTAAGACGGCAGCACTTTGTCAACAGATGGGATGGACACAAATTGAACCTGTCCAATTTTTTATCCGAATGGCTGATCAATCCAGAGTTCATACGGTTGGATTAGTACGTGATATTCCTATTACTCTTCAAGGAGCTGTATTTAAGATGACCTTTGTTGTTCTGGAATTACCCAAATCCAGTCTTGACTATAACCTACTCTTTGGACGACCATGGTTAAAACAAGCTAAGGTAGTACAGGATTGGTCAGCACATGAGTTGATTTTTAAGAATAACCACCATAAATATGTCGTTCCATTGGATGACATGAAGCCTTGCGACTTGCATGCACGACCATATGTAGCCAAACCTGTACACATGTTGGATGGTCTTTCAGATGATGAAGAGGAAGCTTTTCTTAAAGCCAACAAGGATTTGATGGCACTCGGAACTGTGGACTTACAAACGGTTGCAGATCACTGGAGTCCGACAGCCTGTACGGTCGTACCACTGAGCGGAGCACCTGAACAAAGTATAGCGCAGACCTTGGATGATTCGACACTCCAACAATTTTTCAGCCAGTTGATGATTTTGCTATGCCCCGACAATTTTACGTACCAGAAGACCAATTGGTTACCTGCAATTTAGGTGATGAAGCTAATCTACGGCCAGTGAAGATTAAGGCGAGACTGTCAGCGACCTTCCACGATAACTTGTTGCAGTTGCTACGTGAATTCTCTGATGTGTTTGCATGGGATTACTGGGATATCAAGGGGTTGGACCCGCGTATCTATCAACACAGGGTTGTGCTGAAACCAGATGCTCGGCATATTAAACAACCAAGCTATAGGATGAATCCTAACTATGCGGCCCAGGTCAAAGCAGAACTTGATCAATTGCTGAAGGTTGGGTTTATTGTCCCTATCGAGCACGCAGAGTGGATTTCCCTTATTGTCATAGTTCCTAAGAAGAATAAGCAATTACGGATATGTGTGGACTATTGGAAATTAAATGCAGCAACCATACCTAATCCATTCCCTCTACCATTTTTGGACACTATGTTAGATGATGTGGTAGGTCGCGAGATGTATTCCTTTTTGGATGGATATAGCGACTATAATCAAGTACGAATGGCGGAGCAGGACATTCCAAAAACAACATTTATAACTAATTGGGTCATTTATGCGTGTATAGTGATGTGGTTTGGTCTACAAAATGCTCCAAGTACATTTCAACGTTGTATGCAGGAAATTTTCTCTCCTTATCTAACCACATTCATGAGAGTTTACTTGGATGACTTCTCCTTATCCAGTGATACTTTGGCGCATTTATGCCATTTACGGTGCTGTTTTTCAAAGTGTCGGGAATACCGTTTGTGCTTAAACCCAAATAAATCGGTATTCTCGGTATCTTGCGGCAAGTTTCTAGGGCATATTATCTCAAAACAGGGGATTCAAATTGATCGAGATAAGGTGAAGGCCGTATTGGAGGCACCTGCTCCTAAGACACCCAAAGAAATAATGCGCTTCTTAGGACAAATCCGGTGGCATGGATGACATTTACGGTGGCTTGCTCATTTGGCCACAGCCCTTAATCGATTGATAACTAGTAGTCCTCGTTAGTTTGAATGGACCGAGGCATGCCAACTTTCTTTCGACCGGTTGAAATCATTGTTAACGCAGGCTCCTATTTTACAAGCGCCAAATTGGGAATTGCCATTTCATGTCTTTGTGGATGCATCCGACATTGCAACTGGCAGCGTGCTGATGCAGCAAAATGGTTCCACCCATTGTATTATGCGAGCCATAGATTGGCCCCGGCAGAGCGCAATTATTCAGTCACTAAACGTGAATGTCTCGGATTAGTGTATTTGGTGAAGAAATTCTGGCATTATTTATTGGGATGACGCTTCACTTTTCATGTCGATCATGCAGCCTTGGTGTACCTTGTTCGCCAACAGCATTTGGGAGGAAGACTAGCAAGATGGGTCTTATTGCTCCAAGAGTTTGATTATTCAGTAATACATCGACCAGGGTCTGCACACGCACTTGCTGATTTTCTATCTCGGTTGGATTCCGGTGAACTTCCGGAAGGCGTTGATGATACCACACCTGCTATCTATGCAACTGAGACTATACAGAGGATCAATAAGAATTGCCGATCAAACCCTCCTATTATGACACTTTGATGCTTTTCTTGACCAATGGATGTCCTCCCGGCACGAGCTCTTCGGCTGCTCGCCGTAAACTAGCGATGTATAGTCGACGATTCCAATTAATTGTAGGACAGTTATATTACATGGATCACTCGGGAGTGTTGCTCAGATGTGCTCCGCCACACGAAATTGCTTCAGTAATCCCAATGGCTCATTTGGCACCAGCTGGAGGTCATTTTGTGGTTGACCTGACCCACCGAAAGATCCTATAGAGTGGCTTATGGTGGCATACTATGTACTGTGATGTGACCAAGTATGTGCAATAGTGTGATGAGTGTCAGGGTTCCGGTCAACCTTTACAGAGACATTACTTCCCGCTTCAACCCATTTTGCCTCTCAAACCTTTCCAAAAATGGGGTTTGGATTTTATAGGGCCAATTACACCTCCAACGATATTCACCAATAACATATTTACATGCACTGATTATGCAACTAGATGGGCCGAAGCTTAGGCTCTATGGTCAGCCACAGCTGCTGCGGTCGCTAAATGTTTGGTGAAAGATATTTTCCCACGCTATGGTTTACCCTTGGAGATTGTGACTGATCAAGGTACGCACTTTGCAAACACATGAATGCAAGTGCTTACTAAAACCTTCCAGATTGTGCATAAGTTCAGTTCTCCCTACTATCCATGAGCAAATGGACTCACTGAAAGCACCAATAAATCTCTGTTGAACATCATAAATAAACTTGTATTAAATTGCCCAGAGAGATGGGACCAATTCCCACCTACCGTATTATGGGCTTACCGTACAACATATAAAGTTGCAACCGGAACAACTCCCTTCAAGTTGGCTTATGGTTTGGAGGTGATTGCTCCTATGGAACTAGTGGTTCCTAGTCTGCGGGTGGCATTAGAGCAGAAATTACTACCGGCGGAATCATTTCCTTTCAAATTGGATGCTTTACAGTCTCTGGATGAACAGCACCTTGAGAGTTTTCTGGTGTTGCAGGAAGTTCAACTTAGACAAGAAAGCACTCACGATCATTTTCTTAAAACCCCCATGTTTACCATCAACCAATTAGTACTCTTTTATAATGCTAAATCTAACCGATCCGTTGGAAAGTTTAAATTGCGATGGTTCGGTCCATACCACATTGCCGAACAAGTGGGACCCACAAATTTTTGGTTTTCCACCCTCAATGGTACCCTGCTTCCTAAGGTGATTAATGGATCGAAGCTTCATCCTTATTATCCACCGTCTTCCTCCCCATGAGATGTGATCTGTATTTTTCCTCCTTTTTTCTCACTGATCTACCTCGACGTTCTTGTCCTCTACGTAATTTCGGTTGACTGTTTGACCGTAATCTTTTAAGTTTTCTTAACTAAACATGATTAGTAGCCGCCTTCTGTGTCTTCGCTTCTATTAATACGTGCACGTCACCATTATACCTATATATTTCCAACACTGTGTGATGATTAGGTTTCTTTTCGTATGATTCTTCCAGGTTTCTACTTAATCTCATTCTTCACACTGTTATTCGCTATTGTGACCCTGTGTGCTTGCGCCCTTTGTATTCCCTGTGCTATTGTGTGTTTCTGTTTGAGCTATGGAAGCCCTGGCAAATATTGTCACCTTCCGTGCTGGTCTCGCTCCGGATGTGAGCGAGTACCTACGTGCTCACGGCCTCTTTGCCTTCGCTGAATTGCCTTGGCATTTAGTGGAGTGTCACCCCTTCTGTGCACAGATCATCTCTGCCATAGCTGCCATGCCTGCCACCGAACAATGCTGGCCACTCGCCTGTTTGAACCCTCGGCACTCGTCTAACGAGTTTGCCATTTTGTGTCGTCCCGAACCGGAGCGCACAGCTCTTCAATTCTTAGTCACTGCCTTGAACCTGCAAAAATGCACGTACGACATCTCCCGTCCTTTCTACTCGATGATTGATACTGCATCACGAGAGGGAGTCAATTTCACTTCTTTCTTTTTCCAGCGCATTCACCATGAATGCCAAGCAATTACCAAACAACTAGCAAAGAATGAGATTCCTCGAACTCGATTGCCGCACCTTCTCACTCTTCTTCTTCCGGTGTTTCAATCAAAGCAACCACCCCCGGAAACACTCTGCTCTTACATGAGGAATCTACAAAGATGCTGGAGGATGATGACGATGAAGATCTTCTCCATTTCTTCCAGTGCAAGCATCATCGCATCAGCCCCTCTCAAAGCCAAGTGCAGGAGTCAACCGCTGTTCAAGAGGTTGAAATTTTTCATGACACAGCCACGACCTTATAGGTAGTATCTGCATCTTCTTCTGCTAGTAAGCAACAGGATCCAGATGTTATTATGGAAGATGTAGCTGACCTTTTACAGCAAGATGAAACAACACAACCGGATGCTTAGACTGTGAAGGAGGCAGTGGAAGATAACACTGTCATTGTTTATCAGCCATCGCCCTCAACATTAGTAGATGCTCAAGAAGACATGGCCAAGCAACCGCACGATGTTGCAGAGGCAGTCACCAAAGTTGCCACTATTGCATCTTCGCCTCAAAACGAAATAGGCATCGTCCTAGTGCCCACAACTCTTCTTCCCCTTCCTCCTCCACCCACACTTCTTGCTGCTGCCGATGCTTCTCTCTCCTCGCCTCCAACTGCCATTTGTGAGTCTTCGTCCAAAATTTTGTCTTCACCCGACTACTCTCCACCCTCATCTCCACATCTCCTGTCTTCCCAACCATTGCAGCCTGTACCTTCTCTCCCCACCCGGGTTATGTTCGCTGAATTGGCATCCATGGACCAGATGTTAATTCAATTATCTCAGCAATTACCTCTTCAATTGAAGACGGCAACACAGACCATTCAATAGGAGCTGCATAGCAAAGTCGATCTTCTGGAAGCTGATATTGCACCCCTCCAAGAAGAATTACTCGAAGCTAAAACTGATATTCACTCTCTGCATACCCAAATCCAGCGACTGCAATATCAATTGACAAAAAAGGATTCTATTATTGCTAATCAGGATGCAGAGATTAAGGGACTAAAGCAAGAGGTTGCAGATAAACAAGATGCTATGACTGCGTTAGGCAACAAGCTTCATGGTACCAGAGATAAACTAAGCATACTCGAAGAAGCTTCATAGTCGCTCGCCGCCAATGTCCTTAAAGCTGAAGCCGAGTTACATAAAGAAACTGAGCAGCTGTTCCAACGGGATCAAGAACTTCCTTCAAAGATTTTCAAGACTCTTCAGTTAAAGAAGGAAGTCGCAGCCATTCAAATAGAGAGAGAAGATTTTTACAAGACCATCCAATTTCAATCTCACGAACTCGACCTCCAGGAAAAGCAACTGGGCATTCAAGCTGACAAGTTGTCAAGAATTGATCCAGAGGTCGCTGAAATGAAGTTGCGCACAGACGTTGCTCTTGCCAACGAGTTCTATTTACAAGAAGCATTTTTGCAGACACAGACTGATTCCCTTATTAGTCAGGTCATAGCTTCCAGTTCGGTCCAAACTGATGCGTAGCTTATTGAACCGGACATTTTGCGGACTATGCTAGAGTCTTTAAAACAGAAGATCGCCCGCACCTTCAAATTAGCCCGTTCTATGTATGTACAGGGTATCATAGATGAACCTTGAATTTTGTAATTACCTTTCGGGTTCGAGTCCACCGTGCGTGCTAGTGTGAGCCTTCAGAATGTAATATGAAAAGCCGCATGCATACCGAAAGGGCGTGGCACAATAGTTGTACCTTTTGATTAATAAAGGAAGCGTGCGTGAACAGAGGGTGTGTGTCGCCGGACTGTGAGTATGGGCGAATGCCTGAAGTGGAGCGGAACGTATATTCTCCATATTCTGTTTACTCTGTTGTCTATCTATCTGCTAATCAAGTTCGGAGATTAATTAAGTCGTTGATGAAGTATTAAGTGACCGACATTGCGGTGAATTGACGAATGCGTGTTTATGTGTATGGCGGTGAAAAGTATTGTAATGAGCAGTTAACTATCTTGTGTTGAAGCAGCGCAGACAGACAGTAGTTGCAGGATAATATAATTCAACGCATTGAGTCTGTGAAGTAGTTCATATACCTGAATCTGTAGAATTTGGGAAAATACAAATAGGGCCTCTGTTTTACAGACCCTTAACCATCCCAAGAACCCAGAATCGATAACAGATTAAACAATAAAGTTTAACAGTATGCATCCATTTCCTTGATCACCCATAGAGGTTCTTTATAGTCTGCATTCAACATCAGCACCCATCCCATTGTGGTCATCAATTTTCAGGGTAATATGTTCCCTTTGTGCAAACTTTAGGTTCAGGGAATGGGTAATTCTAACTATGGATAGTCGTAACTTATGTTCTTACTCCCTATTTATTAATAGATTATACTCACATACACAGACTTACTCTTGAATTAGCATTCTAGAACATTACGACTACCAAGAATATGGGATGGGATATATATGCACCGAGAATAGAGTAAGTTGATTACGAAGATGAAGCTACAAGTGCTTTACAATCTGTACAGCAGCAGATACAATAGAACCTTCTTATAGTTCTTTGTCTTTCAGTGTATATATCTACAGGTATACAAAACGCAAAGGGCATCCACAATAAAGATGGGGAATGTAAGCTTTTGGAAAAGGATGTAGCATTTTGAGAGGTGGTGTTATTGTACTATATATTCAGGCATTAAGGATTCATCCACCAACCTTTAATGAAGGAAACTCATATTGTACGAACAACACCCTATGCAAGTTTAGAATTTTAACTATCCTTGATTCATATGAGCTTTTGGAGATGATGCTCTGTATTCATCTATAACCACAACCTACCTACTACCCATCAAATTCAAGTATTGTGATTCTTCTGGATGCAAATCTTCTATGAGCTTGAAAAAGAAGAAATGAGATGCACTTTGTGCCTTAGTTTCATGTTGTTCTAATAAGGTTTTGACTTTCATTTCCCATATGAAAAAATCATCAAATCCATGGAATGTACTAAATTATTCAATAAAAAAAATGGAATCAAATTTAAACATTTGGAAAATCAATTTGCTACAAAGAAATTTGTTGAAGGAGAGACTCTTGAGGCGTTCATCACATGAATTGAACATTTGCAAGACTAGGCCGCTGGTTGTTAAACAAATGCCAAGATGGCCATTGCTTTGCTTGTATGGGACAAGACTAGGTTTTTTATGGTCCAAAAATGTAAAGGAATTATCCTAGTGTTCTCATATAGGCAATAAATCAATGCGTGTGATGGCCACATATCCCACTAGAGGGATCTAGAAGCTAATCTATTTTGCGAGCTAGAGGAAATGTGGATTGGAGGTGACTTGCACATACGATATTTACCATTTTCTCTCAAATTTGTTATCACGAGCCACACGTACTTCTTAAGAAGGAAAATCATATGTGAAACCTATTATTCTAGAAGAAAAGAAGATGTTTCAAACATGCTTCATCATCGCCTTCATGGAACTTTAACATGTGGGGTGTCTAGAGCAACAAGCAAAGAGTTTTAGGAGTCCTCAAAGAGGCCCTCACAATCTTCTTGCATATTCTAGAAGATAATACTTAATTAACAATTATTTAGTATGCCACATCATAGCATGTGTGACTGAAATTTTAGAACACCTATGAAAAGGACATTGCATCAAATACGGCATACTTGATGAGAAAACTCTATGAATTATGTATGAAAAACACAATTAGTGTTGCTACTTAGCTTGATGATTTTTTAATGCAATGGTTTCTCAGTTGTAAGGATAAAATATGAATAATGGATGACAAGATGAAGGAAGCTCTCTTGTTATGCAAGCAACCATCTTCATGGAACACATTTTTCACAACCATAAATGATAGCATACCTAGGATCAAACTAGTTTACAATGATAAGTATGGTGCTCTTCTTAGTGAAGAAATTTGTATGAGTTCTATGGTTTCCATACATAGTGGAGATGCATACTATGAACCAAAATGCTTTCACTATAATGAGAAAGGCTATATGAAGAAAGATTATCGTACCTTGAAGAATGCCAAAAGAAAAGGTTAGGTTAATAGGCATATTAAATAGTTACCTACACCTCTTTCTTTAGCAATCAAGATAGAAGAAATCATGGCGTTTGAGATGATGCTGATGTTTTGATAAGTGATAGTATTCCACTTGTTGATGCTCTTATGGTTGCTTCTCTTTATCACACATGGATTTTAGATCATAGTACCTCTTTTCATGTGACACCACATGGATACTTTTAGATTCCCATTATTGTCATGTTTTTGGGATTAAAGCTTTCATAGTTTAGTTTCTAGATGGTTCCCTATTCCCCAATGCATAATGTTCACCACATTCCTCAACTTTCATGTAATTTGATATCAATTGGTCAATTCGATGACATTGTTATAGAGTCGTCTTCTATGCTCATTCCTTTTGTATATCAACAGACAACATGGTGATTGCAAAAGGCAGCAAGGTTGGTTTACTCTATCCATTGCCTTTGTATAAAAAAGAACAATTGTTGATTGTTATTGAACAACCTATGCTTGCTATATGGCATGGCGATTTGGGCCATATGTCTTGTAATGGAATGGAATCTCTATCTTCTTTTGGATGCTTATCTACGTTTTTTACTATTTATTTTACATTTTATGAACCTTTTCGATATGGAAAGCGAAATACGAATGTATATAAGACACACATTGAATCTTGAATTCAACTTTTTAGATCTTGTTCATACAGATGCGTATCGTACTATGTCAACTAGGTCCTATTTACTTTGTCATTTTCATAGATATGCTACTAGAAAGATCTATATATATCCTATCAAGTCAAAGGATGATTTTTCCCCCCACAGTTAGAAAATGGATTGCTTTAGTAGAGACTGAAAAGGGTACAAAGTTAAAGGCTTTACATTTAATAATGGGAGTGAGTACACTTCTCATGAGTTCAACCATTTTTGTCAATCTAGAGGAATCACAAGGGAGCTTGCAACTCCTAATACTCTAGATAGAATGGTATATCATAAAGGATGAATATAACTATTGAATATGGAGTAGTTTCTATGTTACATCATGCAAATCCATGCAAGGGTTTTGGGCAAAAGGAGTCCTAAATATTCATGTGACGAACTTATTACCTAATACTATCAATGATTTGAAAGTACCACAAAAACTATGGATAAGAAGCCACCACATTATGATCACTTTTGAGTGTTTTGTTCCAAAGCATCTCAAAAAAAAATTGGACTACTCTAGAAAATGTTGTTTTTTTTTTTTGGGGATATGGATGAGATGATCAATTTGGGTATTGCTTATGGGATCTTGAAACATGCTCAATGATCAAAAAGCAATGATGCCATTTTCAATGAGTTTAAGATGTATAGACAACCCATAAATGAAGTTAATGTAAGAGTAGTTGTATTTGAGGATGTGAGTCTACACAATATGACACATAAGGTTGTTCATGAAAATGTTCAATAGTAGCGTACACATAACATTGTTCATGAAAATGTTAAATAGTAGCAAATGTTTTTCTTTCTTTTTTTGTTCTTTTTTAATAAAGAATAAATTTTTAAGTTTGAAAGTATAATTGTACAAGTGAATGGGCATAGTAACCGTGGGAGGGATATCCTCGTAAAAAGTTTAGACAAAATTACAACTGATTTCAAATAAGCTGCTTTAAACTCATCTAAGCGACATATAGCAGCGTATGTTCAATAGTAGCTGTTGGAGAAACTTCACGACACTTGATTCTCTACGTGAATGGGGTTGCTCATGATACGGATGCACTGATTGTAAAAGTGGAGAACCCATTGCTTTCTTTCGGTCCTTAGGAGTTCCGTTTTTCCTGCGACAGGGGCATGCTGAAATCCCCCCGATCAGCCTCTACGTCACGCAACAGCATTCAACTTTCCCGGAGAAATCTAGGAGGTCCAAGCGATTTGTTACGTGACTGCCATTGTTATACAGTCTTGTTGCAAAAGGATCACTTAGAAAAGTACGCTCATCTTATCCGGGGCTGCGCGAACAACAACGGATTCTCAGAGGGCACCAGCGTCCATGGAGAAATTACAGAACATGGGCTCGAGCGAGATAGGTTTCTCGGGAATCTTCTCCTCCAAATGTACGGGAATTGTGGATCTATCAGAGATGCGAGGGCTGTTTTTGATGGTATGCGTGATCGCAATGTGTTCTCATGGTCTCTAATTATAGGGGCATATGCACGGAATAGGAAGGGAAATGAGGCTCTTAAATTATTCAGAAGCATGCTTCATGACGGCCATATGCCTGATAGAGTAATTTTTGTAAATATAATTTCTGTATGTGCAAGTCTCAAGACCCTAGCTGTAGGAAAATGGGTAAATTCCTTCATATCAACATGTGGCCATGCATCTGACACTGTCCTAGGCACTTCTCTTATCAACATGTATGGTAAATGTGGCTGCCTTGAACAGGCACACATAACTTTCAAAGGCATGCACACACATGATGCTATCTCATGGACAGCTTTGATCTCATCATATGCTCAGAATGGCTCATATAATGAGGCTATTCATTTTTACTATGAGATGAAGAAGAAAGCCATAGTGCCAAATCGGGTCACGTTTGCTTGTATTCTTGACGCATGTGCAGATAAGGCAGCAGTAATTCAAGGCAAGTGCATACATGAGGATGTCAAAGCTTGTGAGTTGGAGGGCGATATCATAGTAGGTAATGCACTCATTAGTCTATATGGTAAATGTGGGGAGCTAAAAACTGCTCAGAGAGTATTTCATAAAATGTGCTATCGAGATGTTGTTTCTTGGACTGCATTAATCTCAGCATATGCACAACAAGGCAAATATAAGGATGCACTTAGAGTTTTTGAGACAATGCTGTCAAGGAATGTTATGCCTGATAAGATTGCTTTTTTGATTGTGCTTTCTACATGTAGTCATGCAGGTCTTCTAAAGCAGGGCTATGATTATTTTAACTCAATGAAGCATGTATACCATATCTCACCTGGAGTTGAGCATTTTAACAGCATGTTAGATCTTCTTGGGCGTTTGGGACGGCTGAAAGAAGGGGAAACTATGATCAGTGAAATGCCCCTTGAGCCAAATGCCACAACATGGATGACCATGCTGGGTTCATGCGCCATACATGCAGACGTGGAGCGGGGAGAACATGCTGCAAATTGTGTTTTCAAGCTTGATCCAGAAAACCCTACACCACATGTGCTATTAGCCAATATCTATGCATCAGCTGGTCGTTGGGAGGAATCTAAAAGGGTACGACAAAGAATGAAGGATATGGGGTTGAGAAAACAACAAGGGCATAGTATTATTGAGGTGAATGGTCAAGTTTATGAATTCACTGCTGGCCATTTTTCCCATCCAAAGACAACAGAGATCCATAAAGAGCTTCTTCTACTGAAAATCCAAATCAAAGATATGGGATATGTACCAGATACTAAGGCAGTTCTACATGATGTTGATGAGGAGGAGAAGGAAAACATGCTGCTGTATCATAGTGAAAAGCTTGCAGTTGCATATGGCATTATAAACACTGCACCAGGATCCCCTCTTTGTATAATCAAGAACCTGAGAATATGCAATGACTGTCACTCAGCTATGAAATTTGTCTCCAAGCTTGTCAATCGGAAGATTACGGTGAGAGATATTGTTCGATTTCATGTGTTTAAGGATGGAGTATGCTCTTGTGCGGATTATTGGTAGTGTTTGTAGATTATTTGACATGATTGAGCACACATCGAAATGACTTGTGTTAAGGAACAGAAATGGTTTGTGTTAAGGAACACCTGTATGAAAAACTTTGCTAAATTATTAATGTGTCAAAATATTCGTATGAAGGAACCCTTTTTTCTTTTTGGGAGTACAACCTTTGAACTACTCTCCTGTAGGCTTGAAATCAGAAGGAACCTTATGTTCTATGCCTATATAAAATTGAAAGTTACCCTGGATTCAAAATGATGGGTTGAACTGGGAGCATGATGGACATCATATCAACAGCAAAGGAGTCTGTGAATCACAGTATGAGCATTCAGGATTGTTCATAGCAGGTAACCTGATTTCCTTACCTATTCAGTTATAGAAAAAAGTATGGTTCCATTCAATGAAGGAGCATATGCATTCAAGCAATTTGGGGTTTGCTTGGATTCATCCTAGTATATATGTTTATTATATTTGTAGACATGCAGTTTCACTTGTGGAATCCCTGTTTGACTTTGGACTAGTGGATTGGTGTGTATATTGTAGAAAAAGCAAGCCCAACCTTAAAACCATTGGACGAAAGTGAAGGTTGGTCATGGAACAATTGTAAGTAACTTAAAAGGCATGGGATTTCATCCTTTATCAACTTCCCCAATTACATTACATCAATTCTATGAATCAGCTTTTCACTTTGGTGGAAGGTGGTTGAGCCTCAATTGATTCCTATGTTGTAAGGGCTACTTTTGGAAAGGATAAAAGTCAATGTTTTAGTAAAGAATGTGGTTCTTTGTATATTGTGTTTTAGAGTTAGTTTTTGTTTGTATTGGATAGGGGAAGTAAGCCCCTAGCTTACATAGTTCCCCTGTCTACTTCCATCTCAACTGCAAGCTACTACATTTCATTGCTTAGTGATGAAGTGGAAGTCTCATGGACTCTGAATTAAGAGTAAGTGATCTAACATTGCAGAGCTGTTCCATTGTCTAGTTGTAGATAGCGTTTAGCATTGTTTACCTTAGTTGGAGGCATTGGTTCTCTCTGTAAGGGAATCAGAATCTGCACAGGGATATAAATATTCTTATGATAGTGGTATCAGAGAAGAGTTTGGAGAATGCAAAGAAAAGGAAACAAAGCTATTGGACTCATTGGAGTGAAGATACTGTTGTAGAACCTTATAAAAAATCCCACATGAAGAGGGCGCTTCAAACAAGCATGTACAAGCAACGGCGAGAATTAAAGCAGTCTCTCTCTCTCTCTCTGTGTCTGTTTGTCTCTCTCTCTCTCTCCCGCTCTTTATCTCTCTCTCTCTCTCTCTCTCTCTCACACACACACAGACACACACACACACACACACACACACACACACACATACACACATGTAGAATTTGACAAGAGAATTTGCCCAAGATATGTATGAAGTTATGAAGAAGTTGTTTGGAGACCTCAATGTGCAGGTAGATGAAGTTCTACAACTGTGATAACATGAGTAGTAAGTTATCTTGTTCTAATCTAGTGTTCATTGAGCAAACACATAGGTCTTCTATATCACTTTGCAAGGTATTATATATATATAAGGAAATGATTAACCTATGCTTTGATACCATGTTGAAATGAAAGAAGAAACTCCTACTCTACTATTAATCATACATTAATCAAACTAAGGAGGAAGGAACAAAAGATAAAAAAACATGATAAACTAAATAAATAGAAATGAACTTACAAAAAATGCTCTATGAGCATGGAGACTCCATAAGGAGACTGAGGGCACTCTTGCCAAGAGCTTGAGTGAATGGTTTGTGTGGAGTGAAAGGAGGCTTTGCTTATATAGGGTTTGCAAGAATTCCCTTGCATGTGGGATAAATGTGCTTGCATGAGAATGAATGAAGACTTGGACAAAAGGGTGGAGCATGGAACTCTCAACACCTATCACCCAAGGGCCAATGGTCTTGCAAGGAGTACTAAAAAAGTTTTACTGCAAATAGTGTGTAAGATGATCATCGATTTTTTGCTGATTGGGACCATTTTTTACTAGCCACACTTTGGGCATACTATACCATATACAACTTGGAAATCATATTCACTCCTTTCAAATCAAAATTGGGATATGAATCAATTTTACCCTTGGAACTAGCAATGTGGATTCTCTGAATAGTAGCACAACATAGACTTCTACCTTATGAATCTCTCAGACATTTTTTGGAGACTTTGCACAACTTAGAAGCTAATAGGTATTAGAGCACTTTGATTTTGTAAGCTATGCAAGCATGATCATAATAAGAAAACTCCTTTTTTCAATATTGGCAATATGGTATTATTTTTTGAGTCAAAATTAAAAAGAAAAGCAAGTAAATTCAACATTCGATGGATGAGATCCTTTACCATTGTTACAAATATTAGAACTTTCACATTTACAGTACGAACTTTAATTGAATAACTCATTAATGTTCAAGTTAATGGTTCTAGGCTATGCCTGTATCATCGATAAAATCATCATCATCCAGAATTATAGTGTCATCACCTCAAATCGCACACCCAAACTATCAATTTTTGGATTCTTCTCTACCATGTTCATAACGTTCTTGATACATACTTTCAATTCGGAAAATTTGAATTTGGGATGCTTGCCTCTAAATATACTCTTTCTTTTGTCTTCGTCATTTACTTCCCTTCTTGCAATTGCTCCTTGGATTCTCCAAAATTACGCACTATGCTGAACTATCTACCATATGCTTATGTTCTGCACAACTCTCTGGTTGTACTCTTGCATCAAAAAATTAATAAAGGATGTTACAGAATGATCAACACTAGAAGCAGACGAGTCAATAAAGGTATCAATACAAGAGTTGAACAAATCTTCTCATTTATCCATCCACCACCTAGCACTCCACCAATCCTTATTCATAATCTCCTTCCACCACTGTTGGAACTCAAGGTCAAGCACAAAGCATGGAAGCGCATAAAAGAAGTGGACATACAAGAACGAGGAGCATGTAGGGAGCTCCAACAAGTACATGTCAATTTTTCAGAAGAATCCCCTACAAAAACAATGATTTTCATCACTCAAAACCATTGTAAATATTGTTTTCCATTTTTGTAACTCCATCTTGTTCAAGCGGAGGAGTCCTCAAGCTTGAGGAGTATTAGAAGTATCATCCTACCATTTTTCATAATTTTTAGACTTCATTTGAGCCCTCAAATAAGCCCTGGAACCTAATACTACGCTGGACACTAGGTCTGGACAGGGCCAAAACTAGTAAAAAAACTATAAAAAGAGCTAAAGAGCTCATTTTTGAGGGTTAGCTTGTTAGAGAATAGAGCTTTTGTAAGAGATTTCCTTTGTAATAAAAGTCCTTCCATTGTTCCTCTCTTTGATCTTGCCTTGTGCGCATGTGTGTGTATGCATGCTTGTCTGCTTTCACTCACATACTTGTGCTTTCACTCTCCTATGGTCTTCATACAGTCTTCACGTCTCCGCGGATTGACAAGTAAAGGAGGTGGTGCTTACGCTTGAGCTACACCAAATTTTGGCGCCGTTGCCAGGGAGAGAGCTTCGAGGACGAGCGTTGTGATGGTAAGATCGTAGATTTGCAACGTTGGAAGGTAAAAAAACTATCATTTCTGTTTATTTTCTGAATTTTCTTCTCCATCTTCATCATCATCACCATCTCCATCTTCTTCCATCTTCATCTTCATAGAAATTTCTTGTTTTTTAGTGCATTTTCACCATATCCATACCATTTTTCATGCATAATTGTGTAAGAAAGAGTTAGGAAGTGCAAGGGAGAGCAAGTGATTGTGTTTTTTCATGATTTTCTGCACATACGGAGCTCGCCATTGCTCGACGCTCAGAAATTTGAATTTCCCGCCAAAAAACACAATTCTGACTGAAAATCGCGATTTTCATAAAATTTAATTTTTTTCAAAAAAATGTGATTTTTTATTTCCCGCCTAAAAGCTTTTTGAAAAGAACACGTTTCTGGGGTCATTCTCAGAATCGCTGGTTGTGCTCAAAATTGCGATTCTCGAAGATTCTCAAAAAATACGATTTTTAGCCAAAATCGTGATTCTCAGGTAAAAACACGATTTTAAGTGGGCTCAAAATCGCGACTTTCAGAAATCACGATTTTAGCCAAAAACACAATTTTGGAAAAAAGAACACGATTCTTTGTTGGCTCGAAAATCACAATTTTCAAAAAAAGGACTTCCATCCAAAATCGCAATTTTTATGATTTTTAGAAAACACGATTTTCAATCAAAATCGCGATTTTCTAGTCATTCTAAAAATTACATTTTTCACGATTCTCACTCAAAATTGCATTTTTCACGATTTTCAATCAAAATCACATTTTTTGGGGATTGCTCAAAGTCGCGATTTTCATCAGTGCTCAGCATCGCGATTTTCATGATTTCACAAAATCGTGATTTTTACGGTTGCTCAACATCGGGATTTTCATGATCCCTCAAAATCGCAGTTTTCATAAGAGCTCAACATCACGATTTTCATGATTTCACAAAATCGTGATTTTTACGGTTGCTCAGCATCGCGATTTTCATGATCCCTCAAAATCGTGATTTTTATAAGAGTTCAGCGATTTTCAGAACTTCAAAATCGCGATTTTCACACAAAGTTGTGATTTTTCTAAAAGGTTTTGTTTGCCTGTTTTGACCCCCAGGAGCCTGATTTGACATAACTTTTTCATCAAAAGGCCATTTTTTGAGCTTTATAGCTCGTTTCGAATCCCACATGGGCTCAACTATTTTTTTAAAGAATAATGCATTGATTTTCAGATAGAGTAATTTGAAGTTGATCTTCACTTGGGGTTGGGAAGCCAAGGGAGAGAAAAATTGTTTCATGGCAAAGAAAAAAGCAAAAGAGAGAAGAAAGGGGGTTAAGATTGAAAAAGAGGAGGGAGATAAACATGAAATGAATGAAATAATCTCACATAGTTGTGAAACATCTAGAGAAAAATTGCAAGGAGTCAAGGAAATGGGTGAAATATCTGAGGGGGTCGGATCCTTATTTGCAACAAGAGAATATAACAATACCTTTGTGGATATAAGAATAGGATATGACCATAGAAGAATGAGTGTTTATATCAACCCTAATTGTGAGTGGAATTTAATTCATATTGACCTAGTGACCATTATTTTTGAGAACATTCAACCAACAACTCATTCTTCTATCCTCATGGATGGAGAACATTATGATTGCATGGGTCAAGCTGTGTTTCCTGTTATGGTGGATGATATGCAATTTTCAGAAACATTTTTTGTCATGGAAGGTATAGATGAAGACTTGATCATTGACACTCAAAGGTTTGTTACATAAAATCATCAAGAATTTGAGGTGTCTTGTTGATCTATTATGCCCACTTCTACATATATGTCTATTGAAAATCCTAATGATTATCTGCATTGTAAGAATTGTGGACATAATCATCTTTTCAAAGATTGTGCTTTTAATGCACAATATTTTCTTCCCACCCATGCTTTTGTGTCTAATCCTTCTTTTAATAAATCGTAGGAAACCTTCGTGAGTGGAGAGATGGAGGACTCCAAGTGTTTGGGGGATGTGGAAGGGCCCTCTCTTCTTGTAAACTTAAATTCCCCTCATGGAACCATAAGCAGGGATGATCTACACTCGGATCATCAAGAAGGATATGATCAACAAATACTTTGCATCAATGATGTGGAAAATGACGTCAAATCTATGGTCAATCATGACAATCCATCACCCATTTATACATCTAGAGATTCTATGAGTAATAAGGATAAATGTATTGATGAATCTCTAGATCTATCTCAAACCAGACAACCCAATGATCCATTGCATAAGCATGATGTATGTATAGAAGATCAACCTTTGTTGCATTCCCCATGCAAAGATGAGTTTTCTCCAAAAACTCACATAGAAGGCCCCGAAGACCCTTACATCAAGAAAAAGAAATCGCATTTTCCTTGTAATGTCAAGCAAATTTGGGTGGCCAAGCAATTACTTAGAGCCCAACCAAATTGTGCTATGATATGGGTGCTAGAGAAATCCCTTGTACAAAATCAGCCCTCTCACACTAGACTTCAAAATCTATGGTCTAGGCCTACCATGCCTTATCTTCAAGAAAGACCACTTCCAATCAAAGGACCCAAAGCAATCAAGCCTAAACTCAAAAATAATCTAGGGAGGAACTTCAAGGCAACAACCAGCACAACAAAGACATATTGGTGGCCTAAAATCTCTTCGCGTGGCGTCCATGGGTGTCAAACCCAACCTTGCCCAATGCACAACATATGGTCACGATGCACACCAAGTACGCATGCGAATAGGGCCTCATCCAAAGGCCAAGCATTAGGCACACTAAGTTTGACCCAGGCACCAAGGGGGCACATGTTCATACATCGTAAAAATTTACTTTTTATTTTTCTTTCGGCTGGTTGGTGGACAAAGGTATCATCCATTTCAAATGGTTGATGGGAAAGAAAAGGTTCTTGGAGTCGGACATTTGGAGGAAGCCTCATCATCGTCTCACCCTTGAGCACTTTGCTCAAGATCTATCCATTTTTGCACCATTGCTTTCTATATGCATTTTTTAGAGTATGCATTAGATAGGGTCTCATCATAAGACCATGCATAGACACTTGTTTGTTTTCCACCCATGCACCCGTAGCCTCCACTCATGCACATGGACTAAGAAGCGATGAATTACTTTCATCTATTGTCAAAGAGAGAGAGAGAGAGAGAGAGAGAGAGAGAGAGAGAGAGAGAGAGAGAGAGAGAGAGAGAGAGAGAGAGAGAGAGAGAGAGAGAGAGAGAGAGAGAGAGAGAGAGAGAGAGAGAGAGAGAGAGAGAGAGAGAGAGAGAGAAGAGAGAGAGAGAGAGAGAGAGAGAGAGAGAGAGAGAGAGAGAGAGAGAGAGAGAGAGAGAGAGAGAGAGAGAGAGAGAGAGAGAGAGAGAGAGAGAGAGAGAGAGAGCTTTGTTCCTAGGTTTGCCTCATGGAACATGAATGAGTCATGCTTAGTTGAAGATGGAGCTATTGATTACTAGGCATTTATCAGTTTTCATAGAAGTGTGTCTTGGCTAGTAGATGATATTATTGTAAATCCTTGTATGTATACTGGGTGAGAAGACTACTGCTTATGGTGGGCTAGAGAGAATATGAGAAACTAAGCTTGGCATAGTTACCCAATGCTGTTCATCAAGGAATATAATGAAATTCAATTCTCAGTATTTGGCAAATGTTGCTTTGAAGAGAGGGAACATGACCAGACGCTCGAAGCATCTCATCAATGGACCATCAACAAGGGCATGCGATAGACCAGCCACGGTCCATCACAATAATGGGAATACAACACAAAGCGTAGAATATCGATCAACCTTTCATGGTAAGAACCCTCTCCTTGGGTAATACTATAATAATGATAAATTAGGAAACCTCTTCATTGGCATACCCTTGAGCAATTCGCTCAAGTCCAATTTTTTGCACCATGTTTCTTATATTGCATTCCCCAAGTATGCATGCATAGGGCCACATTACAAGGCCGTGCACAAGGCACATACTTTCTTCAACCCATGCACAAACACACTTATCCATAATTCACTATGGGTTCTAAGTACTTGGCATGACTACGGTCAACATTATCTTTGGAGGATCTAGAGGACATCAAGGGGACAACATCAATACATAGAAAGAAATTCTAAGCCAGCTGTTGCTCCAACTTAACCTTGACAACCTCTTTTTGAGCAACTAACAGTTTTTGTAGCTCCCAACGACACATTCACACTGGAATCCAAGGAAGAAGCACCAACAAAGGGACTAAGACTTAAGAACCAGACAACCGACCCTGCTATGTTTGGATGCTAGATGGCTCTTGTTCATACAGGATGGACACTACCTCTCAAAGCGCTACATGGAACAACCACTACAACAAGGGTCTGTCAGGGACGACAAACTCGAGAGGGGGGGAGTGTTGGAACTCAAGGTCAAGCACAAAGCATGGATGCACATCAAAGAAGTGGACATACAAGAACGAGGAGCATGTAGGGAGCTCCAACAAGTACATGTCAATTTTTCAGAAGAATCCCCTATAAAAATAATGATTTTCATCACTCAAAACCATTGTAAATACCATTTTCCATTTTTGTAACTCCATTTTGTTCAAGCTGAGGAGTCCTCGAGCTTGAGGAGTATTAGAAGTATAATACTACCATTTTTCATAAATTTTAGACTTCGTTTGAGCCCTCAAATAAGCCCTGGAACCTAATTTTTAACTAGGCTAGACACTAGGTCTGGACAGGGCCAAAACTAGTCAAAAAACTATAAAAAGATCTAGAGAGCTCATTTTTGAGGGTTAGCTTGTTAGAGAATAGAGCTTTTGTAAGAGATTTCCTTTGTAATCAAAGTCCTTCCATTGTTCCTCTCTTTGATCTTGCCTTGTGTGCATGTGTGTGTGTGTGTATGTGTGTGCATGCTTGTGTGCTTTCACTCACACACGTGTGCCTTCACTCGCTCATGGTCTTCATACCGGTCCTCATGTCTCCGTGGATTGAAAAGTAAAGGAGGTGGTGCTTACACTTGAGCTACAACCACCCATAGTTCTGACACCTAACCCATGAATTCTCTTGATATAATTTGGTAATGATGTATGTGAACACACTTAGGACCATCGAGGCACTTTTTATCCCTCTTGAGGAGTTCTTTTCCCTTAGCTTGTATATAAGCCTATAACCCTAATGGGTCACTTATCTTTGTAGATTCACTTGGTAATACATTCTATGTTGTGTTGTTCTCAAAGATTCTTCTTCTTCCTTGTTCTATTCATGTGCTTGCACAAACCTCAAACTACAACAATCAATATCAGAGTGGGTCATCGCTTCATCTAGGGTGTCATCAACAATGTTGGAGTTTGAGGTTTGTAGAAGCACATGAACAACACAAAGAAGAAGAAGAAGAAGCTTGGAGTACAACACAATGCTGAATGTATTACCAAGAGAATGTACAAAGATACGTGACCCATTAGGGTTATAGGCATATATACAAGCTAGGGGAAAAACATCCTAACAAGGAAAAACATGCCCCGACAGTCGGTAAGTTTGTTCACACACATCACTACTAAAATATATAAAAAAATCCCTTGTGGGAGTGATGCGGTGAACAAGGAGCTGGCATTTATGTATAATTAAGTTCCAAGATATGCGGAAAGCGATCATTATGCTAGATCATCAAGCTAAAACCATACTTGATAAAGGCATGTTGATGTCCAACATTGAAGTGAGCCATAGTGCTTAAATTATCTCTTGAGAATCCCATTGATGTAAAGGTTCATGATTTCCCATGGTTTCTCATAAGGTTTTCTTATTCATGTAAAATCTTAGAAATTTATTCTTGTAAAGGATAAAAGAAGAAGACTAAAATTCCATGAGTTTAAAAGTTGGTAGTTTTGAGAATCAATCAACCACCTAAATTCAAGTTCTTGAACTTGGTTCTCACCTTTCCTTGGTTATAGGAAAAGTAATTCTCATCACAACAAACAAGCCCGTGTGATATTTTGAATTCAAATAATTGTAGATCAGTTGTGAAATGTGAAAGAGCCTATATGAGGACTAAAAGACACTTGCACTATAATGTTAGAGCAATGTTCAAATCAACTTTGATCACTTCTTTGCTTTTCTTCCTTTTTTGCATCATCATCTCCAAATTTTGTCAACTTGCAGAGGCTATTTCTCTCTCTGTAGTGGTACAATTCTTATCCTTAAAGATGAATTTGAACAATAATAGTGTCTAATTCATGTGTATAAATTTTTGTAGCATTTGGTTTAGTAAAGTATGAGAAACAGTGAATTTATGGTCTTCGGGTCTTTCTCTGCACATCCCTAAAAAGTCAAGATTACCACTAGTTGGAGTTAAGCTTGTAGTTAGAAACTTGATTGATTATAATTCCATCTCTTATTCATAGTAGCTATGAAACCCTATGTTTGACCTTTTTCTAAGAGGAATTTGATCAATTGTAATCAGGCTAGCTATGCTGAACATTTGAAATTGTGTGATTCAACCCAAATTAACAAGTCTCCTTGTCTAGTCATTATGCAAACTTATCTGTTTTGCTCCAATTATTTCTAATTGATCATCCAAAGTACATAGTGGTTTTTATTGCATTAATCACAAGCATGTATGGTTTATTTGACTCTCCAAGAGACAAAGGGGTGGTCTTGTGCTAGTTAGTTAGACCAAACTTCAACACTTGGATCTAAGGTGTCTACTACATCAAGCTACTCCAATTACTCAAAGTGGTATCAGAGCTACATCATATGGGTGATGGTTTTCCATTAATGATTGAGAAGCTTGATAGGAGCAACTATGTTCTTGGAAAATCACAATGGAAGCTTATTTGCAAGGTAGAAACCTGTATGGAATTATAGCAGGTGATGAAGTTATGCCTAGTCCATCAAAGAAGGACCTACACAAGAAGACTAAAAAGCTCACACTTTGGTGTGAAAGAGATGCTCAAGCCAGGTCATATATATTAAATTCTATCTCTAATTTCTTGTTACCACATATGAGAGGATGAAAAATATCTCAAGAGACTTGGGATGCACTTGAGACCTTTTTTTTCTGCTAGTACCAAAGCTAGGAAGAACCATCTATGGAATGAGTTCAACCAAATGAAGAAGACACCAAAGAAAACTATCACAGAGTTTGTCACCAAAGTTAAGGAGATTGTAGAACAATTAGATTCAATTGGATAGTTTACTAAAGAAGAGGCTATCACGAGGAAAAATTGGAAAAATGGAATTAGAAATGACAAATAATGGTAATCTTTCACAACTACATATGATCTCATTATGGATGTAGAATCTCACGATTTCAACATTTTCTTTGGACAAATCTTCAATCAAGAGGCCAAAAATATTTTCAAGGAAGGTAACTCTTATGAAGGTTACTCAACAAGTGCTTTTTGTGCTGACAATAAAGATAAGAAGCACAAAGGAAAGAAGAATGAAGATGGTGATGAGGAGATTTCCCAAGCCAACTATGCAGGTAAGAGAAAGTGTTAAAAGAAGAAAGGAGCAAAGCATAAAAAGTCAAAAGGACATGATGATCAACCTTGTGCCATTTGTAATAAGACCAACCACACCACTCAAAATTGATGGTTCAATGGAAGGACTCACTAAGGAGGTCGTAAAGGTGGATTTGGCAAAGAGGTAAAGGTGGAAACAACTTCAAAAATAATAATAGGAGTCAAAATAAAAGGGACTCCAACAACTACGCAGAGGATCATTCACTTGAAGATTCATTAATTCTAATGAATCTGAATCATAAAGAAGGTAAATAAGATGAAAATCTATTCTATATAGATTTTGATTGTACAAATAATGTTGCACACACGGTTGCTCTTCTATCTGACTCAGAGAATCCAAAGTATAAGAATGAAGTATAAATAGGGGATGTTGGCAGTAGCCAGAGGCACAGAAGACGCGGAAGCATGTAAAGACAGAGCAGGGAGTCAGTCGAATCAATTTTTCAAAGATTTATGTTTTATAAATATTCTTCAAAACCTCCAATAGTGATTTTCATCACTATTGTAACATATGTAACATAAAAAAACACTTTTTGTAATTTATAGCTCCATTTTGTGCAAGCCGAGGAATCCTTGAGCTTGAGGAGCTTAGGTAGAATGAGCGTACCAATTTTGGTTATTTTTAGACACCATTTACCCTTTCAAATAGCATCTAGGACCTATTTTTTAACTATGCCGGTCACTAGATGTGAAACCGGTCAAAACTAGTCTAGAATCTATAAAAAGAGCTAGAGAGCTCATTTTTGAGGCTGGTTAGTGTGAGCTTAGAGCTAACTTGAGCTTGTAATTGAGATCTTGAGCAATAGAGTGGATTTCTCACCTTCCATTGTGTCTTGCTTGTCTCTTTGTTGTGTGTGTGTATGTGTGTGTGCATCTCTATGCTTCTCACCTTCACTCTCACTTCATCTCACATTCATGATCTTCATATCACTCCTATCTCTTCCGCGGATTGACATTAAGGAGGTGGAGCTTCTTAACGTGGTTCTCACCATTGTGCTAGAGCAACACCAAATTTGGCGCCGTTGCCGGGGATCGAGTCTAGGACGAATGTGTGATGGTAAGAGTATAGCAAGAAGTGGCGTTGGAAGGTAAAAATTTCAGTTTTTGTTGTTGTTTTTACTTAGTTTTTAGTGTTTCTCACCTCCCCCACACTCTATCTTCATCACCGCATCATCATCTTCCACTCCAAAAATAATCAGAAAATTCACCATATCCACCCATTCTCCTCATTTCCCCTCATTTGCGAGAGAGTGAGAGAGAGCTTTTGTGCATGTGCTACTGTGTTTTTGAGTTTTCTTGCAGGTACAGTGCTCCAGTGCATCAGGAAGGCTGCAAAAAGGTAAAATTTCACTTTTTGTCAGAGATCTGCCGTGGGTGTCAGACCATCACGATGGTCTGCAAACTTTGGAATTTTTGGTAAGCGAGTTCACCAGGAGGTAGGCGACACACGCGCATACAAGGATCCACAAACGCATTTGCAAAATTCATACTTTGGTGGACCATCGCGATTGGCTCAGACCATCGCGATTGTGTCACACCATCGCGATTGGCTCACGCCATCGCGACGGCTCGGCCGGACCATCGCGACGGTCTCGCACCATCGTGATGGCTCACTTGAGCCATCGCGAAGGTTCATTTGGACCATCGCGACGATCCCGTCGACCCCACGCCATCCCGATTGGCTCATGCCATCACGCTGACTCTGCCACGTGGCAAGCTAGACCATCGCGACGAGACCCTCAGACCATCACGACAACTCAAAATTTGGACCATCGCGATTGGCTCACGCCATCGCATCTGTGACCATTGCGACGGTTCACTTTGGACCATCGCGACGGTTCGCGTTGACCGTTGACTGTTGCCATCGTGATTGCCCGCCGATCGAGCCATCGCGACGGTTCATTTTCAGACCATCACGATTGTTCACTTTCACGCCATCGTGAAAGTTTGCAATTTCGGACCATCGCAATTGTGCCACACCATCGCGACGGTTCACTTGGACCATCACGACGGTCCCAGACCATCGCGATCATCTCAGACCATCGCGATTGTCCACTCCAAACACAATTTTTAGGGTTTCAAATTTTGACCAATTTTGGGGCTATTTTTTGAAAATTTTTGGGTGATTAGACTCATAGGAGACCCCTTAGCTCATAATTGAAGAAAAACCTATTTGTGAGTTTTCACCCTTGAGAGCCTGAACGGTCATATCTTTTTCATTTGAAGTCCGTTTTTTGAGCTTTATAGCTCGTTAGAAAGCTCTTGACGAGTACTACATGACCTCAACTCTTTTTTTCATAAAGAATACGTTGATTTTTAGATAAGCTAATGTGAGGTTGACATAGTTGGGACTAGGAAGCCAGGGGGCAATCATTGAAATTTTGGGCAAAAGGTTAAGGGACTTAAAAGGTGTATATATTCAGGTGCTTGATCATCCATTGTGAATTGGTCTAAATATTAGAATTTTGGTAGGTCTAGCAAGGTCAAGCAAGGGCAATCAAAGCAAGGCAGTGAAGGACGCAGGGCTTGGGAAGCGCGACTTCTTGGGCATCAGAGCAAACAACAAAGCTGACTTGAGGTTGGAAGATTACTCAACCCCCTTAGTCAATTCTTAGCTTAAGTTAAACGTTAGCATTGTGGATTAGATTAACGACGATAGGAACACATCAAGTATAAGAGACTTAAATTTATCAAGTCTAAGACTAAAGATAAAGGTGTGTGATACGAAAACCTAAGAGAAAGAACATAAGTCTGACGGAACGAGAACTCAAAGTACCACGGAAAGTCGATTCCTGACGCTTACAGAAAGATAAGACAAGAACTTAAGGCATATAAAAAGAATAAAGAAAGTAAGAACAAAGAATCATTGACGATCTGAGCGTGTATTGAGTGTGCAAGGAAGTAAATTCATGAACCTTAGATCGGGCAAACATATAGGTAAGTCAGACCGACGAAGCCTTAGATCATCCGAAGCAAGTGTAGGAACCACTGCACGATTGTGGGCTCAACAATTGAATAGTAGTTATCCCTATTGGAGCTCAGATACGAGTGAATTAGAAATGGCTTTCAACACGGAAAGTCCAAAAGGAGGGTCAAATGTAGCTTATTTAGAAAGACCTGAAGGACCCTATACGACTCAATTAGAATTTCTCCAAACCAACCGCTTAGGTGCTCGCATCTATGAGGATGGTTTGAGAAGACAAGTGGTGCAAATGCACAACCCTTATCAACCCATTGGATTGGAACGTCCAGTGGTGAAATTCGAAAGAGACGCATACATACTAAGACCCACTCAGTTAGTAAAGTCCATGAAAAATTATTTTGATGGGACAGGAGATCCCTACGACCATGTTGTGGAATTTAAGCAAGTACTACGAGCATAGCAAGTCGAAGACATGTTCACACAATATAACGCATTTGGACTAATGTTAAAGAATACCGCTTTAACTTGATTCCAACCATTGCAACAAAGGCAATTTAGAGACATCCATCACTTTTTAGAGTCGTTTATCACTGAATTCTCTAAAAGTGGGATTAGACATGACACGTCTTCGTTGATTCATAGTTTCAAACAGACTCCTTAGGAAACAGTTAGACTGGCAGGATGTAGGTTTAGACAATATGTTGAAAGATGTCCAATGCAAGAGCTACCCTCACAAGCCAAACAAGTGTCATTGTTTTTAGATGGCTTGTTGAGCTCTAAACTAGGCTCCTATGTATACTTGAAAGAACCCAGAACGCTAGAGCAGTGTGTACGAATTTGCATAGACATTGAGGACAACTTAGGAGATGAGTTGGAACTCTCAAATGTTTATAAGGACTCAGATTGTTCATCTCTAGCATCCACGAAATTGTCTAGTTCAATAGAAGACCTAGCAAAAAAAGTGGCCCAGAAACTAGGAGTTTCTAGTAAACAGATGCCTAGGTTAACAACAAACAAGCATTGTTACACCTGTGGTGGTGATTATTTGGCAAATGTGTGTCCCAATGCAACACAAACACAAGCCAACCCTAGTGGCCAATATTGTACAATTGAGAGAAGATACACGAATCATACGGCTTAGGACTGCCCATACAACAAACAGGCAGTGAGACAGAACTACCCGCAAGCATACACACACCTAGGTAGGTATCAAGGTCAGTACAATGCTCAGCCTCATTACTATAGGCCTCCTCAGAACTAACCTTATCAGGCTCAACATAGGCCTCAACCTGTTTTAGCTCAGCAGCCATCCCCACCAGCTAATGTCATCTCAGTGAAATACGCTGTTGCAGAAGAGAAACTCAATAGAGCTTTAGTTCCCATTTCACCCCTAATTACTGACAGTGATCCGAACTCAAACAATTTTGACTCTACTCATGTAGATAGTCCACCTGCATATTACTCAGAGTCACCAGAACACGTGGAAACATATCACTACGATAGTCCACCAGTGGAACCGAGTTGGGAGCCCGAATACGCTAACGTGATGTACACAAACCCAAATCCACGACCCCAATTGAGACAGCAAAGACCACAGGGCCCTAGAGGACCATGCTTTAGGTGCCAAGGAGATCATTTCATTGTCCACATCCTCCAATAGCAGGACAATCACAATACTATAACATACAAGGCTTTTGTGCCGATTGTGGCAAAGATCACATAATAAAAGATTGTCCTAAGAACCCTGCTAATGTGTCAAATGTGACACCGATCAACGTGATAGGTATTGTAAACAACACAGATGGATCCAACCCTACATACGTGCCTATCCAAGCTATAACAAGAGCCCAGGTGCTCTTGCAGAATCAACAGCTTAATTAGGAGAAAATAGTTGGAACTAGTGAAGTTGGAGAGTCTAGCAGTAAAAAGACTAAATCTTGGAAAGATTCCAGAGAAAGGATTAAGAGAAAATGGAGTAAAAGGATAACTGAGTTGGAACGAAGTCTCAAGGAATCTAGAGCCAAAATCCTAGAATTGACTTCACAGGAATTGAATCAAGAGAACCCAGCTCAGAAATCAGGATAAGTTTTAGCGGAACCCATACCAGAAAACCTAGACATGATGTTTCGCGCATATCAAGCAAGATTAAAAGAAGGACCTCAAATAGCTGAAATGAGTAAAAACTACCCTCGAGCTGATCTAGAAATCGAGAGAACTAAACTTTGCATGAAGATGGTAGAATTAGCACAAGCAATGTTTGAAGCCTCGAGATATCTAAATTGGAATAACATGGCAAAACCTGAATTACACTTTCAAGGATTAATGGAGAGGCTAGAATACTTGATAGATAGCAAAGAGAAAAAGGATCAGCATAGGAACCCTATTGTCTCAGAGACACCGGAAAAGAATGCACCATCCATGTCTCAAGTACCCAATACAGAAAGTCAAGACAACCTATCTTCCATACATAGGTACTCACACGAATTTCTGAGAGAAATCCAAGAAGAGAAGTGAAGAAAAGAACAAGGAACCCATCCTCCTATTCAAGAAATAGATAACTTGCAAGAGGTGGCAAATCAATTCCCTGAGCTTGCTACTACTTCCTCTCAGATAGGAACACACAAGAAGCTACCAGAAGTACCTGTAGAAAAGATCAGAGATGTAAGCGAAGGAGAGGAAGGTAACACTTATCTTCCAATAACCCATCAAGGCTACATCATGAAAGCCATCTTAGATTCAGGAGTCGGAGTAGCCATTGCTACCACCGCTTTATGGAAACGTTGGGGTAAGACAGGTTTAAGACCGACTAGAATGAAGCTACAAATGGCTGACGGACACATAGAAAAACCATTAGGCTTACTCGAAGGCATATCTCTCACCACTTCTGGTGTGGAGTTTGAGCATACCTTTGCCATTTGTGATTTTAGTAAAAATCATGCTTACGAGATGATATTAGGACGACCATTCATGCGTCTGTTGCAAATTGTACAAGATTGGGGAACTAATTCTTTGTACTTGCAACATTTAGGAGTGACTACTAAAGTCAATCTTAAAGACTATTCACATCGAGATGTACCCCCAATACAATGGAACACCATCCATAAGACACAGGTAGAAACGGAATCAGTACACTCTTTGGAGTCAGACCCCTCATGGTTACACGAGGACACCCATCTATGGATGTGTAAAGTAGCAAAACAAGAGGAAGAACGGTTAGAAGCCAAGACTTTAGGTTCAGAACAACATCCACGAACCCTTCAAGACCCAGCGTACGCACCTATAGTATTTCTAGATGAAGAATTCGAACCCCATGGTTGGGTAGAAATCCTAGCAACCATGGATGTAGCCATCAATGAAGAACAATGGACACCCCATTGTGACGAGATGGCTATGATATATCAGTTTTCACGATAGAGCCGATCATGTGTGATTCAATTTTAGAAGAATGTGAACCTAGCACTGATGCATTTGAGGATGCAAGTGACTTCGATTTAGAGTCAATTATTATGGACCCACCCTTTGCATCAGAGGAAGAATATTTCTACGAGGTAGAGACTTACCCTCAGAGACACGAAGAAATTACGAATGAGGTGAGATTAACCACACAAGTGACTGCCAAAAGTGAAGGTATGAAAAGAAAGAAGAAAGAAACCATGTCAAAAGAAGAAGAATCCTTGTTTGAAGTTTCGGAGAACTTCAAGAAATATGAGATAGAAGATAGACGAATCATGGTACAAATGCCTAACAGAAAAGCTGACGTTGGAGAAGTATATGATAATCGAGAGAAAACCAAGAAAATCATAGTAGCCATAGAAGGAGAAGAAAAAAAATGTACATACATTGGGCATGATTTGACGAATGAAGAAGAAGAAGAGTTGGTCGCCCTATTGCGAGAATATAGAGATGTGTTTGCATGGAGTTACAAAGATTTGAAAGGAGTAGACCCGGATATATGTTCTCATAGAATACCTATGACTCCAGATGCAAAACCTACGAAACAGAAGCCATACACGTACAATGATAATTACGTTGCGAAGATTAAAGAGGAAATAGATCGTTTGATAGAAGCAGGATTCATTTACGAAATTGAGCATACCGAATGGGTATTCCCCATTGTGGTTGTGCCCAAGAAGAATGGAAAATTGTGTGTGTGTATTAACCGTAAAAAAGTTAATGCCGCCACGATTAGAGACAATTATCCTCTTCCTATCACGGAACATCTATTTAGAAAGAGTTGCGGGCAAATAAGTTTATAGCTTTCTTGATGGATTCTCAGGCTATAATCAAGTAGCCATAGCTCCAGAAGATCAGCACAAGACGGCTTTTGCCACAGAATGGGGCATATTTGCATTTCGTGTGATGGCTTTTGGCTTAACAAATGCACCCGCTACTTTCCAGCGACTCATGTGTCATGTGTTTAAGGAATTCTTATGCAATAATTTGGAAGTCTATGTCGATGATATATGTGCTCACTCCAATATCAGGGAGACACATATCCCAGAGTTAAGGCAAGTATTTGACAAATGTCGAGAATATCAGGTTTGTCTGAACCTAGAAAAATGCGTTTTCATGGTCAGACAAGGCAAAATTCTAGGACACATTGTGTCAAAGAATGGAATTTCTATAGATGAAGAAAAAGTGAAGGTGATTGCA
Organism: Ceratopteris richardii; assembly: GCA_020310875.1. Classification (NCBI taxonomy): domain Eukaryota; kingdom Viridiplantae; phylum Streptophyta; class Polypodiopsida; order Polypodiales; family Pteridaceae; genus Ceratopteris; species Ceratopteris richardii. Next base: position 7,790,506 of record CM035424.1, read on the forward strand.
GATCTACCTAGGCCAAACAACGTAAAAGAGGTACAAGCATTTATGGGACATTGTGGTTATTATAGACAATTCATACACATGTATGCAATCATAGCCAAGCCTCTGTACTCTCTTTTGACCAATTTTGAATGGACAGATGAATGTGAGAATTCATTCAATGAACTTAAACGATGTTTGTGCTCAACACCTATATTGACAACCCCGGATTGGAGTAAGCCATTCCATGTACATGTGGATGCATCCAACTATGCCATAGGATGTGTGTTAGCACAACCCACGAAGGAAGGTAATATAGATCTCCCCATTGCTTACGCGAGGAGACAGTTGAACGCGGCAGAGAGAAATTACACCACTACAGAACGAGAAGGATTAGGGATGATCTACGCAGTAAAGAAATTCAGGCATTATTTGCTGGCCAACAAATTCAAGTTCTTTACAGATCATCAAGCCCTATTGTACTTAGTCAATAAGCCATGTAACACGGGATGATTAATACATTGGTTTCTATTACTCATGGAGTATGATTTTGAAGTAGTAGTGAGGAAAGGAAAAACACATCTTAGAGCTGACCACCTTTCAAGACTAACCTCAGGAGAAGCTTCTCAAGGGATAGCGGATGAATTACCCGATGCATATTTGTTCAACCTTGAGATAGCACTAGAATGGGCTAAGCTGATAGTCCCTATTCTCACATATGGACCCAGGAATCCTAGGATAAGGATCAAGGAAGGAGAGATTACCAAATCTAAGAGATATCAAATAATAGCAGGAAGTATATATAAACAGGATAATCAAAAAATTCTTGCTTGTTGTGTAGACGAATCAGAACATGTGAATTGGTTGCAATTAGCACACATAGGTGCATTAAAGAAACATCACTCGAAACATCGAACATTGCAGACTCTGCATAGAATAGGAGTATATTGGCCTACAATGGAAGCATATGTCTACAAGTTGTGTAAAGAATGCAATGTTTGTTGTGAAAGACCACCAGTAGAATATGCTACATTATATCACGTGTCTCTCACACCAGAATGGAGTGAATCTTTAGTGACATACTTGAGGACGAAAACATTCCCTCAAGGAATGACTTTAGCACGACAACGCAGTTTAGAGCAGGAAGCTCAAGACTATTCACTTATCGGTGATAATCTTTACAAACGAGGAAGAGACGGATACTTAAGACAATGTGTTCATGAAAGCGATTACTTGAGCGTATTGGAGATTGCACACCAAGGTGTCACAGGAGGTCATTTTGGACCCGATAGGATAATCAAAGCCATCCTCTTTGCAGGATTATGGTGGCCCACTCTTCACATGGATGCGCATACCTATGTAAAAAGATGTGATATGTGCCAAAGAACTCAGTTTCCTACTCGCAGAGATGAAATGCCATTGAGACCCATGATGGGAGGACGTGCATTTTCTAAGTGGGGTATAGACTTTGTAGGACCCATTAACCCCCCTGCAAAAGGTACACATGCTGAATACATTATCGTCGCAACAAATTATCTTACCAAATGGGTAGAGGCAAAAGCCACAATAAAGAATGATGCACACAAGACTGCAAAATTCTTATTTGAAAATGTCTTTACAAGATATGGATTGCCTATAGAGTTAGTGAGCGATCGAGGAACTCATTTTCTAAACCAATTCATTGAATATTTGTTACAGGATTTTATGGTGATTCACAAGAAATCTGCACCATATCATCCTCAGGCCAATGGTCAGGCTGAAAGCACTAACAAGATCCTTTGTAACGTACTGACGAAACTCGTAAACAACAAACGTTCAGCTTGGGACAAACAGTTACACCATGCTGTTTGGGCATATCGAGTGGCCTATAAGACTGTACTCAATGCAACTCCCTTTCAGATGGTTTTTGGTCAGAATGCTGTGCTTCCTTTGGACTTCTTGATACCGACCCTTAAGGTTGCACAAGAACATCAGTGGACCGGCCATGAATTATCAGCAAGAGGCACGAGACAAATATGGGTGCCAAAAGGACAGAAACCACCGACAAATTTCAACAACGAGGACTATGACAAGAAGAAGTCAAGGTAGAAGCAGAGTCAGTATCCAACATCTCCTCGACCTTCTTCTCCGAATACGAATATTTGACAGATTTGGATCACCAAGAAGTACCTTATCAATCGACCCACACCCACGCAGATTTGGGTACCCAAACAGTGTATTATAGCTCAACCCTCAAGCCATGTAATATATAACCCTCAGAAATCTCTTCACCCCTCCATACCACCCCATCCACTACCACTTTTTGTCCCTTAGCAGAAACATCCCACCCCCTCAAAAACTCTTAGGAAATGGATGCCGAAACGTATCCATAAGACTTCCCCGACACCCTTATCTAACATAACTCCCACCCCAACTAATCTCCATCCTTGTAATAAATCACTTACATTTGAACTTTGTACGAATCCACACACTATAACCCAACAACACTTGTAATAACATCTCATCAAAGCACTACATGCAATATTTGAAAACATATAGGTGTCTAGAGACCTGCACTAGTTCTGCAAGAAGCATTGCATCAATCACATCACAACACTTGGCTACATGGGTTACACATTGGCTATGGAAAGGGATTACGGTCTCACTTTCATGGGATCATGATTAATTTCCATACTAATGTGCTAATCTTTTGTAGCAGATCTTCTACGCACTCGCATCATACATCATGCAGGCAGAAGGGCCATCAGAAGCTGGACCCAGTGTACCCAAGGCTACTATTGGTGAATTACTTGCTGAGCCCCATCCGACGACTCAACCGCCAGAATTTCAAGGTTTCCCAGGACCCATGCCTATTGACGATCCTCCTAGAGGGTATAGTGAGAAGATTCATCGCAATTCTCATTGGTTTCAAGGGCTAGCAGGACCATTGGTGGATGCCGATTTTATCTTTGAGGCCAATTTGACGTTTGATGACTTTACCTGGGGCAAATATCAGTTCTTCTCTAGAGAGTTCAAAGGACTATAGAACATAGAAGACCTAACGCATGTTTGGGCAAGAGCAGGGTTTACAGAGTATTTCAGCGACCCTTTGCCTAAACCTGACTTCTACAGATGTTACTATTTAGTCACAACATTGACGTCTTCGGAGAACAAAGATTTGCCAGGCACCTTCATTTTGCCATCCTTAGTGAACGATCCACCATATAAAAGATTTTATCTTTCTAAAGATTTGATTAGAGCTGCCATTAAGATTCATGGAACACATACTCCCACAGAACGCGAAAGGCTAATCCCAGAGCCAATGAAACGTGGGGATGTTACTAAGTGGGAAGATATTTCAGCAATCACACCTGAGCTATCTAAACCATTGAGGATATGCATGCAACATTTTCTTTTCCCCGCTGAGGACAGATTCACAATGCCTCACAAGCGCATATGGTTTGGGCTATACTTAGCATGTACTGGACCCCAAAAAGTTGATCTAGCAAGCTGGATCATTGATCAGCTCTACTTAGCCCAACATAGATGGGAAAGAAAGAAGGTCATCAATGGATGTTGCGCTCTCACGCGCATCGTATATATGTGTTTGGCCTACGATTTACCTATCGAGCGAGCAATGACAAGCGAGGAGCTGAAAGCATTCAAAGGGACAACGAAGAAAGCTAGGAAGCCTAGCAAAGGACGAGCAGGAAAGCGAATGAGAGGAACTATCCCCTGCCTTCAGGTGCCAGAATCACCCTCACCACAACCCTCTCCAGAGCACTCTCCGACAGAAGCCACTCCAACGGTACAACCTATTCGCATACGATTATCAAGACCAGTTGTAACGGAAGTCACTACCAGTGCAGTCACCTCACAGGCAACATCAGTTTAGGAACCTACCACCACTACAGCAGAAGTTCCCACCACTATTGGTGCGGAAGCTTTTTCTTTTTCGATACCTAACTTGGAAGCGGAACCCATAGATACGACATTTGATTTCGAAATGCAGGACGCTTTCTCCAATGAATTTCAGTCTTCACAAGGCCAGATTTTCTCTCAAGAATATGAGCGGCCAAGCTACCCGACCACGCCCCGAGACCAATCACAAGGACAACTAGTATCTAGTTCCAAGGACGAATGAACAGAAACCGATGAAGATGATGGCGATGATGAAGCCAGCCAGGGCACTCATGAATCCCACGAACATGTGAAGACAGATGAACAAAGACAACACACCGACACCCAGGGTGATACCAGTACGCATGAAGATGAAACCTTTGAAGCAGCAGCTTATACGCTAGCCATCAAGAAGCTATATCGCACCATGGAGAAAGTTTGGGTGCGCAAGAAACTGACTGAGGAAGAGAGTCAAGCACTTATAGAACAAGAACTTGTCTCAGGCAGATTCGAGGAAGTATACATCAGAGGCTTCCGAGAACTTGTCAAATCAGTGGGATCCACAGAAGCCTTACGATATTTGTAGAGGAAACCGTAACCGTAGTATGACCCCCACAGAGTTCGCTTACTAACCAAACCTGGTGAATACATTCGGGTACCCACCGGCAGTCAATCTTCAGAACAGGCCAGGGAAGCACGTCTCGTCCCTGAAGGCTCATTGGCAAAAGACTCCATTACCATCGACTCCCCACCCCGTACTACTGCTGTACATACCACCACAGTTGTCGAAGTACCTACCACTCCAACCGCTCCTCCTTCGCCTCCCATCCATCGAGTCTCCCCCATACACCCTCCTTCTCCTAGAACATCCACCTCCTTCCACGACGAAGTAGCAGAAGCCCTGGTAACATCCAATCCTCCCACCATGTCCACACCCACCCAACCTAGTTTTCCCCCTCGGACATCCACTCTTCTATCTAGTCCATTTCTCCATCCATCTTTTCCATCCTTTCCTACACCCCCGAGACCACTATTTCCATTTCTAACCCCGATGACTTTTTCCCCTGTATCACCTCCCCGAGCCACCGTCATTCCTCTTCCCCCTTTCCACCAAGCAGCATTAGAAAACCCCTCTGTAAATTACTCTTCAACCTTTGTAAACCCTGTATTTACACCCACGCATGCACCTACTTTCACGCCATTATTCACAGTCACCGCACTTGACACCACGTCGAATGACATGGATATCTCACCACCTACCGCACCACCACTCACTTCATTCATGGCACAACCATACATATGCACACCACAATTTTCCACAATCACCACACCATCCACTTTTCCACCCCCATTCCCCATTCCCTTTGCATCTACACCCACTGCATCTTCACTTAACACACCATTAATATTATCACCCACTGTAGATACTGCATTTCGACAGATGCTCACCTGTATGACTCGAGTAAGAGATGAGTTAACATCTCTTGGAACTAATTATCAGCAGCTGCAGAAGACAACGAATGACTTACAGTCGCAGCTCAACTCACTATCCATCGAGAATGCCTCATTCAACACCCGCTACCAAGAGCTACGAGTGGCATATCATAAACTAGAACTAGACAGTGAAGAGAAAACCAAAGAGGCCACTGCTGATCTTGATAATTTGTTAAGGACCCAGACAATTCGCAATGCGACGCTTACACGGAACATGGGCTTACTCAGATGACACTTGGCAGTAGCAAAAGAAGAAAACCAGTGCTTACAAGAGCAGAATAGAGAGAATTTAGAAGCTGCTCTCGATCATCCAGACCAACCATTAAGTCCTAGCAGGTTCAAAGCAATTCCTTCAGAATCGATGAGAATGTTATTAGAAGATTATGTTAGACTGCTGGATGACTACGAAAAAGATCATAAGTTACTCCAGTTACGAGCACCTGCACAACAAGAACTACCAGCACCTGCGGACCCATCTTATTAGATTTTAGAAGAACTCAACGACTTACGGGTCCAGGTATCAACTCTTGAATCATGGATAGCTATATATGAAGCACCACCAAGGCCAGATTCCCCACTAGAGCTCCCAGTTGATGAAGAAACTGTAACTATTCTGGTGGAGCAAACTTTTGAAGAAGCGTATGAACCACAACCCATCCGAGGCGGACGAGTCACGACGGAAGGCCAGACTACTTTCGAACTTCCAACTTCCGCATGGATGAAGATGATTGAAGAACTTGGAACCACCCACTCAGCTCGGGTGGAGGTGCAATTGCACGCAATGGCAATGATTGAGGAAAGAATTTTACAATCGCCCTACTTTGCTCACTTGGCCCCTCGCACATACATCTCTGGGCATGAGCTATAGTATAAACCTTATTTTATGTTAATGGCAGAATATTAGTTGGCCATAGAGAAAGAAACAAGCAAGAAACCATCTCACGCTACTCAGTTTGAGCATGATGATTTGCCAACAGATGCGCATCGCAGAGAAATTTATCAACCAAAATGGCGCAAGGATCTCTTACAGAAATATCCTGAGATGATGAGTACATGGGCCAAGGCACCACTACACTTAAAGTACAACCCATGTTGGTGACCAGTGCCACGTCGCCATTCTTGGAAGGCATTTGCGATTAAGGTACAAAACAACAAGCAATGCCAAGATTGGCTAAACTACCCATACTTCACTCCACCCACAGGACCACCTACAGTCGGATACATGATGGCAACGATTCGTCACTGGCTCCCTCGCTTGAAACATATGGAGGATATAGCAACGCACATGACTGTCAAGATATTTGACATGATGCAGATGGTTTTTAAAGTCTTCAGACGCGTCAAGGCACCACATGTAAACACCCCGGGCTTCAAGCATGGCAATCTAGATCTTGCATATGATATGAGTACAACGCCATCGCTACGGGTGTGTTATGCCTGGCATTGCAGAATTAAATACCTACCGGCGTGCTACAAGCAAACCTTCGAAGAAATGTTCACAACCGATTTCTAGGAATACCATTCAGAAGTGTTCATCAGCAGGCCCACACATTTGCTTCAATTATTCGCTTGTGAATAGATGGTATATTCCACACATTATCGACTCCCACCATCCGATGAACCGCAACCAATTGATTGGGAGAAACTCGAGGTAGATTTGGCCCGAGGCATTCGAATATCAGAACACACCCTCACTCAGGAACTACTCTAGAATTACATCCGACAGACCTCACAACAAGGTTCTGTCGAGGATGACAGAAGCGAGAGGGAGGGGGGTGTTAGCAGTAGCCAGAGGCACAGAAGACGCGGAAGCATGTAAAGACAGAGCAGGGAGTCAATCGAATCAATTTTTCAAAGATTTATGTTTTATAAATATTCTTCAAAACCTCCAACAATGATTTTCATCACTATTGTAACATATGTAACATAGAAAAACCCTTTTTGTAATTTATAGCTCCATTTTGTGAAAGCTGAGGAGTCCTTGAGCTTGAGGAGCTTAGGTAGAATGAGTGTACCAATTTTGGTTATTTTTAGACACCGTTTACCCTTTCAAATAGCATCTAGGACCTATTTTTTAACTATGCCGATCACTAGATGTGAAACCGATCAAAACTAGTCTAGAATCTATAAAAAGAGCTAGAGAGCTCATTTTTGAGGTTGGTTAGTGTGAACTTGGAGCTAACTTGAGCTTGTAATTGAGATCTTGAGCAATAGAGTGGATTTCTCACCTTCCATTGTGTCTTGCTTGTCTCTTTGTTGTGTGTGTGTATGTGTGTGTGCATCTCTATGCTTCTCACCTTCACTCTCACTTCATCTCACATTCACGATCTTCATATCACTCCTATCTCTTCCGCGGATTGACATTAAGGAGGTGGAGCTTCTTAACGTGGTTCTCACCATTGTGCTAGAGCAACAGGGGATGATACCATGCATAGTGTGGAGAAGATCGGTAATTTCAAAGCTTCCAATTGTAGGATAAATATTTTGAGTAAGGTTCTCTATGTACCCACTATCACTAAAAACCTAATAAGTGTATGCCAAATAGTTGAAAGGGGCTTGCAAGTTAGGTTCACCCATCATGGAGCTTTTGTGGAAGACCCATGTCAAGGCTTCAAGAAGATAGCCAGAGGTGAGAAGTATGATATACACATTAATTTTGAAATAGGAGAAACCAAGAACATAGCTCTATTTAACTTTGGACCTCAAACCCTAAGTGAGCTTGAAGTGTGGCGTAAGAGACTTGCTCATGTGAATGAAAGAACCTTGAAGGATATATAAATGGATCAAAGTGTTATAGGTCTACCAAACATATCAAAACAACACATGATCAATAGATGTGATTCTTGTCAAATTGGGAAAGCATAAAGACAGCCTTTCAACCACAATGGCTACATCCAAAACAATATTTTGGACTTAGTACACATTGATGTGTAGGGACCAAGTCCAGAACCTTCATTGGTAGGCTCAAGGCATTATGTTTCATTTGTTGATGATCACAATAGATGGAAAATTTTTTACTTTATCAAGAATAAAATTGAAGTCTTTGAATGCTTCAAGCATTACCTAGCACATGTGGAAAATCATATAGGTAGGTCATTGAAGAAACTCAGATTTGATGAAGAGGGAGAATATTTCTCCAAAGAGTTTGATGAGCATTTGTAGGACAAAGGTATCAAAAGGTACGTGAATACAAGGTAGTATCCTCAACTGAATGGTATTGCAGAGAGGAGAAACCCTAGTTGGAGCAGCAAGAACTATGCTTGAAGAGAAGAAGCTACCACATTACTTATGGGCATAAACAATCTCAACTGATGTGTATCTTTTGAATGGACTTGCATTCAAATCTCTTCAATGTATGAACCTTTATGAAGCTTGGAATTATAGAAAACCAAGTCTAGGTCATTGCAAGGTTTTTGGTTGTTTAGCATTTGTACATGTACCTTTATAAATCATAAGAAAAATAGATGAAGGGGAAACCAACACAATATTTATTGGCTATGATTCAACTCAGATGGGTTATAGGTTTTCCAATCCATCCAAAATTAATTTACCACAAGCAAGAATGTTGTATTTGAAGAACATAGATCATGATATGATGAGGACAAACAAAAGGTAAACTTACCCGATGATCTTGATTCAGACTTTCATCCATTAGGTAAGAAGCATGATACATAGGTGTAGGAATCAAGAAGTGAATTTGATGATGATCAAGATGAGAAGGAAAGAGACTATAAGCTCTAGAAGTCAAGAGGAAAGGCCAAAATGCAAGAATGTGAACAATGCTCCAAAAACACTACTAAAAGGTCAACAAGGGAGATAAAGCAACCTAAAAGGTATAGATATGACTCTACATTTGTAACAAAGAATTCCACTTATTTGGTGAAAGACTCAGTTTTAGATGAACCTTCAACATATGAAGAAGCTAAGGGTAATCCTAATTAGGAGAAAGCCATGAAAGAGGAGATAGAATCTCTAAAGGAAATGGATGCATGAGAGTTGGTTCAAATGCAAACCAATCACAAGACCATAGGGTGCAGATGGGTGTATAAGTTGAAAAGGAATTCGGATGGAAAAATTTGCAAGTAAAGCCAGATTGGTTGCTAAAGGATGTGCTCAAACACAAGGCATAAACTATGAGGAGACCTTCTCACTAGTTGCCAAGATGACCACCATCAGGACTTTGCTTAGTGTATCAACTGCACGGAATTGGAAGCTACTTCAACTTGATGTGAACAATGGTTTTCTCAATAGGAGGATTAGTGAAGAAGTATACATGTCACAACTCCTAGGGTTTGAAAACCCTAATCATCCTACTTATTTATGGAAGATAAAAAAGGAATTGTAAGGTTTAAATTAAGCTCCTATAGCTTGGAATTTGAGATTGGTAACCTATCTTCAAGATCAAGGTTTTAAACCAAGCAATGCAAATCTTTTTTTTTTTCATCAAGAAGGTTCACAATGAAGTTATGTATTTATGTGTATATGAAGATGCCATAATTGTCACAGGTGATGACTTGAATGGAATAGAAAGGATCAAAAGGAGTTCAAAATAAGTGATCTAGGAGAGCTCACATTTTTCTTAGGTATGTAGGTCATATACACAGATCAAAGGATGTACTTGAGTCAAATGAGGTACATTCAGGATCCACTCTTGAAATTCAGAATGGAGAATGCTAAGCCTGTAGGTACACTATGGGAATTGAACTCATGACCTACCAACTAGGAGTGTGATGGGCTGAACACTTACCCCAAAAGCCATGGTTGAGAATTACTTCCTAATACTCCCTCTTAGGGTGTGGTTCAACCATCTCCTGCTCATCATTTCTTGAGTCTAACACTCTCTTCCCCTTCTAGAGATCATTGTCCTCAATGATCAATCCTTGATCTCCCCTTGAATTGATGTCCTCAACCTTGCACAGTCTCTTGAACCATCTTGTTCTCAACCTTGGTCTCTTGAACCCTTGCCCTCAAGCATGGTCTGTTGAATCTTGCCTTTCTGTTTCCTGGCCACTTGCCTACAAACTTGCCTTGTTTGCAATCTTGATCTCTTGAACCCCCTTGTTCTCAACCTTAGTATCTTGAACCTGGTTCTCACCGATGCTAAGAATCTTGGATCCCCAATCTAGTGTTTCCATTGGAAAGCTTGTTCCGAGAGCTTTCCAATGGTATCTTACATGTCTAAATCTGACCTATGGATTGGGAGATACACTCTCATCTATGTCGGGCTCACCTTTGAAAGCGTCGCGCGCGCCTTCCTTGCCCAAGCCTACTTCCTAGGCTTTGATACCAATTGTGGGAATTGAACTCATGACCTACCAATTAGGAGTGTGATGGGCTAACCACTTGCCCCAAAAACCATGGTCGAGGATTACTTCCTAATCCTCCCTCTTAGGGTGTGGTTCAACCGTCTCCTGCTCATCATTTCTTGAGTCTAACATACACCTTTGGAAATAAATCATAATCTTAGTGTTTTTGAAGGTGAGCAGATTGAAGACATTAAAGATTATCAAAGTTTGATACGTAACTTGATGATCTATGCTACTCATACAAGGGTAGACATCTCATATAGGGTAGGAGTGCTAAGCCAATCCATCTACTCTCCAAGAAGACCACATATGGATGCAATTAAGAGAGTAAAGTATCTCAAGGGCACAATCAATGAAGGTATATTTTATCGTGATGTTGGAGTTTGAGGTCTGTGGAAGCATGCAAACAACACAAGGAAGAAGAAAAAGCTTGAAGCACAACACATAATACTAAATGTATTACCAAGAGAATATCCAATGATAAGTGACCCATTAGGGTTATAGGAGTATATACAAGTCGTAGAAGAAAGACGTCCTAAAGAGGGAAAAAAGTATCCCAGCGGTCCCCAACTCTAACATCTTAAATGAGGCATGTGAATCAGCCTTAAAATTAACAATATGCTTCTCATTAGGACCACTGAGTAGCATGTCATCAACATAGACAACAATGATCAAAAGCACATCATTTGCATGCTTAACGTATAAGGCGCTCTCAGCTGGACTATTCTCAAAACCATGTGAAATCAAGTAGGCATGCATCTTTTCATACCAAGCATGTGGTGCTTGCTTCAAACCATATAATGCCTTTTTCAACTTGCACATTTTGTTTTCATGCCCTTTTTGAACAAAACCACGAGGCTGAAAAACATACACTTCTTCATGTAAGTCACCATTCAGCAAATGTTTTAATGTCCAACTGATGTACATTCTAACTGTGATGAGCTGCAAGTGCGCAGATATTGTGAACAATAGTCATTTGGCATGTGGGAGCAAATGTCTCATGAAAATCACTGCCTCTTTCTTGAGCATAACCATTTGCAACAAGCCTAGCCTTATGCCTATCAATTGTTGCATCAACCTTACACTTCACCTTGTATACCCACTTAGTGCCAATGGCCTTCTTGCCAAGAGGCAAATCACATAAAGACGAGGTACCATTCTTCATAATAGCATCATATTCTGATTGCATAGTAATGTTAGAGGGCCGCCGAACCAGGACGGATGAACCCGGACAGGTGCCGTAAAAAGTGGATTCGCGGAAACATTGTAGCAGATTTCTATTTAAAGCGCATAAAGGAAAGCGGTAAAGATGAGTAGTAGTAGTTTTTCGGAAGGAGTCTCTGTTCTGTTGGGCATTGTAGCGAGTAGGGTTGATCACATCTCGAACTGAAGTGTTTGGAAATTGCAAGTATCGTATTGTATTCTGTCTGTCTGTTATATTGAATCAATTTGGGAGATTGCGAGCATCATATTTTGAGACTATGTATGAGATATTGATGAGTACATTGAGTTCTGTTCTATTCTATTCGTATCTAACTATTCTGCTATTCTCCTTGTTGAACCGATTTCCATTCGGTAGTCTTGTGTTGTGAGTCTGTTTGATGATCAGTTATATACGATTCTGGATCTTTTCTATCGTGAAATAGGGTGTTTGTCATCCTGCGAGAGACTGTGTAAGGTCAAAGTTAATCATCTACATTTAGTATCTTTTCAGTTAAGTGACCAGATTCGATACAATAGTCTGCGTTCACTGAGAATTCGGTAAAGATCTGTATGTGAACAGAAGTATTGGTAAGTTTGTCAATTGCGGTAGGAATTTGTGACTTGAGTCAGTATACGATAAGTTTGGCGTAATCCTGATTATAGTTGTTTGTGTATTATTGTTCGGTGTACTTACCTGTCACATGGAATCGTCATATTGAGTAGTATTCAATTACTGAAAGGTGCGTATTCTATTATTTATAAGTCACAACAGGACCTCTGCTCCATTACCATAGCAGATTCAGTCAAAAGTCCTAATATTCACCGTGCCGAAGAGTGGTCAGTATTCAGACTCACCCACTGTGCTAAGACGTGATGGAGTATTTATGATTGTGTGAAGAATTGGGAAAATAGTACAGGGCCTCTGTCTAACAGACCCCTACCACTCCCAAGAACCCGAGGACCCGATAATACTCTTCCGAAAGTTGGATAGAAGTATTATCGTTTAACATTGGCAATCCTACTAGGGATGTGGCATTAAGATTGCCTGGTATTTTGTTCGAATTAAATTTTGTTGGATAGACAATAGCAACAGAATCAGATTGTTGCAAGACTGTTCTGTTCGTAATACTATATGATTAGTACGGAAATGCTACATGCCGATTACTCGATCAGGTGAAAAGTATCCCAAGAATCACCAGTTAGGGGTATTAAGAACAACTCTGGGAGGTACTAGTGCAATTAGACCTGACCCAGTTGTCGAAAAAGTGACGAACGATAACACTGATTCCGGTGAGATTACGGTAGAACGTAGTACATCTCTAGAACTGTCTGGTATCACTACGGTGCAGACTGTCGAAAATATAGCAATTTTGGAACCTACCAAGACGCAGTTGGAATCTAGTCTAAAAGTTTTTGGAATAGATTCAGATACGATTAGAAACACTTTAGGGAAGGAAATTAACACAGGCGAATCAACACTGTATCCAGTCACAATTTCAAATCCTTCCGGTGGAATTTCGGTAAGAAAAACACAGTTTTTCGGTGACGATTCAGCAGTTTCGGCTGAATCTTCCGCTCAACTACAATGTTTGGAAGCAAGTCCTCCTACTCTGGATATCAAGGAGGAAGGAAGACTATTTGAAACAGAAATTCGCAATATAGTAAGTAAGCTAATTGCACTAGAAAGTGTGCCATTTGGTGAAACAAATTCCGGTAGTTCAGAAACTCAAAACAGAAATACAGAAGGAGTGTATAATACATTTACGATGAATGAACAACCGCAACGACAGTTAGGTCAACCCAGATCGGCTCCAACGGGAGTAACATACACAAAGTTTAGTGGATTTCCAGGAGATGATCCAGATGCTCACGTATGCACCTTTGAAATCAGTTACGCTGTCCTCAACCATCCACCGGATCCGGCATACAAAGCATTTGTTTTTCAATCTACACTTGTGAATGAAGCAGCAAGATGGCTTACTGAATACGATATTAATCATTTCGGTACTTATGAAGCAGTACGAGACGCTTTTTTGCAGCGATTTAGGCTGAAAAAGAATCCTGCAGAGATCTTTGAGTATTTACAGAACAACAGACAGAAACCAAATCAAACTGTACAAGAGTATGCTACCCTTTTCAGAACACATTTAAGACAGTTACCCCAGGCTCATGCTAATTTACCAGACGATGTTATTACACAATGGTTTATCAATGGCTTACTTCCTCAACTTAGGCAAATCATGATTATAAGATGTGTAGGAGCCATGACCCTCGATGCAGTGATCGCAATGACCCTTCAGCTGGAAAACAAGGTTGGTGGATTTTCAGAGGATTTGGAATGGATAAAAACAAACAAACATGTGGCTGAAGATATAACTAAGCAAGTATATTGCACCACCTGCAAGAATTCAGGACATACTAGTGCCCAGTGTGCGTTAAATCAGACCTATTGCGCCATCTGTAACATTGTTGGACATACCACTGAGAATTGTGCATACAATGCCAGAAGACAAGGAACAGCAACAGTTAATGCAATTATTCAGGAACAAGGGCAGCCAGCCAATCAATATGTACCCCCACATTTGAGAAACAATCAACAACAAGGTTATCGACATTATCGAGGACAGAGGAACAACAACTATAATACACCGCGCTGGCAGAATGGACCACCATCGGAAAATCATAATTTACCACCACCTCGATGTCATTTCTGTGGACAATTGGGCCATATTAGAAGATTTTGTAGAGATGCAGCGGAATATGATCAAAGGAAAAAGGAACGTCAAAACCCAATGGCTAATGTGGTAACAATCACACCTGTAGAGACGCAGGCAGCAGCAGTTCAAACTCGTTCCGGTAAACAATTGCAACCAGCAGCAGAATTATTTGAACCAGGGATACGTGAACAACACAGAATGTATCATAAAGCTAGCCAGTGGACCACCGTACAACCACCTGTTTTTCCAGAACCTACTCCAGTAATCCAGTCCCCGGATACGACACAAGCTCGTGCTGACAATAGAGAAGCAGGTACATCATCTGCAGTAGAATTACCATCTTCAGACCAAGCTTCATCTTCAACAGTTAAGGAAGATGCAAATCAATTGCAACCAGCATGGGATATATTGTCAAAAGCATCCATCACACTGCCTTTCGGGCAATTACTGGCATTAGTACCAGGAATACGCCAACAATTTCAACAACAGTTTACTACAAAATCTGCTTGCATTCCGGCTACCGCAACAGTACAACCAGAGCCAGACTCTACGGTAGATCACTCAGTTCCTCTGATTACGGTATGGTTTCATAAACATCAAATCCCACAAGTTTTAATTGATGGGGGGTCTGGCGTGAATATGCCACTGCATCACTTTGTAAGAAGTTAGGATGGACTAAGATAGAACCAGTTCAATTCTTTGTTAGGATGGCTGATCAATCTAGAGTTCATCCAGTAGGACTGGTCCGAGATATACCCATAACTGTGCAAGACACAACATTCAAGATGACTTTTGTTGTTCTAGAATTGCCGGATTCCACCCTAGATTACAATCTACTTTTCGGCCGTCCTTGGTTGAAACAAGCCAAGGTAATTCAAGACTGGTCGGCCCAGGAACTTACGTTCAAAGATAAAAATCGCAAATGTGTTGTAAAGTTAGATGCAATACAACCTTGTGAGTTACATGCTCGACCATATTTTGCCAAACCAGTCCATATGTTAGATGGGTTGTCTGATGACGAAGAAGAAGAATTTCTGAAGAATAATGTTGATTTAATGACATTAGGAACTATTGATCTACAGTCTGTGGTAGATACCTGGAATGCTTCAGTATGTACAGTAATACCCATTGCCGAAGAAACTAAGGAGGAAGATACCATTTCGATTCACGGTAATGAACTACAGCAACTTCTCGAACCATCAGCTAATACAGAGAAATATCAACAATTTTATGTTCCAGAAGACCAGTTAATTACTTATAATCTTGGAGATGAAGATCACCCTCATCCTGTAAAGATAAAGCAAAACTTACCTGAAGCCTTTCAAGCAGATTTAATTCAGTTACTCCAAGAATTTACTGACGTCTTTGCATGGGATTACAAAGACATGAAGGGCTTGGATCCTCGTATTTATCAACACAGAGTTATGCTAAAACCAGAAGCGAAACCGATAAAGCAAACCAGCTACCGGATGAACCCACATTATGCATCACAGGTAAAGGCTGAACTTGATAGGTTATTAAAAGTTGGATTCATAGTACCAATAGAACATGCGGAATGGATTTCACCGATTGTGATTGTACCAAAGAAAAACAAGCAATTGAGAATCTGCGTAGACTATCGGAAATTAAACACTGCAACAGTACCGGATCCTTTTCCGATTCCTTTTTTGGATACTATGCTTGACAAAGTAGCAGGTCATGAGATGTATTCATTTCTAGATGGATACAGTGGATATAATCAAGTACTTTCTTTTGTAATTCTTCGAGTTGTGCTTTGAGCGCTGCAACTTCGTCAGTTGTGTCAGCTGTGGTTGGGACTTCTTTGGGTGGTTCTGGTTGAGCTGCCAATTGCCTTAGTAGTTCGTCTCTTTCCTTTTCTAAGGCTGCATGGGCTTCGAGGAGATCAGCATGGGTTTCCAATATGATTTGCATATTGTCCGAGGGAATAGCCTTAAACTTCTCCGGGTCAATTTCTTGTGGGGAACCTTCCATGGCTACTTCCAAGTTCTCTTCGTTTTGTGTCTGAAGCCATCTATTTTCTTCCAGGGCTGCAGACATATGCTTCCGTAATAGAGCCATGTTGCGGCGGAGCTTGAGGTTCTCTGTGATTTGGGAGTGTAGCAGAGCATCCATTTGTTGTCTTTCTTCTGCATCTGGCTGCGGTGGATTTGCCACTAATTGCTCATGTTGTTCTTGCAATGCACTAAACTGCTGTTGTAATTGTTTCTTCTCTTTCTCTAAATCAATGAATCTTCCTTGTAATGCTTCATGACTCCTGAACAAACTTGTATGCTGAGCATCGAGGTGCTGATAGTGTTGTTGCAACTGAGACATGCACTGATACATGTTATTAAATACATTATTAATGGGGGTGGATGCAGGAAGGGTGTTAAATGCAGAAGGAAAGGGAAAGGGGAAGGGAAGTGTGAATGCGGTGCTGGAAAATGGTGAAGTGGGTGGTGGGGGAATGGGAGATTGTGGCCGTATGGGGGGAGGGAGAGGTGCGGTGGGGGGTGATATGTCCATAAAATCCACGGTGGACGCAGTAGTGGGAGTGATTGTGAATAGTGGAATTGTGGGTGCAGTGATTGTGGTGAATGTGTATAGTGGTGTGTGCAGTTGTGAATATGAACTACCCGGAAGTGTGAGTGGGGGAATGGGGATGTCAGTAGCTGCCGTTAGGATTACAGTGTTAGTGGAGGTGTATACAAGGGAGGTGTTGAGAGGGTGTGTGGGTTGATTGGCGGTTTGTGCTTCGGTCGTGGCAGTGGACTCGGAGGCGGTGACGGTGGTTGTTACATTGGTAATGGGAGGTGAATGTGGTGGAGTGGGAGGCGGGGGTGGCAAGGGGGGTGATGGGGGTGCACTGGACACATGGGTCTCTTCAGTATCGTGCACAGTGTGTGCTGTGCCCGTGGTCGTGGCTGTCCCTTGTGTTTCGGATACTAAGACATTCATCTGTTTCCCTGCTCGTGGGGGACGTCTTCCATATCTTCTTTCCGTTCTGCATGATTGTGCCAGGGCAGTATGCACTGTCTCAGGTGCTCCTAAAGCATCAGAGATCATATCCAGTGTGGCACGATATTGTTCGTCGACTCCTTCCTCCTCAAGGATTTGGTGCATGATAGCCTTTCCTGCTGCAAGGGATAACTTATGTTGTTGTTGGACCCTGTTGATGGTATCGTAGAGCTTTTTCAACTCCTTTGTATATGCTGGGGCACCCTCTAGCTCCTGTATAACTTCTCGCTCATAGTCATGCGCCTCCTCATCAGAAAATCCTTCCTGTTCATCCTCTTGGTCTTCTTCCTCTTCATCCTCCACTTCCACCACTTCTGGTTGTCTTGTCTGGGGTTGTTGTGTAGCCGTTTGTTGTCCACTACCCTGCTCTGCTTCGACTTCCGCATTAACAGCTTCAATTATTCTGGCAACTTCTTCATCCGTTAGATCTTCCAAAGTGAATCCGTGAGGAAATTCCAGATCAGTAGGTACTGGTGGAAACACAAGGTTAGGGCCATCTGTGCTGTGCCTGGGTAACCTGATAGAAAATGGTTGTACTCGTCTGGGAAGCCTTGGAGTTGTTTCAAGTGTTAGGGTTGCACCGCGGGCTTGTGCACAAGGCATCTGGACAACGCCTCTCATCTTCTTTGAGGGAGGCCCTGCGGCTGACAGTCTACGTTGAAACTCCTGTGCTCTGGTCCAAATGAGAGCCCTTTGCACCGGTACATCATATGCGAGACATCTATACACAATTCTGGTAAGCGCACAGCATCCATACAGTACAGATTTTTGTTTCTTATACCACCTTTGATGAGCCAAATGGATCTGGTCGATAATCCAGTGGGGCATATTGATTGTCAAATCAAAGGCATCTGCTAAGTAGAGGCTAAACTAGATCTTTTTGGGAGGCATTGTGAACCTTTCTTGCGCGGGGAATGCGAAATGTTGCATGACCATGCGTAAATGAATGGCGATCGTAGGTGTCATCGCAACCATGTCCTTTAATTTCGTCAAATTTCTGTTCTTCATATTGTCTGGAACCATAGTCTCTTTCTCCGTAGGAATGTGCATACCTTTCATGTCCAAAGCTTCCCTTACCAAGTTGATAGTTAATCTGAAGCGCTTGAGCTCATTGCCCCTTGTGAGAGACGGGAGGACAAAGGAGCTGTATCCCTTTTTGTCTTTGCTCGGAGTAAGGGTGCTAATCAGATACGAGCACCTTAGAAAATCCGGCTTGGGCAATTGGAATTTGAAATACTCGTAGAGTCCTGCCTTCTTCCATATGGGTTTCAATCCTTCATTATTCTGCAATCTTTCAAATTCCCTGGTAAAAAAGTGATACCTGCCCCAATGCCCATTGAATTCTATCTCTGCCTCCCACATATAAGTGCCTTCACCTAGGGGTCCTGCCACATCACTGAACCAATGAGAGTTTTTGCTGACTGGCATTGTGTGCCCCTGTGGAGGGTTCTGAACCGGTATGGCATGTAATGCCCTCAATGCCGCTGGTCGTTCCTTTAATTCCTCCTCAACCGGAAGGCTTTCAATGTCCACAACTTGGGGGCTGGTGCCTGCCTGGGAGCTAGTTCCTACCGTATCTGCCATGTTACTTCTTGCTTCCTGTCTCTGTGAGAATATAGAAACATGTGTTAACATTGTACAGGTCAAGAGAGAACCGTTGTTGTTCCCATTACAACATTAATCATGAGGGTCGGGAGAGATTAATGGGTTAGTAAGTGCTCGGTGCGAGTGTGTGTGTGGTTAGGAGTTCGGTAGACCTAAGAGCTAAGTGGAATGATGTAGTGTGATAGTGATGTGGTTAGTAGGTTGTCATGGATTTACAAATGGGGTCCGGGGGTTTGTTACAAGTCTTAGGCTGCCAAATGCAGTGGATGGGTTTTGCTCTTGGTTTCGTAGAGACTCTCGAGAGCTTTATAGGTGTGTCGGCTTGAAAATGAGGCCTTTTAGGGGCCCATTTACAAGTGATTATGTTCGTGCTCATGGGCCTTGGTGTGTTCCTGAGTGTTGAAAACGAGTGGATGCCGGCGGTGCGAGTGAATGGCTCACGCTGTATAGGGTGTGGTCTTGGTGTAGCTATTTGAGCCCACAAACAAGCCTTAGGCACCCAAATTTGTCTTGATTGTGGGCTAGCCTTCATCGACTTCTTGGGCACCCAAATAGACTTCACGTTAGCAGAAGAACTTCTGAAAGACTTCTTATTGGTGTCGTGTTGTTGGTTACTAATAAGAGGCTTTGCCCGTGTGGTTGGCTTGAGTGCAACCGGGTGTTCGCCTTTCCGCACCCAGACTTGTTTCACTAGCTGAGACATTTTGCTGCGTAGGTGCTTTTGATCTCCGACATAGTTAGTACCCTGCTTCTTCTGCCTTTGATCCACCTTTGGTTGCTGCCTCCCTCTGGCCTTTGGAAAAGAAGGGAGTTCCGTTGCATCCCTAACTCCTTTTTTGCGAACATCATTCCTCTGCAACACATAGTTTTGGACACGAACAACATGGTCATCTTCATGTGTACTCCTGGAAGGACCAGGAGTGTGTGCCTTTCCTAGTTCCTTGAGTGCTCCATTATCTAACTCTACTGTAACTGCATCCGCTTATATAGCGTGGGAGAACGTCACCTTCCAATGTGGCTAGTTGCACTGCTCCACTTGTGGAGATCCTATTTATGATCATAGGTCCATAGCCACGCTTCTCTAATTTTCTCGCATGTTGTTTCAAAGTGTATGCTAGTACTAGGTCGCCTGCCTTTAAACCTT
Organism: Ceratopteris richardii; assembly: GCA_020310875.1. Lineage (NCBI taxonomy): Eukaryota > Viridiplantae > Streptophyta > Polypodiopsida > Polypodiales > Pteridaceae > Ceratopteris > Ceratopteris richardii. Next base: position 7,810,848 of record CM035424.1, read on the forward strand.
TATCCTTAACGTGGGCATCAAAGTAGGCCTTCTGTCGTTTCTTAGCTGCATATATCCCTGCAGCTGCTCTCAGTCTTGTTTCCCCTAAGCGTTCAAGGTCAAAAAGTCTCGAGGAGAGTTCATGACCCGTCCATTCGTGCTCTTGTGCTACCTTCAATGTAGGTATCAAGAAGTCCTTCTCTCTCTGTAGTGGTATAATTTCGTTCAGCTGCATTCAATTGTCTACTAGCATAGGCAATTGGAAGATCCATATTACCTTCACCAGTAGGTTGCGTGAGTACACACCCAATAGCATTATTGGATGCATCCACATGAACGTGAAATGGCTTGTTCCAATCTGGTGTGGTCAAGATTGGTGCTGAACATAATCTTCGTTTAAGCTCCTGGAAGGAGTTCTCACATTCATCAGTCCACTCAAAGTTAGTCAGAAGTCCGTACATGGGCTTTGCAATGACGGCATACATGTGAATGAACCGGCGGTAGTAACCACAATGCCCCATGAAAGCTTGTACTTCCTTGACATTCTTTGGCCTAGGTAGTTCGGCTATGGCTCTTACTTTCTCTTCATCCGTGGATATGCCATTCTTTGACACTATGTGTCCTAAAATCTTACCTTGCCTGACCATGAAAACACACTTTTCTGGGTTCAGGCAGACTTGATATTCTCTACATTTGTCAAAGATTTGTCTGAGTTCAGGAATATGGGTTTGTCTGATGTTGGAATGAGCACAAAGATCATCAACATAGACTTCTAAGTTCTTCCTCAGGAATTCTTTAAATACATGGCACATCAGTCTCTGGAAGGTGGCTGGTGCATTGGTAAGCCCAAATGGCATTACATGAAAGGCAAATATACCCCACTCTGTGGCAAAAGCTGTCTTATGCTGATCTTCTGGAGCTATGGCTACTTGATTGTAGCCCGAAAATCCATCGAGGAAGCTGTACACTTCCTTGCCTGCTACTCTTTCTAAGAGATGCTCTATGATAGGAAGCGGATAGTTATCTCGAATCGTGGCTGCATTAACCTTCTTCAAGTTAATGCATACACGCATACTTCTTAAAATTTTCCGGGACCTCAAACAAAGATTCTTCCTCCTCTGGTGAGACTTCTTTCTTCTTTCGTTTCTTTCCTTCTTCCTTCGGGGTCATATGTGTGGCTAATCTTACATCATTTGTAAGCTCTCCATGCCTCTGGGGTTGAAATTCCACTTCATGGAAGTATTCTTCATCTGATGCAAAAGGTGGATCCATAATGATTGACTCTAGATCGGAGTCACTTGCATCCTCAAATGCATCAGGGCTAGGTTCACATTCTTCTAGAACTGCCTCTCCCATGATTGGCTCTATGGAGAAGACTGAAATGTCATAGCCATCCTCATCACAGTGAGGTGTCCATTGTTCCTCATTGATGGCTACATCCATGGTTGCTAGAATTTCTGCCCAGCCGTGAGGTTCGAATTCCTCATCAGGAAAGACTACAGGTGCATAGGCTGGGTCTTGAATCGATCTATGGTTTTCTTTTGCACCTACCTCTCTGGCTTTTTCTCTCTTCTCTTCCTCTACTGCTACTTTGCACATCCATAAGTGAGTGTCTTCATGCATCCATGAGGATCCTGATCCTATGGAATGCACCGATTCCGTATCATCTTTGGCTCTATGGATGGGATTCCATTGGATGGGAGGTACATCTCTATGAGAGTAATCTTTGAGATTTACTTTGGTTGTAACACCTAAGTGTTGCAAATACAAGGAATTGGTTCCCCAGTCCTGTACCACTTGCAACTGTCGCATAAATGGTCTTCCCAAAATCATCTCATAGGCATGATTTTTGCTGAAGTCACATATAGCAAATGTATGCTCAAACTCGACACCACAGGTGGTGAGAGTTATTCCTTCTAGCAATCCTAAGGGTCTCTCAATATGACCATCGGCCATCTGCAATTTCATTCTCGTTGGCCTGAGTGCTGGCTTGCCCCAACGCTTCCATAGGGAAGTGGTGGCAATTGCAACTCCTGCACCTGAGTCCAGAATTGCCTTGGTGGTGTACTCCTGGTAGGTAATGGGAAGATAGGTGTTCCCTTCTTCACCTTCACACATATCTCCTATCTTATCCAAGGGTATTTCTGGTACTGTCCTCTGGGATCCTACCTGGGAACGAGGTTTGGCTATTTCTGGTACTTGTTTGGCTACATGTTTCCATAGCTCAGGTCTAACCTTGAGTAGCTCTTCTAACTTGAGATTGCACTGCACTTTAGTGTTTTTCACTACCTCTGTGTTCCTAGGTAAGACTGAGTCCTCATTTCGTACCATGACCATGGGTGCCCTCATACAAGTAGACTTAATTTCCCATGGGCTGTGAAGTGGGGTAATTCTTGTAGAGAGTTAGACTCAAAGTCTAATCTTTCCTGAGATTGGGTGCTCTCCTGCTCCTCATAAATGGATGGGATATCTTGTGGGAATTGGTCATGTGCATCATCCACAAGTTCAATAGGAGGAGGGACTTCACTCTCTTTAGCCCATTTGTCTTCTTGAATCTCTCATAGGAATTCTGGTGTGAATCGATTCATAGAAGATGATGTGTCTGGCTCCGTAGAGTTAGGCACATAGGCTTCAGGCACATAGGCTTTCTGGGCAGGAAGACTTGCTCTTTCACTTGCCTTGTCCTTATGTTGAGAGGTGGGTTCCTTTTCTGATTGTGCAATCAGCTTCTCTATTCTTTCTAACAGTCCATCAAAGTGCAACTGTGTCTTCGCTGAACTAGAGATGTTAAATAGGCGACTGGCTTCAAACATGGTCTGAGCCAATTCCACCATTTTAGCACAAATCTTGGTTCGTTCTAGCTCTAGTTCTGCTCTAGGATAGCATTTTGCATGATCAGTCACGTTTGGCCCTTCTTGGATTCTGGCTTGATATGCTTTAAGCATCATATTAAGGTCCTCGGGAATGGGATCTGCTAGGACTGATCCTACTCTAGGGGGTGGTGGAATTAGGTGAGGCGGGTTGGAAGGTGGCTGGTCGGATGGCAATGGGAATGGTGGTGGTGGGGTAGTGTGAGAGGGAGTTTGAGATGTGAGTTCAGTTATCCTGGCTTTGGTTTCTCTTATGCTTTCCTCAAGTTCACTCATCTTTTTAGCCCATTGTCTTTTCATTCTTTCCCAACTATCTTTCCACGCTCTAGTCCTTTTCTTTGTCATGCTCTCTGTTTCACTAACATCTGGGCTCTTTTCCTGGCCTACACCCTGGTTTTGCTGCAGTGCTTGGGCTCTAGCGATTACTTGTACTGGTGCAGTGGAAGTCACGCTCCCTGTGGAGTCTACCACTAACCCAACAACGTTGATAGGAGTGATTTTTGGCATATTATTGGGGTTCTTTGGGCAATCTCGTAAGAGATGCTCCTTTCCACATTCTTGGCAAAAGCCCTGGATCATCACTGACTGGGGTTGTGTAGGTGGAGGTAAGGGACAATCACGAATGAGGTGATCTACCTGACATCTGTAGCATGGTCCTCTAGGGAATGGGGGTCTTACCTACCTAGGTTGAGGTCTAGGATTGGGGTTTGCGTACATGACGTTTGTGTAATCTGACTCCCAACTAGGTTCATTCGGTTCTTCACTGTAATAGGACTCACCATGTTCAGGAGATTGCATGTAGTAAGCATGGGGGCTATCGACATGTGTAGAATCGAAGCTATGGTCACTGGGATCACTTTCTGAAAGCACTGGTGTTACAGGGACTATAGCTCTATTCAGGTTTTCTTCTGCCACAGCATACTTTACCGGAATCACATTAGCTGGAGCTGGGGGTTGTTGTGCTAGCATAGGCTGAGGCCTTTGTTGGTTTTGGTAGGGTTGGTAGGTTTGTTGAGGCCTAGCATACTGCTGAGGTGGGTACTGGTTCTGGTATCTTCCTTGTTGAGGGTATGGCTATGGGTACGTCTGCCTAACGGTTTGCTTATTGTAGGGGCAATCTTGCGCGGTGTGATTGGTGTACCTTCGTTCTATAGTGCAGTACTGGCTACCAGGATTAACTTGGGGTTGAGCCATAATGGGACATACATTCGCCATGTGGTCGCCACCACAAGTATAACACCTTTTCACAGGGGCAAACCTTGGGATTTGTTTGTTAGTGACACCTAATTTCTGAGCTACTTTCTCTGCAAGTTCCTCGATTGATGTGGATTGCGTGGGAGAGAGGTTAGAAGCACTATCCGAATCTTTGTATATCTTGGAAAGCTCTAACTCCTCCCCTAGGTTATCCTCAATATCAATGCACATGCGTACACAATCTTCTATGGTCCTAGGGTCCTTCAAGTACACATAAGATCTCAATTTGGTACTTAGCAATCCATCCAAGAATAAAGCCACTTGCTTGGCTGGTGTGGGTAGCTCCGAAACAGGGCATCTTTCTAAGTATTGCCTAAATCTTCTGCCTGCAAGTCTCACAGTTTCTTGAGGGGTTTGCTTGAAGCTGTGAATCAGCGAGGAGGTATTATGCCTTATGCCACTCTTAGAGAATTCGATAATGAACGCCTCTAGGAGTTGGTCTATGCTCCTGAACTGCCTCTCATTTAGTGGCTGAAACCATGTCAGGGCAGTGTTCCTAAGGGTTAGACCAAAGGCATTGTACTGCGTGAATAGATCCTCCACTTGTTCAGCTCTCAAGACTTGCCTAAACTCAGCCACATGATCGTATGGATCTCCAGTGCCATCGAAGTAGTTCTTCATGGACTTAACTAGCTGAGTCGGTCTCAAAGTCCTTGTGTGCTCTCTAGGTCGTGGTAGAGGGAACTCATCCGCATTTCTTTGATTCCTGTGAGCTCTAAGTATCTCAGGTTCTACTCTATTTGTTTCCGTCCTCGTTCTTTCTCTGCCCACTGGGTTGGCAAAGCTTACTTCCGGTCTATCTCTACTTCTGTCTCTTTGCATTTCATGAGCTTGGGATGTTCTAGCTCCAGGGTGACCATAGGATACATTCGATCTTGGTTGGGGGAAAACAAATTCACCCTTCCAAGTGTAAGCATGCCTATCATGTTCTGTCACCACAAAGATCCTCTCCGAAGCATGATCTAAGTAGGTCACTCTACCTGGGCTATCAGGATCCTTAAACTCATAGATCATGATTGTTCCTATATCAATTGGCCGGTCAGGTTTGTACCTCCAAAAGGCCTCGTCAGTCTCTCGATTGAGGAGCAAATCTATGCTCTTATTATCCTGGGGAATCCACTAATCCTAGTAAGAACCGATTTACCTCGAGGGGTTGTAGGTTCTGCACCCATGTTTCCTTGCTCCAGGTCACCTAAGTCTGCTTCGGGGATCACATTCCCGAATTCGTCTGTCCTATCTGGGTGACTTGTGACTACGTATATAGTTCCTTCTTTGTCCAAGTATGCTCCGTTTTCAAACTTGACAGCGGGGTGCTCTAGCCCAATGGATTGGTCAGGGTTTTTAATCTGGACCACGGATCTTCCTAGACCATCCTCATATATGCTAGCACCTAATCGGTTGGTCCTAAGGTATTCCAACTGTGTTTTGTAAGGGCCTTCTACTCTGTGCAAGTATGGCACTCCTGAACTTCCGGTAGGTCTGTCCATGCCTTGAGACATCTCTGATTCACTGGTATCGGAGCTAGGGTAATGCAAGTGGTGACTCAACTGCTGGGCCCATGACCTAGCAGTGTGGTTGACACTAGCCTCTGAAGACCTAAGGCTTTGTCTATCCCTTACTAGATGTCGCCCTGATCTAATGTTCATAAGCCTAGTTGAATAGCCCAATTTTGCCCAAGTACAACCTCGTTGCAGAGTCCTTTTGTATCAGTTACTTGATTCTTTTTAGTTGATTCCCATGTTAAAATTCTTGTCTGATATCACGTAGTAAGGTATATTTGAGTGTAGTTCCGCACTTAAAGTTGCTCGTTCCACGTTAAGTTCTTTTCCTTTAAAGTTCTCGACAGTACACAGATCATGTCCTTAGCTTGAACTTGAGAGTTTAGGTCTGCTTCAACTTGATAATTGCCTATCGTCGCCCTGACTTACACCTATCACTAGTCGTTCTTAGCCTAAGCTAGGAATTGACAAAGGGAGTTGAGAATTTCCAACCTTTTGTTTCCTTCTTGGTTGCCCTTGAGTGCCCACGAAGCGTGTTCCCAAGCTTGCACTTACTCTTGCTTAGAATGCCCTTAGATGCTCTCAATAGATCTGTAAGAGTTCCAAAGTTAGCTCAAGACCAATTTGCACTGTGAGTTTTTGAAAAACAATTCTAGAGATCCCTAAATTTTGTTCCCCCTGGGTATGGTCAACTTCAAAATACCCAATCTAATAATCCTGATCTTAATTTAACTATAACCAGTCGACGTTTTGGTTTCGCTCCCCACGAGCTTTCCAACAAAACAAGAATCACAGCAAACGGATTCCGTATGAGAGAGTTATGTCAGTTCAGGGTTCTGGTGCTAAAACAGGGTTCAAACAGGCTAACAGATCCCAGGATTTTTCTCAAAAGCACATGTGTAGGGACCTCACAACTCACTAATTGCTAGACCAATATGCCCAAAAACTATCCCCAAAGCTTAGAATAAAAACCCTAATTTTTTGGCCGAAAAGCTTGTCAATCGCGACGACAGGTCTGTCAATCGCGATTGACAGAGGTGTCCGTCGGGGCCTGTCGATCGCGATCGACAGAGTCGGTCGTGAGTCCTGTCAATCGCGATTGATGGTGTCAATCGCGATCGACACTTTTTTCGGGTTTTTCGCCGTGATTTCAGTCAATCGGGGATGTGTCCGTCGCGATGGACACGTGGCTACGCGTAAAAGTCAATCAATCGTTGAATTTCAGTCGGTCACGATCGACGGTGTCAATCGCGACTGACAGAGGTGTCGGTCGTGGCTGTCGATCGCGATCGAGGGTGTCAATCGCGATTGACAGGGTCCTACGTGGCAGTCTGTCGGTCGTGAAGTCTGTCGATCGTGATTGACAGGGTCTGTCGGTCGCGATTGACAGAAAAACACAGAATTTTTCTACTGTTTTAGGTGATTTGGGATGTGCTCATCATGCTTGTGCTAGTGGTGAACTTTGTTTTACCAAATGATCAAATTTTCTGTCGATCGCGATCGACAGAGGCGGGCGACTGCGAGACAGATTCGACGAGTTTCATACCTGCGCAGAGTGCTGGGGATGATGATTCAGCAAGAACCTGCAAAATGCTCAAGAAACATGCAAAAACAGTGCAAGCAATATCGCTCTCTCGCTCTCTCTCACAAGTAGAATGAAGGAAATGAGGTGGAGATGGTGATATGATCAAAACTGAAAATTTCCGTGATGATGGAGATGGAGGTGGGAGATGGTGATGATGATGATGGTGATGATGATGATGGTGATGAAGATGGTGAAGAAAAAACAAGAAAATAGATGAAAGTGAAGAAAATACCTACAACTCCAACGCGTCAACTCTACGTCTTACCATCACACGCTCGTCCTCAAAGTTCGATCCCCGGCAACGGCGCCAAAATTTGGTGTAGCTCAGTGATGAGTAGCACCTCCTTCAATGTCAATCCGGGAAGACGTGAGGATGGTATGAAGACCTCGAGCAAGTGGAGGCACAAGTGCGTGAGTGAGAAGCACACAAGCATGCACACACATACACACACACGCGCACACACGGCAAGACAAAGAGTGAGAAGCAATGGAGTTCTTAGATTACTTTCAAAAAGCTCTTACAAGTTCATTTCAATTACAATCTAACCTCAAAAATGAGCTCTCTAGCTCCTTTTATAGTTTTTGACTAGCTTTGGCCCTGTTCAGACCTAGTGTCCGGCCTAGTTAAAAATTAGGTTCCAGGGCTTATTTGAGGGCTCAAATGAGATCTAAAAAATACGAAAATTGGTAAGAAACTACTTCTAAGGCTCCTCAAGCTCGAGGACTCCTCGGCTTGCACAAAATGGAGCCACAAAAAGGTGAACATGATATTTACAGGGGTTGTTAGTGATGAGAATCACTTTTAATTGGTCTAAGGATTTTGAAAAATTAAAGGTTGCCTTAGTGCTAGATCTGCGTGAATGCTCGTACTTGCTTCTTCATGAAGAAAATTATTGGCTTACTTTCCAGATCGTCGTTGACTCCCTTGTCTGCTTGTGCCTTCTCTCCCCTCTGACTCGCTTCTCTGACTGCCATGCCTTGTCAGTCCTTCAGTTCCTTGTCTGCTGCTAACACTTCTTTTTTTTCAGCATGTTGCTGATTCTTTCCTTTCTAAGAATCTTGAACATTATACAAATCTCCACTCTGAGTGCCAACCATAGATTTTCTATGGATCTCCTCACTCAAGAGTGCTCCACATATGTCATCATAGACCAGTTTACCACCAGGTGCAATATTGCTAATAGCTATGAAAAATGTATCTCATGATGATGGCAAGGTGCATACCAACAAGAATGCTTTCATTTCATTATCCATGTCCATTTTCCAAGCCAATAATTAGTAACTAGGAGAATATAGCTAGCATCAACCTCATTTAGATGAGAAGCAATACTATCTGTGTCCTTCATGCGAAGGTCATATAACTTTCTCATTAGATACACTTTATTGATGCTGTTTCTTTTTCATATGTATTACATAACTTCTTTCAAAGCTCCTCTGCACTTTCACAATCCAATACTATAAAGTAAACATTATGTTCGAGGTGGAATGGAATGGTAGACATGTCTATTTCATCCAGCTCATCCCAATCATCTTCATCCATGTCAAGAGGCTTCTTTGAGATTCCATTATAGAGGAAGAGATTCTAGCCATGGTTGATCAAGATCTAGAAATGTAAACACTTTGGACATGCCAAGAGGAAGATGTAGATCAATTTCAAGAGATAGAGGAAGATTGCAAGCACCTTGAAATTGTTACCATTGCAACAAATATGGCCATTTTGAAAAGGATTGCTATCATAAGTAGAATAACCAAAGAGGAAGAAGTAGAGAGTGTTATGCGTCACATGGAAACTTCTCTGTAGAAAGTTTATATAGACATTATGGTAGAGACAATATGTTTGCAATCGAGCATGTGCTAAATAACATGTCTATACCTAGAAATGATATGAATTGGTACATAGATTTTGGTTGCACAAATCATATGAAGATCCTTTGAAGACTGAAGAGTATGCGGCAACTAGTGATGATACTTTACACATGATAATAATGTTGGAAATTTACCACTAGTACAAAAGAATGGTGTCCAAAATACATTAAGTGATGTTTTACATGTGCCTAGTATTGCGAAGAACTTATTCCTAGCTTGTCCGCTTGTGGATCAAGGTATAGAAGTTATTTTTAATAAGCATGGCTATTTCATTCATGATTTCAAGTATGGAAAAAGAGGAAAATTTCTTGTTCATGGAAAGAAAATGGGTAGATTGTTCATGTTTGATATGGGGACACCTCTTTATGAGAATATGTATGCCAAGAACAATGGGCTCTCTGATATAACTCAATTGTGGCATAAAAGAATTGGTCATATCAATTTGAGGAAATTGAAGTCTATGGAGAAGAAAATGTTAGTGCAAGGACTACCAAGATTTGGTCATTCAAATTTTGAGAGAATATGCAAAGCATGTTCATTTGATAAACATCAACCTATGAAGTCTCCAAGAAGAGAAATGCTTAGAAAGGGACCTCTAGAACTGATTCATAGTGATGTGGTTGGGATCGCTAGAACAAAATCAGTTTGTGGCTCACTTTAGATTTTTATATTCATTGACAACTATAACTGATATACTTGGATATATTTTTTGAAGCATAAGAGTGAAGTTTTTGAATGCTTTGTCGAATTCAAGAACATGGTTGAGAAGCAATTGGGCATATACATTAAATTCTTATGATGAAATTTAGGGGAAGAATATATTTCAAAGGTATTTGATTAATATCTTAGTGATCATGAAATCAAACGGCAATTATCTTGTAGATATACACCACAACAAAATGATGTGGTAGAACACAAGAATCGTGTGATTGAAGAAGTTGCTAGAGCAATGTTAAATGAAAAAAGATGCAAGATAGATTTTGGGTAGAAGATTTTCATATAGCTATACATGTCATAAATAGAGCTTTAACAGGAATGGTTCATGATTTCACTACTTATGAGTGACTATGGAAGCATAAGCCAAATATGAGCTATCTATGAGTTTTTGGGAGCATTTGTTATGCGCATGTGCCTAATCAATTGAGACACAATTTTGAGCCTAAACATATTTGTTGGGTACTCAGAAGAGAAGAAATGATATAGATGTTATAATCCTATAACAAAAGAATGTTTAGTGAGCAAAGACATTATATTTGATGAGAATGCCTCATGATATGCACCAAAGACATGGCTCTGATAGAGAATGATATGGATGATTCTATGCATAATGTTTATGATAATCCAGAGACAAGTTGTAGACATTTCGATCATGAAGAAAGTCAAGATATATGGTCCATATGAGTTTCCTATGCCTTGAACATCATGGAGTGAGAATGCGAAAGACTATGCAAGGAGAAAGGAGGAAGGGAAAGAGACGATGTGAGAGTACATGTCTGATTTTGATATTGATGATGAGATAGTTAATCCTCGGATGTTGAAAAATAAGAAGGAAAAATATATTCCTCCCCATGCAAGAAGAGAGACATGTTCAATATCAGATGAAGAAATTCCTGTAAAATGATCTAGGAAGTAAGGCATCCTATGGATAGACTAAATATAATCTATACAATAAGTCTATGAAGCTTCATTATGCATACATGACAAAGAGAATCAAACACGATGAAAAAAATAATTTTCATGATGCATCACAAAATGAAGGTTGGTGCAATGCAATGGATGATGAGAAAGGTATTGAAGAAGAATGATGCATGGGAATTAGTGAAATTGCCATTGAATAAGAAAGCTATTGGATGCAAATGGGTGTATAAAGTGAAAATCAAAAGTCATGGTACAATGGAGAGATGTAAATCACGTTTAGTTGCAAAAGGATATGCACAACTATATGGATTGGGTTACAATGAAACGTTTAGTCCAGTGGTGAAAATGACAATGGTGAGAAGCACGATTGCATAACCGTCTATGAACAATTGTAAATTGTATCAAATGGATCTTAAAAATGCATTCTTGAATGGAAAATTGTATGAGGAATTTTATATGCAACAATGAGAAGGTTATGTGCATCCATAGTATCCTGACTATGTATGCAAGTTAAAGAAAGTGCTATATGGAATGAAACAAGCACCAATAGCATGGTGTGAACGATTCACTAAGAAGCTATTGGATCTAGAATTTATGCAATCAAAGGTTGATTATTCACTATTTGTATGGAATCATTGAAGAGAAACAATTATATTAGTGATTTATGTCAATGATTTGATCATTACTGGCAATGATGAAAGAGGATTAATGATTTGAAAAAGCAATTGAAATCTGAATTTCCGATGTCATATTTCAGAGAGCTAAAGTTTTGGGAATTGAATTGATTTTAATGCAAGAGCGACTTTGGATTATACAACACATCTAGATGCTTGAAATGTTGAGGGATTTGGTATGAAGTGCATGCAAATTGTTGATAAGCCACTTGATGTTAATGCTAAGCTTATGGATGATGGGAAATACTTGCATGATGCAATGTGTATAGGAAGATGGTTGGAAATTTGATTTATGTAATGAAGACAATACCAGATTTGACTTTTGCAGTTTGCTTGGTGAGTCAGTTTATGCATAAACCATGCAAAGTGCACTTGGATGTAGTGAGACATATATTGTGATATGTGAAAGGAACATGAAATTTTGGCTTGTTTTATAATAGAAAATTTCAGCAATGTATATATGCATACAAAGATGTAAATTGGGCAAGAAATGTCATGGATCAAAGGTCAACTAGTGGATTTTCATTCTCAATCAGAAGTGCAACCATTTCATGGAATAGCAAGAAGCAACCAACTATTGGTTTGTCAAGTATGAAAGTTGAATATAAAGGCATTAATCAAGCCGTTTGTGAAGCAACATGGATTAATTACCTAATTGAAGACATGGGAGTCTACATCGATGGAAAGGTGAGTATCTATTGTGACAATGTGAGCAACATTATGCTATCAAAGAATCCAGTCTATTATGCGAGATCAAAGCACATAAAAGTTCACTATCATTTGCATCACCAATTTGATCTTATTCAACATTTCAAAGCGATGGAGAATAAAGATGTGCTCATGGAAGAAAAATGCTTGAAGCCCTTAAGTGGGCTTCATAGGATGTGTGATTTTTTAAGCAAATTTAAGAAGAGTAAATAGATTCTATCATATTTCATCTCTTTAGGAAGAAAACTTTATGTTTAGTATCTTGGACTATAGTCTTAACACTTGACTTGTACTTGCATTTCTTTTGAGCCATGTTTTTGTTGATATATTTAGGTAGTGATGTGTGTGAACACACTAGGACTGCCAGGGCACTTTTTTCCCTCTTTAGGAGGTTTTTTTCCCCCGGCTTGTATATACGCCTATTGCCCTAGTGGGCTAGGTATCTTTGTACATTCTCTAGTAATACATTCAGTATTGTGTGTTTGTGCTCCAAGCTTCTTCTTCTTCCTTGTGCTGTTCGTGTGCTTCCGCAGACGTCTAACTCCAACAATTGGTATCAGAGTAGGTTGTCGCTTCATCTAGGGTGCCGTCGACACTCCTCCGTTTGCAGTCTCAGAATCGTACAAATTTTGGTGAGCATACTCAAGGTGTTTGTGAGATCGTTTCGGCCTCAGAATGCACTATCGTAGCGCTTGTGTAGGCTATTTTGTCTTCTTGTGCCAAAGGTATATACCTGTTTTTGTTCACGTGTATAAGCGTCTCGAAGTCTACTACAGGTTTAGCAGAACTCGTCAGGGTAGTTCTATTCAACTTTTTGAGATACAGTCAATTTTTGCATTAAGGTATTTTAGTCACCAGCCATGGCTGAAAGCAGTGATGTATTCCGTATGTTGGCTATTGAGGATAAGTTGGATGGTACCAACTACCCATTATGGGATTATATGATCCGACATGTATTGGTTGCAAAAGGATTGTGGAACATTGTGCAGGGTGTTGAAAGACGTCCTGTTACACCTCTCACTATAGGTACTGCAAATACAGGTGTTGGAGCTGATGAAGATGGTTTCGAAGATGATATTCCGCAGATTCCTGTTCGTGCTGCTGTTTCTGCTGCACCTACTGCAGAGCAGATTCGCTAGGATGGCAGAGATGCCCAGGCACATGCATTGATAGCTTTGTTTGTCAAACGTGCCATTATTCCTCATATTCGCTCTTGCAGAATAGCTAAGGATGCTTGGGATACACTTAGCACATTGTACCAAGCTAGGAATGAGGCTCATGTTGCTTACCTCCAAAAATAGTTGGAGAGTGAGCACATGAATGAAGGTGATTCTATGGACAATTTCCTAACAAAGATCAAAGACTTGAAGGAACAGTTGATTTTTGCTGATGAGGTTATACCAGATAGCTCACTTGTGCAGACCGTTCTGAATGGTCTTCCTGATTCATATCAGAGTTTTGCTTCTACTCTTCGGTTAATGATGAAAGGAAATCCAAATGCCTTGTCATTTGAGGAGTTAGTCTCTGTTCTATTGCAGGAACATCAGTCCAGGTAGAAGAGGTCCATTATGCGTGTTGCAGATCAAGCTTTCCTGGCTAGTCAGAAGGGCAAAGGAAAATGGAGCTCTTCAACTAGTAAGCAAAAATCTGCTAATTCTGCATACTCGAAGAAGGAAGATAAAGATGAGAAGAAATCAGAAAAGAAGAAATTGTTTTGTAAGTACTGTAAAGAGAATGATCATATCTAAACAACTGTCCAAAACTGGCTACTAAAGAGGCAAAGAAGAAAGAGGCTCGAATGGTTGTTGCAGAGGCCTCTACACCAAAAATAGAGTCTGCAAATCTTGTGCAGGAAGAAGAATGGGAGTTTACTACTATCTGCAGTTTTGACCCATCTTCTCATGATGAGTGCATGTCTGTAGTAGACTAAGATGTTTGGTACTTTGACAGTGGGGCGACCAAACATATTACCTCGCAGCGTAGTTTCTTCTCTTCACTCGAGCCTGCCCCTATAGGGAATACTGTGACATGCACCAAAAACTCCTCTTATCCTGTTATGGGAGTTGGTAAGATCATTTTGACTACTACTGATGGTAGTTCTTTCACTTTGTCAGATGCTTTATTTGTGCCAAGGATCAAGAAGAATTTGTTATCAGTTTTTGCATTAGCCAAGATTGGCTTGGTTGTGTAATTTGTTGATGACAGGTGTACAGTTCATGATCTGTCAAATGGCGATGCGATTATTGCTTCTGGCATTTTATGTCGTGGCCTGTATAAGCTCATAGACTATGAAAGATCTATAAATGATTTGGCATGTGCAGTAAATGATTCTCAGGCCATGTCAGATGCAAAGCTTTGGCATGCATGCTTTGGTCATCTGAATTTTGCTAGTTTGCTACGCCTACAAAAATCTGAAATAGTGTCCTCTTTTCCCAAACTAGAGGCACCTGGAAAACATGTTTGTGAAGGCTGTATTTTGGGCAAAATGCAGCGTTCCTCCTTTCCAAAAGATGGTGCAGTTCGAGCTACATAGAAATTGTAGCTTGTACATAGTGATGTCTGTGGTCCTATGCATACACCCTCTTTTGGAAATTACCTTTACTTCGTGACTTTCATTGATGATTTTTCCAGGCATGCATGGGTATATCCACTCAAAGCAAAGTCCGAAGTGTTCATGTGCTTTAAACAGTTTTTGGTTTTGGTTGAAAATCTGTCAGCATGTAAAATGGGCACCCTCCGTTCTAATCGAGGGGGGGAATATATGGCTTCTGATTTTAATGCATTTCTGGCTGAACGTGGGATAAAACACCAATGTACAGTGCCTTATACACCTGAATAGAATGGAGGTGCTGAAAGAAAGAACAGGTCACTCATGGAGATGGCGAGGTGCATGGTCAAGAGTCAGGCTTTACCACATAGTTTCTGGCTTGAGGATGTCATGTGTGCAACATATGTATTGAACAGGTGTCCCACTAAAGCGCTGCAATCTATCACTCCATATGAGGCTTGGCATGACCGCAAGCCAGCTGTTGCTCATCTGCATGTTTTTGGTTGTTTGGCATATGCACTAGTGCCTGAACAACATCGCAGAAAATTGGATGATAAGGCAGTAAAATGTATTTTTGTTGGGTACAATTCTGAAAGTAAAGGCTATCTTCTGTATCATCCACAGACTAAATGCATTCTGGTTAGCCGTGATGTTGTATTTGTGGAAGATGCTATTCAGCCATTGCTTTCATGTACTAAGGAGACATCTGTTAGCTCCAAAGACATGTATGATACTTTGATGCCTCTTTTTACAAGTGGACAGTCTAGTGCTGGTCCTAATGAGGCAACTTCTCAGCCTTTGCATGTTTCATATGATGATGCAGATCATTCCATTTCTGATGTAGATTTACATGATGCACTTGTTGATGAGAGAGCTGATATTGAGCAGGCAAAAACTATGCCAAAATGGCTGGTGCAGACTTTGTGTGACAGCAAATTAGATGCACCTTTGTCATATCGTACTTGTTCAGGCTCTCATAGTGCCTCCTTTGCGTCAGATTGCTATGCTATGGCTGCGTCTAGTCTCTGTGATGAGAATGAGCCTGTTTCTTTTGATGAAGCACAAAATTTAGAAAATTGGAAAGCTGTTATGCAATCTGAATATGATGCTATAATGAAGAATGGTAGATGGTATTTATGTGACTTGCCTCCTGGCAAGAAGGCCATTGGCACTAAGTGGGTATACAAGCTGAAGTGTAAACCTGATGGTACAGTTGACAGGTATAAGGCTAGGCTCATTGCAAAGGGTTATGCGCAGGAAAGAGGCATTGATTTTGATGAGACCTTTGCACCTACATGCCGTATGACTACTGTTCGGAGCATTTGTGCACTTGCAGCCCATCATGGTTGGAATGTACATCAATTGGACATTAAAACAGCATTTCTGAATGGTGACTTGCATGAAGAAGTGTATGTTTTTCAGCCCCGTGGCTTTGTGCAAAAAGGGCATGAAAACTAGGTGTGCAGGTTAAAGAAGGCATTATATGGTTTAAAGCAAGCACCACGTGCTTGGTATGAGAAGATACATGCCTATCTGGTTGCACATGGTTTTGAGAACAGTACAGCTGAAAGCACCTTATATGTTAAGCGTGCTAATGATGTGCTTCTGATCATTATTGTCTATGTTGACGACATGCTGCTCATTGGTCCTATTGAGAAGCATATTGCTGATTTGAAGGCTGATTTGCATGCCTCATTTGAGATGTCTAATTTGGGGCATTTGCATCACTATTTGGGCATTAAGTTTATGCAAGTTGATGGTGGAATGGCTTTGTGTCAAAGGAAATATATTGACACATTATTTGCAGCGTTTTGGCCTTGATGACTGTAAGCCTATTGCCACTCCTATGGAGACAGGTTTACGATTGAGTCTTCATGATGCTGGAGATGCATTTGATGCTGTTATCTATCAGCAGGCTGTTGGATGCTTGATTTACTTATGCATTACTCGGCCAGATATTCAGTTTGTTGTCTCACAGATGAGCAAGTTTATGCATTGCCTAGGAGTCACGCATTGGAAGGCGGTTAAGCGCATCTTTCGCTACTTGAGTGGTACTCGGCTACTTGGGTTGTTTTATCCCAAGGGGGGATCACTACCACCAGATTTGCATGCTTTTTCTGACTCAAATTGGGCTGGTTGCTATGACACTTGTGTGTCCACCAGTGGTTTTTGCTTCATGCTTGGTAGCTCATGTATATCTTGCTTGAGCAAGAAGCAGCCTACTGTGGCCACTTCTAGTTGTGAGGCTGAGTATAGGGCAGCTTTCACAGCGACTGTTGAGTGTGTGTGGCTCAGACGGCTTATGGCTGATTTGGGTGTTGACCAGTCTTCTGCCACCACCATCTTCACTGACAGTCAGAGCGCATTGGCAGTTGCGAGGAACCCTATGTTTCATGCTCGCACTAAGCACATTGAGGTGCATTATCACTATGTCAAGGAGAGGTTCTCTGCTGGGGAGATCAGCTTGGCATATGTGCCCACACAGGAGAACATAGCAGACTTTTTCACGAAGGCTCTAGGGAGAAGTTTGAAGCTTTCCGCAAAGCTTTGGGCTTACGTCCGTTTGTGGAGTGATTTCCACATAGCTTGGCACTTCCTTATACATGAGTGCCAGCCCCTTGTTCACCGCATCACTCCCAGGAGGGATTGTTGATATATTTAGGTAGTGATGTGTGTGAACACACTAGGACCGTCGGGGCACTTTTTTCCCTCTTTAGGAGGTTTTTTTCCCCTGACTTGTATATACGCCTATTGCCCTAATGGGCTAGGTATCTTTGTACATTCTCTTGTAATACATTCAGTATTGTGTGTTTGTGCTCCAAGCTTCTTCTTCTTCCTTGTGCTGTTCGTGTGCTTCCGCAGACGTCGAACGCCAACAGTTTTGATGGCCTATTTGTGAAATTCAAAGTTATCCTAATTGTAGATTTTTTACATTCTTTTTGCATTCGAATCATGTTTGCATGTATGCAACTGCATATGTTACATTATGCAAGGATGCATTATGTATGCATGTTTGCATTCGCATGTGTTGCATGTATGCATTCATGCATTTGCATATCTTATATTATGTATGCATATATTCATTTGCATATATTGAATGATAAATTCATGCATTATGTATGCATGTATGCATTTGTATATGTTACATGCACCCATTTTCATATGTTGCATGTATGCATTTCTATATGTTGCATTTATGCATTAATTCATTATGCATGCATGTGCATATGTTGTATGTATTCATTTGCATATGCATGTGCATATATTGCAAGTAGACATTTGCATATGATGCATTATGCATGCATGTGCACATGTTGCATGTATGCATTTGCATATGTTCAATGTATGCATTTTCATATGTTGTATTCTGCATTAATGCATTATGAATGCATGTGCATATGTTGCATGCATGCATTTGCATATGATGTGCATATATTGCATGTAGGCATTTGCATATGCATGTCTATATGTTGCATTATGCATTAATGCATTCTGAATGCATGTGCATATGCTGCATGTATGCATTTGTATATGTTGCATTATGCATTAATGCATTATGTATGCATGTGCATATCCTACACATATGCATTTTCATATGTTGCATATATGCATTTGCATATGCATGTGCATATGTTACATGTATGCATTTGCATATGCATGTGCATATCTTGCATGTATGCATTTGCATATACATGTGCATATGTTGCATGTATGCATTTGCATATGTTGTCATATGCATTAATGCATTATGTATGCATGTGCATACAGGCAACATATGCAAATTCATACATGCATTAATGCATTATGTATGCATGTGCATATGTTGCATGTATGCATTTGCATATGCATGTGCATATGCATGTGCATATGCATGTGCATATGCATGTGCATATGTTGCATGCATGCATTTGCATATGCATGTGCATATGTTGCATGCATGCATTTGCATATGCATGTGCATATGTTGCATTATGCATTAATGCATTATGCATGCATGTACATATGTTGCTTGTATGCATTTGCATATGCATGTACATATATCACATATATGCATTTGCATATGTGTGCATATGTTGCATGTATGCATTTGCATATATTGCATTATGCATGCATGTGCATATGTTGCATGTATGCATTTGCATATGCATCTGTATATGTCACATGTATGCATTTTCATATGTTGCATTATGTATGCTTGTGAATATGTTGCATGTATGAATTTTTATATGTTACGTGTCTGCATGTGCATATGTTGCATGTATGCATTTGCATACATTACATGTATGCATGTGGATATGTTGGATGTATACATGTTTGCATTATGTATGCATTTGTATATGTTTCATGTATGCATAAATGAATTATGTATGCATTTGCATATGTTGCATTATGTATGCATGAGCATATGTTGCATGTATGCATTTGCATATGTTACATGCATGCATGTGTGCATTTGCATATGTTGCATGTATGCATTTGCATATGTTACATGTATGCATGTGCATATATATTGTAAATGTATCTTGTATTTTTTCTTTGTAGGATCTAATCAATATGCCAAAGGAAGTTCCATTAATTTGACATTGATTTGCACTTTAGCTATCATGGATTTACTTCAAGAGTGAAGCCTCAATCATCATAATGCCATGCTATATGCTTGGATGCACTTAAATGAATGTGTAGCACCATCAATGATAATGAATAATGCCTTTAATCGAAGAAGGGATCAAGTACATAGGAAAGCATGGGCATGCCCACATCCTTATGGCTTTGTTAAGAGCTATCTTTTGAATTCTTATAGTGACAATATGTTCAAACATCACTTGAGGATTAACAAGGAAACCTTCCACTACTTGTCTTTAAAGCTTGGACCCTTTATGCAAAAAAAAACCACAAAGTTTCATGACATTACACCTTTACAAGATCGAGTAGCTATTGCATTTACAAAGCTATCAAGACGAGATGGGCTTTTGGGAATCGGGGACACTTTTGGATGCTCAAAGAGCACATGTTGTGGTATTCTGCATGATTTTAGTAAAGCTATTATAACATTGTTGATATATTTAGGTAGTGATGTGTGTGAACACTCTAGGACCGTCGGGGAACTTTTTTCCCTCTTTAGGTGGTTTTTTTCCCCCGGCTTGTATATACACCTATTGCCCTAATGGGCTATTTATCTTTGTACATTCTCTAGTAATACATTCAGTATTGTGTGTTGTGCCCCAAGCTTCTTCTCCTTCCTTGTGTTGTTCGCGTGCTTCCATAGACGTCTATCTCCAACAATTGGTATCATAGCAGGTCATCGCTTCATCTAGGGCGCCATCGACACTCCTCTATTTGCAAAATCGCACAAATTTTGGTGAGCATACTCAGCTTGTTTTTGAGATCAAAACAGCTTCGCTTTGTGGTGCCAAAATCACGATTTGAGCTCGTTTCGGCCTCCAAATGCACTATCGTAGTGCTTATGCAGGCTATTTTGTCTTTTTGTGCCAAAGGTATATACCAGTTTTTGTTCGCCACTATAAGTGTCTCGAAGTCTGCTACAAGTCTAGTGGAATTCCTCTGGGCAGTTCTGTTCAACTTTTTGAGATACAGTCAATTTTTTGCATCAAGGTATTTTAGTCACCGGCCATGGTTGAAAGCAGTGATGTATTCCGTATGTTGGCTATTGAGGATAAGTTGGATGGTACCAACTACCATTATGGGCTTATATGATGCGACATGTATTGGTTGCAAAAGGACTGTGGAACATTGTGTAAGTTGTCGAAAAACGTCCTATCACACCTGCAACTGTTACAACTGCAGGTATTGAAGCTGATGCAGAAGGTGTCGAAGATGAAGATATTCTACATATTCCTGTTCATGCTAAGGTTTCTACTCCACCTATTGTAGAGCAGATTCGCTGGGATGGCAGAGATGCCCAGGCACATGCATTGATAGCTTTGTCTGTCAAACGTGCCATTATTCCTCACATTCGCTCTTGCAGAATAGCTAAGGATGCTTGGGATACACTTACCACATTGTACCAAGCTAGGAATGAGGCTCGTGTTGCTTACCTCTGAAAACAGTTGGAGAGTGAGCACATGAATGAAGGTGATTCTATGGACAGTTTCCTAACAAAGATCAAAGACTTGAAGGAACAATTGATTTTTGCTGATGAGGTTATACCAGATAGCTCACTTGTGCAGACCGTTCTGAATGGTCTTCCTGATTCATATCAGAGTTTTTCTTCTACTCTTCGGTTGATGATGAAAGGCAATCCGAATGCCTTATCATTTGAGGAGTTAGTCTCTATTCTATTGCAGGAAGATCAGTCTAGGCAGAACAGGTCCATTATGCGAGTTGTAGATCAAGCTTTCCTAGCTAGTCAGAAGGGCAAAGGAAAATGGAGCTCTTCAACTAGTAAGCAGAAATCTGCTAATTCCACATATTCAAAGAAGGAAGATAAAGATGAGAAGAAATCAGAAAAACAGAAATTGTTTTGTAAGTACTGTAAAGGGAATGATCATATTATAAAGAACTATCCAAAAGTGGCTGCTAAAGAGGCAAAGAAGAAAGAGGATGGAATGGTTGTTGCAGAGGCCTCTACACCAAAAACAGAGTCTGCTAATCTTGTGCAGGAAGAAGAATGGGTGTTTACTACTGTCTCTAGTTTTGACCCATCTTCTCATGAGCAGTGCATGTTTGTAGTAGACTCAGATGTTTGGTATTTTGACAGTGGGGTGACCAAACATATTACCTCACAGCGCAGTTTCTTCTCTTCACTCGAGCCTGCCCCTACAAGGAATATTGTTACATGTGCCAACAACTCCTCTTATTGTGTTATGGGAGTTGGTAAGCTCATTTTGACTACTGCTGATGGTAGTTCTTTCACTTTGTCAGATGCCTTATTTGTGCCTGGGATCAAGAAGAACTTGTTATCAGTTTCTACATTAGCCAAGATTGGCTTGGTTGTGAAATTTGTTGATCACATGTGTACAGTTCATGATCTATCAAATGGTGATGTGATTATTGCTTCTGGCATTTTATGTCGTGGGCTGTATAAGCTCATAGACTATGAAAGATCTGTAAATGATTTGGCATGTGCAGTAAATGATTCTCAGGCTATGTCAGATGCAAAGCTTTGGCATGCACGCTTTGATCATCTTAAATTTGCTAGCTTGCTATGCCTGCATAAATCTGAAATGGTGTCCTCTTTGTCCAAACTTGAGGCACCTGGAAAACATGTTTGTGAAGGCTGTATTTTGGGAAAAATGCAACATTCATCCTTTCCAAAAGATGGTTCAGTTCGGGCTACTCAAAAATTGCAACTTGTACATAGTGAGGTCTGTGGTCCTATGCAAGCACCTTCTTTTGGGAATTATCTTTACTTCGTGACTTTCATCGATGATTTTTCCAGGCATGCATGGGTATATCCATTGAAGGCAAAGTCCGAAGTGTTCATGTGCTTCAAACAGTTTTTGGTTTTGGCTGAAAATTTGTGAGCATGTAAAAATGGGCACCCTCCATTCTGATGGAGGTGGGGAATATATGTGTTCTGATTATGCATTTTTGGATGAATGTGGGATAAAACACCAGTGTACAGTGCCGTATACACCTCAACAAAATGGAGTTGCTGAACAAAAGAACAGGTCACTCATGGAGATGGCGAGGTGTATGGTCAAGAGTCAGGCTTTACCATATAGTTTCTGGCTTGAGGCTATCATGTGTGCAACATAAGTACTAAACAAGTGTCCCACTAAAGCGCTGCAATCTATCACTCCATATGAGGCTTGGTATTGCTCATCTGCATGTTTTTTATTGTTTGGCATATGCATTACTGCCTGAACAACATCGTAGGAAATTAGATGATAAAGCAATAAAATGTATTTTTGTTGGGTACAGTTCTGAAAGTAAATGCTATCGTTTGTATCATCCACAGACTAAATGCATTCTGGTTAGCCGTGATGGTGTTTTTGTGGAAGATGCTATTCAGCCATTGCTTTCATGTACTAAGAGACATCTGTTAGCTCCAAAGACATGTATGATACTTTGCTGCCTCTTTTTACAGGTGGACAGTCTAGTGCTCGTCCTAATGAGGCAACTTCTCAGCCTTTGCAGGTTTCATGTGATGATGTAGATAATTCCATTTTTGATGCAGATGCACATGATGCAATCATTGATGAGAGAGCTGATATTGAGCAGGCAAGAACTATGCCAAAATGGATGGTGTAGACCTTACGTGACAACAAATTAGATGCACCTCTGTCATATCGTACTCGTTCAGGCTCTCATAGTGCCTCCTTTGCATTCGATTGCTATGCTATGGCTGCGTCTAGTCTCTGTGATGAGAATGAGCCCGTTTCTTTTGATGAAGCACAAAATTTAGAAAATTGGATGGCTGCTATGCAATCTGAATATGATGCTATAATGAAGAATGGTACATGGTCTTTATGTGACTTGCCTCCTGGCAAGAAGGCCATTGGCACTAAGTGGGTATACAAGCTGAAGCGTAAACCTGATGGTATAGTTGACAAGTATAAGGCTAGGCTCATTGCAAAGGGTTATGCGCAGGAAAGAGGCATTGATTTTGATGAGACCTTTGCACCTACATGCCGTATGACTACTGTTCAGAGCATTTGTGCACTTGCAACCCATCATGGTTGGAATGTACATCAATTGGACATTAAAACTGCATTTCTGAATGGTGACTTTCATGAAGAAGTGTATGTTTTTCAGCCCTATGGCTTTGTGCACAAAGGGCATGAAAACCAGGTGTGCAGGTTAAAGAAGGCATTATATGGTTTAAAGCAAGCACCATGTGCTTGATATGAGAAGATACATGCCTATCTGATTGCACGTGTTTTTGAGAACAGTCCAACTGAAAGCACCTTATATGTTAAGCGTGCTAATGATGTGCTTATGATCATTGTTGTCTATGTTGACGACATGCTGCTCACTGGTCGTATTGAGAACCATATTGCTGATTTAAGGTTGATTTGCATGCCTCATTTGAGATGTCTGATTTGGGGCATTTGCATCATTATTTGGGCATTCAGTTTATGCATGTTGATGGTGTAATGGCTTTGTGTGAAATGAAATATATTGACAATTTTTTTGCAGCGTTTGGGCCTTGAAGACTGTAAGCCTATTGCTACTCCTATGGATATAGGTTTACGATTGATTCTTCATGATGTTGTAGATGCATTTGATGTTGTTCTCTATCAGCAGGCTGTTGGATGCTTGATATCTCCAAAACAAAAAACATAAGAAGACATTTTTTCCTTAAGTTATTTTTTAGAGCTCAAGATGGTGGCAGAAACATCACATCGGTATCACACCTCTTCCAGCTTTAGACCAAAAGATGCTATTCCATGTGGATATAATTTCTGCATGCAAACTTCCTTTTTCTCATTGTGATGACCAATTGCATGCCCATATGGTCGCATGACTTTGTCTCATGAGCCAACATGGCTCTTTGTATATTACAAACAATCTCTCTCTCTCTCTCTCTCTCTCTCCCCTTTAGCATGAGACAGGCAGCCAACAATAGACTCACACGAGGATATGCAGCTTTAGTATTAGAGCGGAGATGTCACTAGGCACACTTCCAGGAGCCCCGCATGAAGGGGTGGCTATTTGATACACTAGTCAGACCAACTATGATGTATGTTGGGATAGTTTGGGCCCTAGGCCTCACAATCACCCAAAGGAGTGCGATCGAGAGGGCTCAGGTACATATGATCTCATGACTATTTCGCGAGAAACAGTCGGTACCACATGACATCATCAAGGCAAAGCTAGATGCACCACCCATGGTGGTAGATGCACTATTCTAGACTATCTGCTTTATTCAAAGGACGAGGGAGCTCCCTACAGACAGACTTACACATAGAGCTTTTGAGGCATCTCTACAGATATCAGAGTCAGGATATGAGAGAACTTGGTACACTCAGCTTAGAGTCTGGTTTGATAGACATGGACTTGATATGGACAAATTGCCGCCTTTTCAGTATGACTCAGACTCACCTCACATCCACCTCTCTCGTTATGCGAGGAATGTTGTGCTCAGATAGGATCTCTGGAAGCTCTACATTAGTCAGACATGGCACACACCACACATGGGATCGAGACTATTGCACTACCGAGATGTGTCTTAGACATACTAGCAGACGGTTTCATCCACCGACCACGTTACATGGATACTTACATGCCTCATAGCTCGAGGGTAGCGATTGGCCACTTGAGAGTCTCATCACACAGACTAGAGATTGAGACGGGTAGAGCCGCAGACATTCCCATGCTTTTTCTGACTCGGACTGGGCTGGTTGCTATGACACTCGTGTGTCCACTAGTGGCTTTTGATTCATGCTTGGTAGCTCATGTATATCTTGGTTGAGCAAGAAGCAGCCTACTGTGGCCACTTCCAGTTGTGAGGCTGAGTATAGGGCAGCTTTCACAACGACTGTTGAGTGTGTGTGGCTTAGATGCCTTATGGCTGATTTGGGTGTTGGTCAGACTTCTACCACCACCATCTTCACTGACAATCCGAGCGCATTGATAGTTGCAAGGAACCATGTGTTCCATGCTCGCACTAAGCACATTGAGGTGCATTATCAGTATGTTAGGGAGAGGTTCTCTGCTAGGGAGATCAGCTTGGCATATGTGCCCACGCAAGAGAACATTGTAGACCTTTTCACGAAGGCTCTGCCTAGGGAGAAGTTTGAAGCTTTCAGCAAAGCTTTGGGCTTACTTCCTTTTGTGGAGTGATTTCCACATAGCTTGGCACTTCCTTATACATGAGTGCCAGATACTTGTTCACCGCATCACTCCCAGGGGGGATTTGTTGATATATTTAGGTAGTGATGTGTGTGAACACTCTAGGACCGTCGGGGCACTTTTTTCCCTCTTTAGGAGGTTTTTTCCCCCGGCTTGTATATACGCCTATTGCCCTAGTGGGCTACTTATCTTTGTACATTCTCTAGTAATACATTCAGGATTGTGTGTTGTGCTCCAAGCTTCTTCTCCTTCCTTGTGCTGTTCGCGTGCTTTCGCAGATGTCTATCTCCAACAAACATCTAGTCTTAGAGACATGTACATTAGATAGCCTTCAACATCCCTCTTTCCAATGTTAGCAAAATATTTCAAGGAAATCAGAGGAATACCTTATGTTGTGCGTGCAATATACGGATCCCATGTACCTACGATTACAACACATGAAAACCATGTTGATTACTTCAATGGCAAAGGTTTTCACTCTATCTTGTTGCAAAGAAAAATAGCAGCCAATATCTCTATTTGGAATCATGATGTAGGATGGGAAGGATCAATGCACAATTCTCTTAATTTTGCAAGAAGTGAATTAGGAGAGAGACATGCAAGAGTTGAACTAGGTATGTATTGGTTGGTTGGTTGTTATGTCTTAAGTACCAATGGAATTTCATCCAATCAAGTACAACGATGCCAGATGAAAGAGCTTTTGGCATGTTCAAAACAAGATTTTGGATCTTATTAAAAACATGTGATATTGATCTACGTTATATGCTAGATCTTGTTGTCGCATGTCTTGTCCTTCATAACATTTGCATTTGTTATGGAGATGCTTTTGCTACGGATTGGGTTTGAGAAGTAAAAGCAGAATTGGCAAGTCACAATGGACAATTAGAAGAGAATGTAAGAGTGGTATCCATGTCCTTGGTAGAGCTACAAGTAATACATGAAATGGGATTAGAGGAAGCAATGGATCATGGTCAATGCACTAATGAAGAAGCAAGTGATCTTGGGAGCAACTCAGAGTGACAAGACAGGATTTCAAGCATAATGTACAAAGAGCAAGCAAGAATGGATGTTCAAAAGCATTTTTAAAATGAAGGTTTAGAGGAGATGGATAAATCATCATCATCATAATGTATTGTAACTATTATGTTATGTTTCATTTTAATGCAATGTACAATAATAAGGTATGTTTATTTATGTAATTGTTAAGGGTATTTGACTTAATAGTTTGATCATTTTTTATGAATTTGTAAGAATTTATGTGAAAAAAAGTAGTTGTTTTGCCATCCCTTGTGTTCACATAGGGTAGTGACACAAAAATAACTTTTGCATAGTTGGGCCTTCTTGTGTGAACACATGAATGGTAGAGCTAATTATTTTCTCGGTGCACCACTTAGAATAGTGCACTTTTGAGTGTTTGTTCCACCATTTCTGTGTAAATTCTAGCCTTATGTGAGGGGAACACCCACACACATATTGCTTTGTTTGTCTAAAATTAAAGTGCGTTCAACTTTTCCTATAGAGAAAAATTCTCAAGTTTGACGGTTTGAGGGCACACTTCTTCAAGAGTCACTTTATTTTCTTACTTCAAGTTCACTAACTTCTACGAGCCTTTTCTTTCTCTAGCTCTTAGGCTCCAAAAGCTCGAGCACATCCAAAATGTTTTCCTCGTAAGAGTCCGAAGTAGCTGAGTCCCTCAAAGGTCTCTACCGAAAATACATTCAGAGAGATTCCATCTCTCCAAAGGTATTTGTCTTCTTTGCATAATCTCCACAGTTTCCTATTGGCCATCCCAAATAAGACACAACTTCTTCTATATGCGCCTAAATGATATTTTTCCTCTATTGTACATACACAAAAGCTTGAACGTTGCTGCAACTCTTTTATCTTTAAAATCTACATTGGTGGTGTGTTCTCCTTCAACTATGTTATAGAGAGCGAGAATTCTCTCCCTTTCAACTACTAAGCGGAACCGCTCAATGAAAGTTAGAGGAGTTATTTCTGAGAATTTCAGCTCCACGATTCTCCTTCTCTTTCAATGCTTGACCTTCCTTTCTCCTCCCGTCGGTTTGAGAGAAGTCCCCTGTATCATGCATGCCCGACCAAAAAAGGGAACACGTAATCCTCTTTCAATATAAACTATTATAAATTTTTATATGACATATATACATTTACTTTACATATATATTTAATTTACTCTTAAGTGTGTGAATACACACATACCACACACATCTTCAAGTTGATATGCACATGCACATGTATTTACATACATAGATGCACACATACACATGATTTTGCATATGCATATTACATTCACACATCATGCACGTACATGTTCATATGAATGCACACACATAAATATGTGCATTTTGCATGCACAAAGGCATACATGATTGAGCACTTTGCACAAAAAATTCATGCACGTTTGTAAACAAGCACACACACACACATTTAGATACAAACACATTCACATCCATGATTAGGGACATACATTATAATTTAACTTGTTTGTAGGTACAGATGGAAATGAAGATAGGAAACAATGAATCTTAGAGTCACCCAGTCAAGATCAACACATGATGAAAGATAGGTTAAGGGAAATAAATCACCAGACATCATTTTGTTAATATCACTTCGTCCGTCAATTGTTGTTTGATGAGGGCTGATTTCTTTGGATGATTTCTCTTAATCTGGCATGAACCACTTGCCCTCAAATCTGCTTCAAGGCATAATTTTTAACTAGGTCAAACATTGTGTTTGACACTAGCCAAAACTAGAAAAAGACTATAAATAGAGCTAGAGAGCTCAATTTTGCATTAGTCATTGTTTGGAAAGAAAGATTGTATGGTCATTGAGAGCTCTTGCAATTGAAGTAATCTACATTCCATTGTTCTCACTCTTTGCCAATTCCTTGTGTGTCTGTGTATGTGTGTGCATCTTGCATGCTTCTCACCTTCTCCTTCAGTCACATCACTCACTCATGATCATTATATCCTCCTCATGTCTTTGTAGATTGACAATCATGTGGTGGAGCTCCTCGATGTTGGTACTCACCATTGTCCTAGAGTGACAAATATTCAACTCAAAAATCAGTTGAACAATCTAAAGAAGACCTCAAGAAGTAGCATCAGTGACTTCATCGTCAAAGTCAAGGAGCTCTCATATGCATTGGGATCTATTAAAAGCCACATAGATGATGCTGATCTAGTGGCTTATACCCTCAATTGTTTGAGGGATGATGAGAAGTGGAAATCATTCACCACTTCAATGTATGTATGGGACACACTTCTAGATTTTGAGCAATTAGTTTCTCTTATGGTAACTTAAAAAATGGATATAAATGGAGGTTCGTCAAAGGGCAAGGATGCCCAAGTGTTTTATGTGTGCAACTCTAAGGGGAAAGGATGAAGAAGCAATCAAAATAGAGGTAGAGGAAGCTTTGGAGGAAGACAAAGAAAACAAGGACATGAATAAGATGACTCTTCACATAGAGAAAGAGGAAGGACAATGGGAAGAGGAGGAAAGGATCAACAATCAAGAAGCAAGATGGTGAAGGATGCTACATATGTGAATGACATGGACATTATGCAAGGGATTGCTACCAAAGGAGGAACCAAAGTATTTATAACCAAGTTTCAACATACAAAATGCAAGGTAATTATGCATCAAATAGATATGAGAATGAAAATCACCTTATGATCCATATGTATGGAAACACGAACAATGCAAATACTACATGGCATATTGACAGTGGTTGCAAAAACCATATCAGATGCAACCAAAATTTGTTCACTAATCTACATGCTCCAAGTGGTAAAGGGCATGTGAAAATAGTGGATGATAGAGCCCATGAGATCACACACATAGATGATGTGGTTTTGGATGACAACGGGCAAGGAAGGTGTCACAAAGATTTTCTTCATGTGCCCACAATCACTAAGAACTATATATCTGTGGGAAAATTAGTGGATAGAGATAACCAAGGAAGATTGAACAAAAGAGGATGCTTTTTGCAAAACCCAAAACAAAGCTACAATCTAGATGCAAGCTAAAATGTGCAAGGAATATTGTTTAAGTTAGATGTAAACCCAAATCCTTCACATCATCTATACTTTACTTTTGGCAATAATCAGATTGTGGAATTGGAGTTGTGGCACAAAAGAATTATTCACATTAACATTCAAGGGATGATGGATTTGTAGTAAAAGAGGTGTCACTCTAGCACAATGGTGAGTAACAATGTGAGGAGATCCACCTCATAAATGTCAATCCGTGGAGACAATGAGGACTAGTATGAAGACTATGAGCAAGTGAAGGCACAAGTGCGTGAGTGAGAAGCACACAAACATGCACACACATACACACACACGCACACATAAGGTAAGAACAAGGAGAGGAACAATGGAGTTCTTTGCATTAGTAAAAAAGTCTCTTACATAAGCTCAATTCACAAACAATCTAACCTCAAAAATGAGCTCTCTAGCTCTTTTTATAGTTTTCTGACTAGCTTTGGCCTTGTCCAGACCTAGTGTCCGGCCTAGTTAAAAATTAGGTCTATTTGAGGGCTCAAACAGAGTCTAAAAATTATGAAAATTGGTATGTAGCTAATTCTAATACTCCCCAAGCTCGAGGACTCCTTGGCTTGAACAAAATGGAGTCTATTCTACCAAAAACGGGATTTACAATGTGTGTGTAGTGATGAAAATCACTTGAATTGGAAATACTTTATGGAAAAAAATGATTGGGCCTTGTTGCCATATTGTGCATGACTGCTCCGTTGTGCCTGTATGCTCTTCATATGACTTGTATGCCAACACTCCCCCCTTCCTAGTCTGTGTCACCCCTGACAGACCTCTGTTCTATAGGGTGGTCAATATAGTATTGGATGATATTAGTGGCTAGCTCGTGTTCTCCTATTCTTAATCCTCTTGCTAGATCTGCTTCCAATGCATCCCAATTTATGGCACCTGGGACATCTGGTTGTGGTGTAGTGTAGTACTCAGAGTACATAGCTTGTTCGCATGCAAAAAGATGAAGTAAGTGTGTAGGCCTGGTGCAAAGACCTTTGAGTGGTACTCCCAGAAACCTGATCTGAACATTTCTTCAAACGTTTGTTTATAGCATGCGGGAAGATACTTAATTCATGCATGCCAAGCGTAAGCTACCCGAATGCCGGGGGTGGTGCTCATGTCATACACCAAATCGTAATTGCCATGGGTAAATCCTGGTAGACGTACCTGTGGTGCCTCTGCATTTCTAAAAGTTTTGAGCACAACTTGCATCATGTCCAATATTTTAAGCATCATTTGGGCTGCCACATCTGGCATGGGCTTCAGTCGAGGCACCTAGTGTCGAATTGTGGCCATCATGTAGGCCACTAATGGTGGTCCTTGTGGTGGCGCTATGTACGGGTAGTTTAGCCATTCCTTGCATTGTGCGTTGTTCTGCACTTTAATGTTGAATGCTTTCCAAGACTTGCGGCGTGGGATTGGACCGTAGCACGGATTGTATAGGAGATGTAAATGTGCATTTTTCCATGTGTGCAACATTTCTGGATATATCTCTAGAAGTTTCTGACGCCATGTCGGTTGACGGATTTTGCCTTTTTGCACCTCTGGAGGAAGGTCTTTGGGTTGAAATTGGGTTGCGAAGGAAGGTATCTTTCCTATGACTCTCTGTATTTCTACGTTGTAATCTGCCAAAATGATATAATAAGGCCTGTATTGGAGTTCTGATGAGAGGATAAGGCGTCGAGATGACAGGTTCTTGAAGTAATTGGATTGTAACACAGTTTCTTCTATGACTCTCATGGCCTGATTTTGCACTACTGTTCGCTCTTCATGTGAACTCCCGATTTCCTCCACTTGTCGTAGCCATGGGGGTCGTGGTGCTTTGAATGTATCCTGACCTTCTTTCGTTTGTTGACCTCTTGGGAAAGGTTGTGGGTCATATTCGTCTTCAAACATTTGTTCCATAAGAATTTGTACTGTTTCTTCATCGGTGGGAGCTTCAGGTGGGGAAGGTGGTCTTTCATATTGTAGTAGGCGTGCTTGCAATTTTGTGACTTGTCTCTGGAGATCTTTTAGGGCCTCTGAGTCTGTTAGAAGTGAAGCTGCAGAGGAGGTGGTTTGAGAGGCAGTCTTTGTGTCTTTTTGTTGTTTCTGCTTCAGTTGACCCAGTTCCTCTGACAATTGGTCATGTGCTTCGAGTAGAGTAGCATAGTCTTCCAAGATGATCTTGATATTGTTGGGGGTCACAGCTTGGAACTTTGAGGGACTGATGGGTGCCCCAGGCATGCTTTCGATAGCTGCTTCTAGGTTTTCCTGATTCTGAAGTTGCAGGCGTCGATTCTCTTCATGAGCTGCTGCAAGGTTTCGCTTGAGTAGGGCCATATTTCGCTGAAGCTTGGAGTTGCGTTCTAGCTGTGTCTGCAGATGGTCTTCTACCACTTGTATTGCTTCCTGGTCTGTGTTCTGTAACTATACTTCCAATATGCTATGAGCCTCTTGTAAAGTTTGGAATTGTGTATGGAGGCGAGCATTCTCCTCTTCTACTGCAGCAAGACGATTTTGTAGCATCTCCGAGTGCTCTTGCAGTCGTACGTTATGTTGCTGGAGCTGATTGTACTCTGTCCTTAACTGTGATATACATGCGAGCATGGTGTCCAATGCATTGCCTATGGATGATGGTGTGGTTTGTACAATGGAGGATGCAAGGGAAGGAGATTGGGGAATGGGAAGAGTGAATGATGTGTCTAATGGAGATGTGTGTGTGGGTGAAATTGGTGGAGGGGGAATGGGAGAAGGTGGAAGTGTGGGGGGTGGGGGAGGTGCTGTGGGTGGCGAAATGTCCATACTTTCAGGAGTGGATGCAAGTGTGGTGTCTACCATGTATATTGGAATGGTAGGTGCTGTGTATGTGAGAGTAGTGAATAAGTGTTGTGTGGATGGTGGGGATGGGATGGATGAGGAGGATGGGGCGGAGGCTTGATACATTCTACAAAAGTAGTCATGGGCGGGTTGAAGGAATGGTGGTATGGGAGGTGGAAAATGAGAACTTGGAGGCGGGAAAGCTATGAAAGGGGATGTGGTGACTGGGAATCCAAAGAAAATGGATCTAGAGTCAGGATGGCCCATGGCTGAGGGTGTGGGGGCTGGTTGTCCTATGGCTGTTTCCCTGAGCGATTCAATGGATTGGGTTGTGATGGTGGTGGCTTCATAAATTGGGTTTTCACAGGTGGAGAACAAGGTTGAACTGGAGGTGGGAGTGCGAAAGATGAAGGTTTGCTCAGAGGGTTGAGTGGTCGAGATGATCTCCATGGCTTCTGTTCTAGGAGGCGATGATGGGGGTGTGGGTGGTAGTGGCTCGGTTGATTCATCATGGGTGACTAAGTGCTCTTGGCCAGAAGTGACAGCTGCTTGGGAGGTTGTCTCGATGGGTTCATATGTAATAATAGGTCCTTCCCCTATAGTAATTGGAATCTGGAGATTTTTGCCAAACCGTGGTTGTGTTTGGAATCGTCGCGGATCGTATTGAACGGGGGGTTTTTGTATAGCTGTTCGAACTGCTTCTACTACACCATAAGTTTCTACCACCAATAAGAGACTCTCACTGAATTCTGAGTCGACTCCAGCTTCTTCCAAGAGTTGAGCCATGAGCACCCTATTGCTCTGTTCAGTGAGCAGTTGTTGCGATCGCACTCGTTCCATGATTTGATACAGCCTTCAGAGTTCTGCTGTATATGCGGGGGTTTTGATGGTTTCTTCTTCTTCTGCTTCTTCTTCTTCTAGGTGTCCTTGTTGTTGACCTTGCTGATCGTCACCCCAATGTACATGGTGGCCTTCTGTGGATTTCCTCCATCTTTGTGAAGAGGTGCCCTATTCTTCTATGTCTGAGAAGAATTCGACATCGGAGAGTTGGGTATTTTGCAAGAATGATTCAAAGTCGAAGGTGCTCATCCCTTCAATGTCTCCAGTCGCAGGAAATTCGAATTCAGATGGGACAGGTGGAGCCAAAGGGGCAACTTGTGATGTACCTTCAGATCCAGGCCTGGGTATTCTAATGGTAAAGGGTGGTGCAGTGGTCTCCCCTCGTGGTGAGACTTCCGGAGTCGTCAAAACTTCATGTGTCTAGACACAAGGCATCGATCCCCTCATGCGCTTAGATTGATGTGTGGCGGTTTTGAGTCGCTTAAACATTTGTAGTTGAGCCCAAGTTAAAGCACGTTCAATGGGTATGTCATATGCTAAGCATCTATAGATAATGCGTGTGATTGCACAATAGCCATTCACCACTAGTTTCCTAGATGACCTTTTATTTGCTTCATACAATTGCTCCACAATCCATACAGGAAGCTTAATCGGTAACGCACATGTTTCTGCCAATTAAAGAGCGAACCAGATCCTCTTGTGGGGTTGAGTGAACCGATCTTGACCAGGAAAAGCAAAATGTTGCATGCACATACGGAGAGGGATAGACACGTTTGGTGTGAGTGCTGCCATATCTTTCAGCTTCAGTAGTTTCCGGTCCTTCATGTTAGTGGGGATGAGAACATCTTTCTCAGATGGTACATGTGTGCCATGCATATTCAAAGCGGAGCTCACCAATTCCAAGGTAAGTTCGAACCTCTTCAACTCGTTGTTGCCCAGCAAAGAAGGGAGAACGAACGTTCCTGGTTTGTCCTTTTCTGCATTGGCCTGTAATGTTGAGACCAGATAGTAGCATCGGAGGAGATCTGGTTTGGGTAAAGGTGCGTTGAAGTACTCAGTTAGCCCTGCACCTTGCCATATGGTTTGAAGATCTTGTGTGTTCTGTAGAGTCTCAAACTCCTTGGAGAAAAATTGGAATCGGACCCATGATCTGTCATACTCGCACTTTGACTCCCATATATACTTGGCCTCTCCTAATGGACCTGGCATGCCATTGAACCAATGAGAATTGGCATGGATTCTCTCTGTGATCCCTGTGGGAGGATCCGGTATAGGTATCTACTGGAGGTGTTGCAACTCTATGGGTCGTTCAGTTGGAGGCACATCAATAGGTATACTATCCACATCAATCCCGGCAGTACTTACTCCTGCCTGTGAGCTTGGACCTGCTACTTCAGCCATGAGACTGCGTGTAGTTGTTGATGCTTATCTGCTAGAAGAATAGAGACACATTAGCACTGCATAGGAAACAAGATGTTATGGTGTTCCCTCCACAATACTAACATGACATTCCAAGCAGTATGTGGTTAGTGGGTGCGATGTTTGTGATGTGTGTGAATGAATGTTGGTTAAACGATTAGTGTTCATCCTAGATGCATACTTTGGGTGTGCAATGTACTCAGAATGCTCCTTCATCAGAGTGGATGGATTTACAAGAGTGGGTCAGGGGGTTTGATATGAGATTTCAGTCTCCAAATTTTGATTGTGGGAGTTTAGCTTTTAGTGATGATGACATGTGAAGGTTTGTGGACAGGAATGTGTTGGATTAGGGACATTTTGGGTACCCATTTCCTGACATTCTTGGGTGTGGCCGAAGAGTAAGAGGTGTGGAGTGTAGATGTTTGCACTGGGATATGTGCCAGGGGTGCTTGTGAGTGTTGATTCACTCCTGTGAATGGAGGTGATGCCATTTGAGCTCGAAAGCAGGTCTTGGGCACCCATATCTGTCTAGCATTTGGGATTGCCTTCATTGACCACCTTGGAACCCAAATAGAAATGGTGTGGCTAGATTGATTCCTCGGATACTCCTTCGTTGGGATCCTAGATGGTGTAGCGCCTTTGGTGCATCTTTGGGATCCTATCTCCAAAGCTGAGGGTTGTCGTCCTCAAGAAGGCTACTAATGGTTCACTCCAATCTGGCATTATGGATACTTGATAAAGAGTGGCATGTTCCACGGGTGGTTTAGTGTAGCAGATCAGGCATTCCTTGCATAACTTATGGACATCAGCCTCCATAGTCGGCCAATGCACTCCGAGTCTCCTTAGTGTCTGTAAAGTTCGTTGCTTTGAGTAGTGTTGCTCTAATGCACCTACATGTGCTAATTGCAACCATTTTGAGTACTCATCCTCTTCCACACAACAAGCTAGGATCCCTTGATCTGTATGCTTGTACATACTTGCTGCCATGATCTGGTATTTTTGGGCTTTTACTATCTCCCTATCTTGAGTATTTACTACTAGATGTTTAGGCCCGTATGTCAATACTGGCACTAGTGTCTTAGCCCACTGAGGTACAACTTCCAAATTAAATAAGTATGCATCAGGAAGGTCATCTGATATGCCTTGTGGGGCCTCTCCTGATGTGATTCTAGAGAGATAATCTGCTCTCATATGAGTTTTCCCTTTCCTCACCAGGACCTCAAAGTCATATTCCATCAGTAAGAGGAACCATCTTACTAATCTGCGTGTATTGCATGGCTTGTTTACCAAGTATAGCAGTGCTTGATGATCAGTAAAAAATTTAAACTTATTTGCAAGCAAATAGTGTCTAAACTTTTTAACTGCATATACCATACCTAATCCTTCTCGTTCAATAGTGGTATAGTTTCGTTCAACTGCATTCAACTGTCTACTAGCATAGGCAATTGGAAGATCCATATTACCTTCACCAGTAGGTTGTGCAAGCACACATCCAATGGCATAATTGGACGCATCCACATGCACATGGAAGGGCTTATTCCTATCTAGTGTAGTCAAGATTGGTGCTGAACATAATCGCCGTTTGAGCTCATTGAAAGCGTTCTCGCATTCATCAGTCCACTCAAAGTTTGTCAAAATTCCATACAGAGGCTTTGCAATGATGGCATACATGTGTATGAAACGTCGGTAATAGCCACAATGCCCCATGAAAGCTTGCACTTCCTTGACGTTCTTAGGCCTAGGTAGTTTTGCAATAGCCCTCACCTTCTCTTCGTGAGTGGATATGCCGTTCTTTGACACTATGTGTCCTAAAATCTTGCCTTGCCTGACCATGAAAACACACTTTTCTGGGTTCAGACAAACTTGATATTCTCTACATTTGTCAAAGATTTGCCTGAGTTTAGGTATATGTTTCTGTCTAAGGTTGGAATGGGCACAGAAATCATCAACATAGACTTCGAACTTCTTTCTCAAGAACTCTTTAAATACATGGCACATCAATCTTTGGAAGGTTGCAAGAGCATTGGTAAGCCCAAATGGCATTACCCTAAAAGCGAATATGCCCCACTCTGTGGCAAAAGCTGTCTTATGCTGATCTTCTGGTGCAATGGCTAATTGATTGTAACCAGAGAACCCATCCAAGAAGCTGTATACTTCCTTGCCTGCTACCCTTTCTAATAGATGCTCGGTGATTGGAAGCGGATAACTATCTCTGATAGTGGCTGCGTTGACCTTCTTCAAGTTAATGCAGACACGTAATTTGCCATTCTTTTTGGCACCACTACAATGGGGGATACCCATTCAGTGTGCTCAATTTCATAGATAAATCCAGCTTCAACCAAGCGATCTATCTCTTCTTTGATCTTGGCAGCATAGTTGTCATTGTATGTGTGTGGCTTTTGTTTAGAGGGTCTGGCCTCTGAGGTCATGGGGATCGTATGGGAGCATATGTCGGGATCTACGCCTTTCAGGTCCTTAACTCCATGCAAACACATCCCTATATTCTCGTAGTAAGGCTATCAACTCCTGCTCCTCATCTTCACTTAAGTCGTGTCCTATGTATGTGCATCGCTCCTCTCCTTCTTCTATGGCTACCACTACTTTCTTGGTGGTTTCTTTGTTATCATAGGCCTCTCCTGCTTGTGCATCGCGTTTTGGCATTCTTATCGCCTCTCTTCTATTTCATACTTCTTAAAGTTTTCTGGGACCTCAAACAGGGATTCTTCCTCCTCTGGTGTGGCTTCTCTCTTCTTCCTTTTCTTTCCTTCACTCTTAGTGGTCACTTGTGTGGTTAATCTCACCTCATTTGTAATGTCTTCATGTCTCTGAGGGCGAGCTTCTACTTCATAGAAATATTTCTCATATGATGCAAAGGGTGGGTCCATAATGATTGACTCTAGATCGGAGTCACTTGCATCCTCGAATGCATCAGTGCTAGGTTCACATTCTTCAATGATTGGATCACACATGATGACGAAATTAGTGAGATTAGCAGCAAGAAGATTTAAGCAGTATGTGGATAGATGCCCAGTTGAAGAGAGACCCACTCAAAACAAAATGGTGTCGTTTTTGGAAGGATTAGTAAATGGATCATTAAGATCTCTGGTATATGTGAAAAGAGTTCAAACGTTGCAAGAATGTATGAAAGAATGTATTGACCTAGAGGACAATCTAGCAGAAGACCTGAAAATACCTCAAGGCAGTGTGAAAAGTGAAGATTCCGCTAGTAGTGTGTCAAACTCTAAGAACAATATAGAGGAAATAACCAATTTAGTAGCAAAG
This sequence comes from Ceratopteris richardii, assembly GCA_020310875.1. NCBI lineage: Eukaryota > Viridiplantae > Streptophyta > Polypodiopsida > Polypodiales > Pteridaceae > Ceratopteris > Ceratopteris richardii. The sequence continues at coordinate 7,848,634 of CM035424.1, forward strand.
AAATTGAATGTTCAAGGACCAAGGAACTACCCCAATAACCCAATGAGAGTACCCATGCTTAGAAGGTGTGTGCATTGTGGAGGTGATCACCCTTCTCATTTGTGTACTAGGGGAGTAGTCCCACCACCTGCTTATGCTTACAATAGACCACCCGTCCCGGGCCCTCTACAATATTGCAGCATAGAACAAAAAAACACAAATCACAGCACAGAAAATTGTCCTTACAATAGACAGTCAAGACCACTCCAATCGCTAGTGAGACCTTATGGATATCCTCAGAGAGATCAAGGAGTGGAAGCTTTTAGATATCCCACATACCAGCAGCAGGGACCAACACCATGACCTTATGCTTATCAAGGGTACACTCAACCACAACCAGTGTTAGGTCAACAACCACCCCACCCTCAAAACATTGTTTCAGTGAAAATAGCTCGACAGGAAGAGAAACCTAAGAGAGCAATAGTCCCTGTCACGCTTGTGGTTGGTAATGAACCATATGACCCATCCTATGACCATAGTCAAGAAAATTATTCCACATATGAGGGCACTATAATTGAATATGGACAAATGTATGAGCCATATGCCTATGGCATGGAAGGAACAGATAGTTCTTACGGATATGAGAAGGATTACGTGTCATTGATGTATACGGCTCCCAGAGCACCCATACCCTCTCGACCTATGAATAGACTGCATGCACCAAGAGGACCATGTTACAGATGCGGAGGTGACCATTTTATCAAAGAATGTACATTACCAAACCCACCACCACGACAGTGAGTCTAGGAAGGATACTGTAGTGATTGTGGTAAAGAGATCCTTTTCAGAGATTGCCCCAAGAACCCCAACAAAGTTAACTCGAACGTGCAAATCAACGTGATAGAAGTGATAGAGTCGTCAGGGAGTGATAAGGAGTACACCATGCCATTGAAAGCAATAACAAGAGCTAAAGCTAGAGAGACGCTAGAAAAAACTGGATATAGTGATCAAGGCGACAGAGAAATGAATATACCTACAACCCAAGTAGTTGAAGATTCGGAAGAGCCTGGAAAAAGTATCACAAGTAAACGAACACAAAGATGGAAGAACCGTAGACACAGAATAAAGGAAAAGAAACTACAACAAAAGAAGGAGAATGAAAAGAATGAACAAGATCAAAAAGAAAAACAGAATTTTGAAGGAGACAGTCAGAAAGGAAAGTATAAAAAAGAAGAGGTAGGATCAGTTTTTGCAGACCCCATGCCAGAAGAATTAGCCATGTGGATTCAGGCATACCAGGCACGGATAAGAGCTGGACCAACCATTGAACAACTTGAAAAAGAATATCCTAGAGGTGACTTAGAGAAGGAAAGGTTGGAGATATGCAAAAAATTAATTGAACTAGCTCAACAAATCCTAGAAAAACTTGTTCTTCAACTACCCAATTCAGGAATTCCTGAAAAAGAATTGCAAGAGTGTGTCATCCCTAATGATTCCGAGAAAGGAAAGGAAGGTGAGACATGTAATGGAAATTACTGCGAGGATAAAAAAGAAGGATCCGTTGTCCCCGAAGTAGATGGGGAATGGCCTAAAGACTTGTGGGCAAGAGTCCAAGAAGATAGATGAAAGAAAGTGGAAGGAATTGAACCACCCTTTGAGGATTTAGAAGTAGAAGGTGGGCTGGAAGACTCAATACCTGAACTGAATTCAGAAGGATTAGTACAATTTGACAAGAGTGACAAGGAGAATGACAGTGTGAAAGAGTTGCCAAATTACATAGGGGAGTACGAGCATAATTCTGAATTATACTACATTCCCTCAATAAGAAAAAAGAGCAGAACCCATCAATCCAAACCTCGGATATCATACAACATCTTAGAAAGGTAAAAATTCCGTGCACTCATACATTGGAAGAACTTTTAAGGATAAAACCACAATTGAAGGAGAAGCTAGCCATTCAATTGGAGCCCGAGTCACAAGAGAAGGAGACTCCTGATGACGTGACCACAGTCAAGATCCCAGTCGATAAAGTTGGAGACTTTAGCGAGGGAGATGAAGGAAACACATGCCTTCCAATTACTTATATGGGTTACACTACTAAAGCTATCTTAGTTTCTGGAGCTGGAGTAGGAATCGCGACTAAAGAAATATGGGAGAAATGGGGAAAACCAGCTTTAAGACCAACATGCATGAAGATACAAATGCCAGATGGACATACAAAATGACCCTTGGGATTATTGGAAAGAGTAACCTTCACCACCTGCGGAGTTGAATTCGAGCACACCTTAGCGATCTGTCAATTTGAAAGGGCTAGCAATTATGAGATGATACTTGGAAGACCATTCATGAGATAGTTGAAGGTAGTGCAAGATTGGGGAAAAGACGTTGTATACTTACAACATGAAGGAACCAAGACCAGAATAAATCTCCACACATACACATATCAAGATGTTCCCCCCTTGCAATGGAATCTGATTCATAAGGAGGAAGACGATCAGTCGATTCACAGTATAGGTTCAATTGACCAATCATGGATGAACAAAGACACTCATCTATGGATATGCCAGACCGCAAAAAAGGAAGAGGAAAGAAGGAAAGGATGGCAACAAAGGCAAGGAGTAGCTAGGTCTGTACAAGATCCAGCTTACATGCCCCAAGTATTCCTAGATGAAGAATTCGAACCTCATGGTTGGATGGAGATTTTAGCCACTCTCGATGTATGTGTAAATGAAGAAGTAATAACCATGAATGAATGCATTGAAGGGGAAGGATATGACGTAAGCCTGTATGTGGTGGTTTTGCAAGAGGCGGAAGAAAGAGAAGTAATTGAAAAGGAATGTAAGGAGGATTATGAGAGCATTGAAATGGAGCATGAACAAATGGAGGTAGAAAGTGGACATCAAAGAGTAAGTGTCATAAAAAATGAATTAAATCAAGAAATGACACAGGAAGAAGATCTTGGATTAGATAAAGAAAAAGATGATGGAGAAAACAAGCCTCAAGATCAATTTGAAGTGCCTGCCCACTTCAAAAAATATGAAGTAGAGGAGAGGAAAATTGCTATTCAAATGCCAAAACGAGAAGCACAACCAGGAATAGCATATGATAACAAAGAAGAGACCAAGAAAATTGTAGTAACCTTAGAGGAAGGAGAAGAACGATGTACTTTTATAGGACAAGATGTCTCAATGGAAGAAGAACAAGAGTTAATATGACTCATAAGAGAATATAGGGATGCCTTTGCTTGGGCATATAAAGATTTAAAAGGAGTAGATCCTTCTATTTGTGCCCATAGAATCCCTATGACATCCGAAGCCAAACCTTCCAAACAAAGACCATACACGTATGACGATGTGTACTCAGCAAAATGTAAGGAAGAGATAGATAAGTTGCTAGATGCTGGGTTCATTTATGAGATCAAACACATGGAATGGGTGTCACCTTTGGTGGTTGTGCCAAAAAAGAATGGCAAGTTAAGGGTATGCATTAATTTGAAGAAGGTAAATGCTGCCACCATAAGAGATAGTTACCAATTACCCATCACGGATCATCTTTTGGAAAGAGTGGCAGCGAAGGAAGTTTATAGTTTTCTAGATGGCTTCAGGGTATAATCAGGTAGCCATTGCTCCTGAAGACCAACATAAAATAGCCTTTGCAATTGAATGGGGAGTGTACACCTTTAGGGTTATGCCTTTTGGTCTAACCAATGCCCCAACCACTTTCCAACGATTGATGTGTCATGTATTCAAGGAGTTCTTGAGAAAGAGCATGGAGGTATACGTGGATGATTTATGCACTTATTCAGCTATATGATCAGAACATATCCCTGAACTAGGAAATATTTTTGCCAAATGTCGACAATATAGAGTATGGCTCAATCCAAAAAAGTGTGTCTTCATGGTTCGACAAGAAAAGATATTAGAACACATTGTCTCGAAAAACGGAATTTCCATAGATGAAGTCAAAATCAAAGTAATTCTGGATTTGCCGAGACCAAAGAATGCTAAAGAAGTGCAAGCATTTATGGGACATTGCGGGTACTACCGAAGATTTATACACATGTATGCCATAATTGCTAGACCTCTTTATGCATTATTGTCTCAGTTTAATTGGACAGAAGAATGTGAAAAGGCCTTTCACAAATTAAAGAATCGATTAAGTTCAGCACTAATCCTTCGAGTACCTAATTGGAACAAACCATTTCACATTCACATAGATGCTTCCAAGTTTGCCATTGGTTGCATTTTAGCTCAACTTGCAGAGATAGGGAAGTTAGACCACCCTATAGCCTATGCCAGTAGACAATTGAATCAAGCGGAGCACAATTATACCACGACTGAGAGAGAGGGTTCATTAGGAAAAAAGGTGAACCCTGCATGGGCCTTGTAAGGATCCCTAATTTTTAGGGATTAAGCCTAATTCTGTTGTTGTCTAAGGGGACAAAGTGCATTTAATAGGGCACTTTTTAGTAGGCTCGAGTAGGCTTTTTTTAAGGCTTACTAGGCTCCTCTCTCTCTTCTATTAGAGAGAGAGAAAGGGAATCTACTTTCCACATCATCAAACTCGAGCATGTATGGGAATAAAAAAATGATTTTTTTTTTTAAGTCTCAATTTCAGTGTTTATTTACTTGAAAGGGCTCATTTTTTAATATATATGTCAGAAGTGACTTTCTTTAGTTTAGTTTTTAATTTTCCTTTTGGAAAAGTAGTATTTTTAAAATCCTTCCAAAAGTAGAGTGGCACATCATCAAATCCGTAACTACTCTTCACCCAAAAAATGACTTTTTCAAAATTTCATCATTTTTGGCTATTCTCAGTGGAAAAACACACTATGACCCATCCACATCCAAGAAAACAAAATTTTCCTGAGAAAATCATGCTCTAGCATCTCTTCCAAACAAATTTCTAGTCTCTTTCTCAGTATTGTTTAATTGTTGGAAAAGATGGTGTTGACACCTATTACAAACCTCACATTAGGACGTCCTCATGCCCCAGCATCAACAAGTATCAATGTTCGTGTGCCCAGAGAGTTTGCTCCAAATACACAGTGCAACAATGATGTGAACTCTCAAAAATGAGCGTCGTGAACCTGGAGAAAAGAATATTGATCTTTGGACTCATGGTTCATTATACCCTCCTGATCCAATGTCTTCTTACCATCCAACATTCCATAACCTCTCAACTTTACTTCAGTTCATCGGTGCCGGTAAAGCTGGGCTCTTAGGTTATTGTCAATGATTATCTACACATTCAACTGTCATTACTAAGTATTGGATTCAACAATATCAACTAAATCATACAAGGTTGGTCACTTTTGAAAGCACAATCATATCTTTACAAGAAAAGCTTGCACAGCTTGAGCATATGGAAGAAAAGGAGAGAACAACTGAGAAATTAAAAAAACATTGTCCAACACTTGAGAGAGACTCCACTTGGGATGCCACGTAGGAGACGATCATTAACATCCTTTGACTCTCTTTCAATTGGTGGTGGAGCACGCAAACGACGCATTTTTGCGATAAGGTTTGGCTTGTATTTGTTTTTTGGAAGACTTATATATATATATATATATATATATATATATATATATATATATATATATATATATATATATATATATATATATATATATATATATATATATATATATATATATATAGAACAGAGGATCAATTCAAGTTATTAAATTCTTGTTTGACCAACAAGCAGGTGGTTAGTATTTTGGAGTCACAGATAGGAAACCTTATCAAGAAGCAAGTGATTAAAGATTTCACAAAAAAGTTGCAAGATATTATCACTCCTAGAGACGTGTAGATGGTATCTGATGAAGCAAGAATTAGTACTAAAGGATACAGTGCATTGTACAACCTTTTGAAGCATTCATTACAAAGAGAAGGTATTTTTGCAGAATATGTTTCCATCTCCTTACAAGGTATCACTAAAGAAGTCAATGTCCAATGAAGATATAGCTAGTATTCTTGGAAACTACTTATATATAGAGGATATTATGCCTATGTCTATTTATCATTTATCTACATCCAAAAAAGAGTTGAAAAGCACAGCTGGAAATGGATTTCCTTACACAAAGTACAACAACATATTCGTGGATTTGGAGAGGCTTTAACAAGCAATGGTTCGATTTTACAAATCTACTATACCAGGTATGTGCACTATTGTTACCTTGATATACATTGTATTTTGATGTTATAAAAATTTTGCTAATTTATGCATATTGTAATACCAAATTACAGTTTATATTGAAGTTAGATGAATGCCAGATCATAAAGGGATGACGAATGGAGAGATTGAGTTTGACACTCATGAATGAAGCTATGACAAATGCCATATCTGATGAAACTAGTAACTCTAGCTCTAACTCTACATATAGTGTTCAATCCGAGAAAGAAATATGGTGGTTAGGTGCTATTGAAGTACCTAAAGAATCCAATGATGTTTTTCATGGATTTTTAGTAGGACCCCATGGATCACTAAAGTAATAGTTTCTCAAATGCATGGTGCAAAGCTCCACATAGAAAACTTTGGTGATTTTGAGATAGATTGGCACTTGGGTGGGGATTTAAAAATTATCAAATGCATGTTAGGTCGCAAGCAAGGTGCATCTGCTCGTTATCCATGTCCATTTTGTACTCAAGGCTACAAAGTAACAAAGGGACAACAAAAAGTACTATCTAGCTTAGATGAATACATAGATGCACCTACTTCCACGGAATGGGATAGACCTTTGTTAAGGTGTCCAATGTTAGAAATACCTAACCGTGACACATTAGATAAAGATTGGAATCCCATTATTCCATTTCCATTAGTTAATGTTCACTTTTGCACATTGCATGCTTTCATGAGAATATTTGATAGATTATTGAAGCTCCACATAGAATATGCATTTTCCATGAAGCCAATTGATAAATCTGTACAAGCAATTAAAAAATTGGAAGAGTTGCTTAATTCGATTGGTTGTCGTGGTGGTAATGTAAGTCTAGTTGTCAAAAAACCTAGTGAATCGCAAAATAGTTTGCAACAAGTGTCAATGACAGGGAAGAAGGCAAGAAAATTTTTCAGAAGAGGTGTAAGCCCTAAGAAAAATGAATGCAGGGAGCTATGGAAAGACTTGTGCATGATCACCACTGATAATAATTCTCAAATTGACCTTAGTAATAGGCGAAAGAAGGTTTGGTCATGCTTAGATAAGTTGGTAGGCTTAATGAGTCTTAATAGCTCCAACAAAAATGACCGTCAGTTGTTTCAAGATACATTAATGGAGTTTGCAAAGTGTTTCATCCTATCTTGGGGAGAGAGCAATATTACACATGTTAAATGTATTAAAATTTATATCTTAAACGTATCTTTTAGATTGTAACGTCTCTGACTAGCCGAAAGTTGTTACCAGACCAACGTGGGTTCTTGGGAGTGGTAGGGGTCTGTTAGACAGAGGCCCTGTACTTATTTCCCAAATCTTTGTCACAACAACAAAAGCACTAATACGCGTCTTAGCTCAGTTACTAGCATTAACTGGACAATACTTGATTTCTATGTTCCTGGGTACCGAACTTCTTCAGACTAACCTGCTATTGGAACAGAGCAGTAGTCCGATCTTCAGACTCAACAGTATGTAGTAAATCAACCAGAGCGAACACTATAACTGACAGATTCATCCGTCACAACACTTTACAGTGATCTTCAAATAAAGGTTCACATTTACCGGAGGTATTAATTCTTCCTCGTATTCGGAGTCAACAGGTAATAACACCAAACACCATGAATCCGGTAAAACAAACAGAACATACTTCAACAACGCTTCAAGTTACCTATTCAACTCACGCAGTAATGTCACCACTCAGATTGACTTATAGTAGTTAACAATCTGAAGAACACACAACAACGCAACACGACGATAGTAATCAGACACACAATCCGTTACTCAAACACTCGTTACGGTGAACTATAGTATACGCAGATGATGCAGAGCATACTCAACACCAACAGTACTCAAGATTTCACAACAGTATTAAACAACGCTCTCACACATATTTAGGTGACCAGTCTGGCAATTCCAAAAAAGGCGTCTCTTTGACCATTCTCTTTACATTGCTTTATATAGATCTTACAGGATGCGCGTACCAACTTTTCATGCGTATTTCAAAAAACTCCGTTACATCTGGCATCTGTTACATCTGTCCCACTCCGGCAGCCGACTAACACTGGCACGCACGGTGGACTCGAACCCGCAAGTCATTTTTGTTTACAAAACTATTGTTCATCAATGATTCCTTCTAAATACATATTTTTGGCTAATCTAAATGTACGGGCTATTTTTTTCTTAAGAGTTTCTAATAATTGTTTAAGGGTGTCTGGCTCTAATACTTGTGCATCTACTCTAACAGAGCTAAGGGTGATGGCTTCGGTGAGCAAAATTTCGGCCTGTGTTTGCAAAAAAGCCTCCTGTAAGTAGAAATCGTTGGATAGTGCTGCATCCCTTGAAATCTTCATTTCAGCTACTTGCTTTTGCATATCAGTGACTCAGTCTTTCTGGTTGCGCAATTGATTATCTAGTCTTTCGAACTGTTGGTTCTGGAACTGTATTGTTTTGTGATATGCATCTCGTTCTCTGCGGGCATTTGCTAAGTCCTTTTGATATTTGGTTTCCCTATTCAATTGGTGTTTGAGTATATTATTGACTTCGTCTAAAGATTCTTTTGTTCTATGGAGTTGTTCTTCTGCCTGCTTAGCTTCTCTCTGTTGCTCTTGGTACTTCTGTATTGCTTCCTGCAGCTGGACTCTTGTTTCTTCGAGTAGGTTTCCTAGTGCGATTCTGGTATCTTCTGTATCTTTGATCATTTGATTTAACTTTGATTTAACTTTTCCTGTACTGCTGCCAGAGCCTTATCTCGTTGGCTTGTGATTTCTTCCTGTGCTTGGAGTGTGGCCTGTAATTGCTTTATCTGTTCATGGAGTGCATGGTTTTCTGCTTTTGCTGCCTGTAACTCTTCCTGGAGGGGGGTGATATCTGCCTCCATCACTTCCAATTTGCGTTGGAAGTCATCTCGTGCATTGTCTGTGATTTGCTTCGAATGTTGCGGTAGTTGTTGGGATAAGTTAATCAAGAGGCGACCCGGTGGGGAATAATTGAGGGAGGATGACGAGGATTCAGCGTTTTCGGTAGGATGACTGGGCTGGATAGGAATGCGGGGTGGTTCCGGTGGGGGAATGGGGTTAACTGGTGGTGGTTTGGGAAGGGCAGAGTCAGTGGTTGTTACCTTTCCTATTTGTTCAATTTCTGCATTGTTGGCCTCTGTGGATTTGACTGCCTTAAGAAGTTTGTCTAGTGCTTCCCTAGCAGATTGTTGCTCGTCTACCTGTTGCTCTGATTCTTTTTCGGTTGAAATTGTTTCTGTTTCTGTTCGATCTTGTTGTTCTTGTTGTTCAGCCGATGATTCATTCTGCATTGAGGTGGCTGTATCATGGAATGTCTCCTCTTCGTTCTTCTCGTCTTCTTTATCGTTATCTTTATCTTTTCCGGCTGAGCCTTGTGCCTCACTTTCGGATGAGCTGATCCTGATGCGTTTCCGACGGAATAATTGGTTGAGCTCTTCTTCATCTTCTTCTTCCTCATCCTCTAGCAGCTGTATCGACTCCTCATGTCTCAGGACGGGCCCCCGTGGTGGTGGTTGTGCTGCGAGTATGGCCGGAAAGAGAAATGAAATAATGTGGGGTAATCTAAATCGAGGGGTAGTTCCTTTTTTAACTTGTTTCACTATGGCTACACATTCCTTGTGGATACGGTGAAAGAAAAAGGAGGCGAAGTTGACGGGTTCTTGGGCAGCTAGGTCGATGGCGGAGTAGAAAGGGCGGGATATGCCGTAGGTGCGTTTCTGGAGGTTTAGGATAGCGACTAAGAACTGAAGTGCAGTTCTTTCGGGTTCAGGGCGGCAGAGGATGGCGTACTCGTTTGATGAATAGCAGGGAAAGAGTGCTGTCATTCGGGCTACGGGGATGCTTGGGCCATTCTCGCGGCCTTGTGGGGTGAGGCGGAAGGCTTCAGAAAAGGCTTGGAAGGTTACTACGGTTCGAGATGGTAGGGAGGGGAAGATCCATTTTCGCTCAGCGATGGGGAATTGGGCGATGGCAGGTATGATCTGCGCAAAAAAGGGATGGGCTTCCACTGAGTGCCAAGGCAGCTCAGCAAAGTTGGCCAACCCTCGGGTGCGCAGGTATTCTCCTACCTCGGTAGGGATACCATCACAGAAAGCTGCGTAGTTCGCTAATGCTTCCATGGCGCACACGAAAACAGAGCACAACGCACGGATACACAGAACACAGAAAACACAAGCACAATCACAAGAACACAATAGCGTTTTTTGGCGCAACCGAAGAGATTAAGTAGAGACATTACGGTGGGGGGGTAGGAAGTGATTTTTATCATTGTGCGGTGGTGGAATGATACTGCTTTCAATTTCGCATGCATGCTCGAGTAATTAGTAAGGAGGGCGGCTTATGAAAAAAACGTGGCTATTTAAAAAGAAAAGAAAGAACAGAAGGAAAAGTAAAGTAAAAAAAAATGCGGTCCACCGCCGAATGTTTTAATGCGGGCTAGCAGCGTGTTGATACGGCCGCAGCTTCGAACCGTTGATTGCTTTTGGAAGTGGATTTCCGGTCAACGTAGTCAACCGAAAAGTTGCTGGACCGATTTGCTCTGAGATCTTGTAAGGGCCGAACCACTGTATTTTGAATTTGTCTGCGGATCTATTTGACTTTGCATTATAGAAAAGTATAAGCTCACCCACTGAAAACACTGGAGTCTTCAGGTTTCGATCGTGCATCCTTGCCTGTCTTAGTTGGACTTCGTGCATGGTTAAAAATCTGAGCCATCGGTGCTCGTCTAATTCTCTGAGTGTGTTCAACCGAAATGAAAGTGAGTCTTCCGGTAGTAGTTTCTGAGCGATTGCCACTCGTAAACGTGGTATAACTATCTCCATTGGTGCTATTGCTTCTAAGCCATAAGCTAGTTTGAAGGGTGTCAATCTTGTTGTTACCTTGTATGTAGTCCGGTATGCCCATAACACTGCAGGTCGCAGTTGATCCCATCTTTCCGGTGCTTCCATGATCAATTTCCGAAGCATATTCAGTAAAGATTTGTTTGTACTTTCGGCCAAACCATTAGCACGAGGATAATAAGGAGAACTAAATTTATGTGTGACCTGGAACGACTGTGTAAGCGCCTTCATTAAATTGTTTACAAAATGACTGCCTTGATCTGAGACAAGTTCCAGTGGTAAACCAAAACGTGGAAAGACATCGGTTAGCAGACATTTGGCTACCGCAACTGCTGTAGCAGACCGTAAAGCCTAGGCTTTTGCCCATCTGGTTGCATAGTCTGTACAGGTCAGTATGTAACGGTTGTTATTGAAGACTGCTGGAGGTGTAATTGGACCGATAAAATCTAGACCCCACTTCTGGAAAGGTTCCAATGGTAAAATAGGATACATAGTAGGCCACTAGAGACCACTCTGCAGAATTTTCCGGTGTGTTAAGTCTGCAGCAAAATGGCCACCGAAAGGAATCGAGTGAGCCAACGTGATAACTGAGTTAACTTCATGTGGTGGAATACAGCAAAGTAGGATTCCGGTATGATCTACATAATATAGTTCTCCAGCAATTAACCGAAATCGGCGGCTAAAGACTGCAATTTTCCTTCGTACTGCCCTAGAAGTCTGAGATGGAAGGCAACCATCAGTGAGAAAGGTCAAGGTCTGATCATAATATGAAAATGGGATAGGTGGGTCTGCAGAATCTTCATTAATTGGTTCTGACACATAAATCACGGGTGTCATGTCATCTATGCCCACCGGAGCTTCACCGAAATCTAAGTGGGATAAGAAATCTGCTAAGGCATGTGAACTGCCTGGCCGGTGAATGACTTCGTAGTCGAATTCCTGCAAGAGTAGCACCCATCGTGCTAATCGACCACCTAGATGTTGTTGCCGAACTAGATAGACAAGTGCAGCATGATCTACATGAAATGTGAATTTACGGCCCAGCAAGTAATGTCTGAATTTCTTGACCGAATATACTAGCCCTAGACATTCTCTTTCTGTTACAGAGTAATTCTTCTCAGCAGGAGCTAATCTTCGACTTGCATAATACACTGGTCTGAACCATTTATCAATCTGTTGCATCAACACACTTCCTATTGCTATATCTGAAGCATCGACAAATACATGAAATGGGTGATCCCAGTCCGGTGGCTGTAAGATAGGAACTTGTGTTAATAGATTCTTTAAACGATCAAATGCTATCTGGCATTCCTGGGTCCATTCAAATTGTCAAGGAGTCTTGGTGATTAGCTTGTTCAGTGGTATTGCCAAATGAGCAAGCCACCGTAAGTGTCGTCCATGCCATCTTACTTGGCCCATGAGGCGCATAACTTCCTTCGGTGTAGTGGGCACCGGAGCTTCTAATACTGCCGAAATTTTATCTGGATCCACCTGTATGCCTTGTGCAGATACAATGTGACCAAGTAGCTTGCCACATGAAACCGCAAACACAGATTTGTTTGGGTTCAAACAGAGTCTGTATTCTCTGCATTTCTGAAAACAGCACCGTAAATGGAACATGTGTGCCATCATCTTACCGAAGATCAAAAAATCGTCAAGGTAAACTTGCATAAAAGAGGTGAGATAAGGAGAAAATATTTCCTGCATACATCTTTGAAATGTACTTGGGGCATTTCATAATCCAAACCACATAACAGTACAAGCAAATACACCCCAGTTGATAATGAATGCATTTTTCGGTATATCCTGTTCAGCCATTCTAACTTGATTATATCCACTGTATCCGTCTAAGAATGAATACATTTCGTGGCCTGCTACTCTATCCAGCATTGTATCCAAAAAAGGGATCGGAAAAGGATCAGGCACTGTCGCTCCGTTCAGTTTCCGGTAATCTACACATATTCGTAATTGCTTATTCTTCTTAGGGACAATAACAATCGGTGAGATCCATTCAGCATGCTCTACTGGTACGATGAATCCGACTTTAAGTAGCCTATCAAGTTCTGCCTTCACCTGTGATGCATAGTTTGGATTCATCCGGTAGCTGGGTTGTTTGTTTGGTTTGGCTTCCGGTTTCAACATAACTCTGTGCTGATAGATGCGTGGGTCCAATCCCTTCATATCTTTGTAATCCCATGCAAAGACGTCAGAGAATTCTCGGAGTAGCTGGATTAAGCCTACTTGAAATGTTTCCGGTAAGTTATGCTTTATCTTCACAGGACGCGGATGATCTTCATCTCCTAAATTGTAAGTGATCAGCTGATCTTTGGGGACATAGAACTGTTGATGTTTCTCTGTGTTGTCTATTGGTTTAAAAAGTTGCTGCAGTTCATCGTCATGTGTTGAAACAGTGTCTTCCTTCTTAGCCTCTTCTGTGATGGGTATTATTGTACAGACTGAAGCGTTCCAATTATCTACAACGGACTGTAGATCAATAGTCCCTAAGGAAATGAAGTCAGCGTTACTCTTCAGAAACTCTTCTTCTCCATCTAGCATATGGACTGGTTCGGCAAAATACGGTCTAGCGTGTAGCTCGCAAGGTTGTATAGCATCTAATTTTACCACATATCTACGATTGGCGTCTTTAAACGTAAGCTCTTGTGTAGACCAGTCCTGTATTACCTTCGCATGTTTCAGCCAAGGTCGGCCGAAAAGAAGGTTGTAATCCAAAGTGGATTCCGGCAGATCTAGTATAACAAAGGTCATTTTAAAGGTCGTACCTTGTAAAGTGATGGGTACATTTCGCACAAGCCCGAAGGGATGGACTCTTGATTGATCTGCCATTCTGACAAAAAATTGAACTCGTTCGATTTTGGTCCATCCTAACCTTTTACATAATGCCGCAGTCGCAATGTTAACACCAGAGCCTCCATCAATTAGTACCTGCGTAATCTTATGATTCTTATACCATACTGTAATCAAGGGAACTGAGTGATCCACTGTAGAGTTAGGTTCCGGTTGAACTGCTGCTGTCGCTGGAATACAAGAAGGCATCGGACTGAACTGTTGTTGGAACTGTTGTCGAATTCCAGGAACTAATGCCAATAGTTGGCCCAGAGGCAGGGTGATAGACGCCTTAGATAAGATTTCCCAGGCCTGTTGAGATTGGTTGACAGGATCTACCGATGTTGAAGTTGATGCTTCTACTGATGCGGAGGTGTCTACGGTTGGTAATGTGTCTGCTGCTGATGATGTTCCCGCTGTTGACTCCCGTTGTTGTGTTCCTTCCTTTGTTAACGAGGGCTGGGTTACCGGAATAGGCTCTGAAAAGACTAGTGGTTCTGCTGTGGACCATTGACTAGCCTTGTTGTACATTCTGTGTTGTTCACGTATCCCTGGTTCAAATAATTCTGCTGTCGGCTGTAGTTGTTTACCGGATCGGGTCTGGACTGCAGCAGCGTGTGTTTCCACCGGTGTGATTTGTACCATTTTGGCCATTGGATTTTGACGTTCCTTCTTCCTTTGATCATACTCAGCTGCATCCTTGCAAAATCTCCTAATATCCAAATTCACCACAAAAATGGCAGCGTGGTGGTGGTAAATTGGGATTTTCCGGTGGTGGTCCATTCTGCCAGCGGTTTGCATTATAGTTGTTATTCCTCTGTCCTCGGTAATTTCGATATCCTTCCTGCTGGTTGTTTCTCATTTGTGGAGGCATATAATGGTTGGCTGGCTGTCCTTGTTCCTGGATAATTGCATTGACAGTCGCTATTCCCTGTACTCTAGCGTTGTATGCGCAGTTTTTGGTGGTGTGTACGGCAGTGTTGCAGTGAATGTCTCATTAAGTGCACAATCGGCACTAGTATGTCCTGAATTTTTGCATGTGATGCAGTATACTTGTCTGGTCATATCTTCGGTAACATTTTGTTTGTTTTTAACCACTCCAGATCTTCTGTAAATCCGTCGACTTTGTTTTCCAGTTGCAGAGTCATTGCAATGACTGCATCGAGGATCATGGCTCCGACACATCTTATGATCATGATCTGCTTAAGTTGTGGAGTCAAGCCATTGATGAACCACTGAGTGATAATTTCATCTAGTAAGTTAGCATGGGCCGGTGGTAGCTGCCTTAAGTGTGTTCTGAAGAGAGTAGCATACTCTTGTACGATTTGATTTGCCTTCTGTCTGTTGTTCTGTAGATAGTCAAAAATTTTGGCTGGATTCTTTTTTAGCCTGAATCGCTGCAAAAAAGCATCTCGTACTGCTTTGTAGGTGCCAAAGTGATTAATATCATATTCTGTAAGCCATCTAGCTGCTTCATTGACCAGTGTGGCTTGAAAGACAATAGCCTTATAGGCCTGATCCGGTGGATGGTTGAGAACTGCGTAGCTTATCTCGAAAGTGCGTACGTGAGCATCCAGATCATCTCCTGGGAATCCACCAAACTTCGTGTACGTCACTCCTGTTGGAGTCGGCCTGGGTGGACATAACTGTTGTTGTTGTTGTTGTCCGTTCATCGTGAGTGTATTATACCTTCCTTCTGTATCTCGGGGTTGAATATCTGCACTATCGGAATCTGTATCGTCGGATGGCGCACTTTTCGGTGCGATGATCTTGCTTAATATGCTTCGAATCTCTGTTTCGAACTGCTTTCCTTCCTTCTTGATGTCCAGTGTATAGGAACTCGCTTCCAAGCGCGGTGGTTGGGCTAAAGATTCAGCAGAAAATGCTGAACCGTCACCAAAAAACTGTGATTCTCTTACCGAAATATCACCGGAATGAACCGAAATTATGCCCGAATACGGTGTTTTTTCGCCTTCGCCAATTTCTTTGACTAGAGTGCTTCTAATCGTAGATAAATCTGAATCTTTGTCCAAGATTGTTAAACTAGTTTCCAACTGCATCTTGGTAGGTTCTGGAATTACTATATCTTCGACAGACTGTGCCGAAATAGTATCGGAATGTACCAGAGGCGTAACACGTTCCACCGGAATATGACCGGAATCAGTTCTAACGTTCTTAACTTTCTTGACAACTGGGTCAGACCTAGTTGTACTCCTACCTCCCAAAGTTGGCTTTAGTACATTAAGTACTCCAGACTGATGGTTCTTGGGATACGTTTCACCGGATCGAGTAACCGGCATGTATCATCTTTTGTACTAATCGCGTAGTATTACTAACGAAACAGTTTGCAATAATGTGGTTCTGTTGCTACTTCCAATCGAACGATAATCTGGATGTTCAATTCTGACAGACTACTGGCAATCTTGATGCCACCTTCCCACAAATGGCGCCAAGTGTTAAATGTAAAAGTGTTAAATGTATTAAAATGTATATCTTAAACGTATCTCTTAGATTGTAACATCTCTGACTAGCCGAAAGTCGTTACCAGACCAACGTGGGTTCTTGGGAGTGGTAGGGGTCTGTTAGACAGAGGCCCTGTACTTATTTCCCAAATCTTCGTCACAACAACAAAAGCACTAATACGCGTCTTAGCTCAGTTACTAGCATTAACTGGACAATACTTGATTTCTATGTTCTTGGGTACCGAACTTCTTCAGACTAACCTGCTATTGGAACAGAGCAATAGTCCGATCTTCAGACTCAACAGTATGTAGTAAATCAACCAGAGCGAACACTATAACTGACAGATTCATCCGTCACAACACTTTACAGCGATCTTCAAATAAAGGTTCACATTTACCGGAGGTATTAATTCTTCCTCGTATTCGGAGTCAACAGGTAATAACACCAAACACCATGAATCCGGTAAAACAAACAGAACATACTTCAACAACGCTTCAAGTTACCTATTCAACTCACGCAGTAATGTCGCCACTCAGATTGACTTATAGTAGTTAACAATCTGAAGAACACACAACAACGCAACACGACGATAGTAATCAGACACACAATCCGTTACTCAAACAGTCGTTACGGTGAACTATAGTATACGCAGATGATGCGGAGCATACTCAACACCAACAGTACTCAAGATTTCACAACAGTATTAAACAACGTTCTCACACATATTTAGGCGACCAGTCTGGCAATTCCAGAAAAGGCGTCTCTCTGACCATTCTCTTTACATTGCTTTATATAGATTTTACAGGATGCGCGTACCAACTTTTCACATGTATTTCAAAAAACTCCGTTACATCTGGCATCTATTACATCTGTCCCACTCCGGCGGCCGACTAACACACATTACATTGTAAATTTTCTTATTTTTTCAATTTTCTTGTTGATAAGATTGTGTTATATGTACTTATATCATTTTAGCATATTTTATTTGCACATGGAGCATTTTTTATGCATCGATATGGTTCATTGGAGATTTTTAGTACACAAGGAATGGAGAACTCACATTACAAGGCTAGAGGTGTTTACTTCAAGAACACACGACATGGTGGTGGTGCAATGCAATCAAACTATATGGAAGAGATGTTTAATTGGTTTTATCGTACTGCATTTTCAAGGACATATGCAATGGAACGAGCCAAGGAGTCGAAAGTTGCAAAACTTGCAAGATTTAATCAACACAACTTAGCTAGTGAAAAATGGAAGTCATCATTGGGACCTTTACGTCATGCTCAATGGCGGGCTACAAGAACACGACAGGGTTCATCAAGAAGTGAAGTCATTTAATACATTCATTGCATTTTTTGAATAATTCATAAGGTTTGCTACACACTAATCTCTTGTTTGTAATTTTTTAAGGTAATTTTTAAATTTTTAACTATTTTTTGTCCATTCAGATGTGAACAGAACCTTTTTAAGTGAAACATTATAAAAGGAGACTCATTGTCTCATTTCAACATTCTAACACTATAGAGGATGGCACGAACAAAGCAAACTGCAAGGAAGGATCCCATTAACTTTCCTACCTCTATGCAAGGCACTCAAAATCCACCATGGATGAATCACCACAAAAGGCGACGTAGTGTCTCGCGCTCTGCATCCCATCACGAAACAGGTGGTGGTCATACTTCTGGGAGTGAACAGTTGCATGAACAAGTGGAACATGGGCAATCCAGGGAAGATGCCGTAAATCAACCCCAATCACCACCATCATCATATGATGAGCCTCCATCACCAAAGAGACCAACAAAGACAAGGGTGAAGGAGCGTGCTCACAGACAGGTAGTTTCTGATGATGATTTTGATGAATCGCATGAGGATGTGTCTCAACAACGTTCACAATCAAGTGAGGAGAGTCAAACATTGCCACCATGGGGTAATGAAGAAATACCTATAAATCATAGGGTTAGTGTAGCGGGAAAGACACTACCAACAAATCAGGGGGCCATACCCAATGATCAAGAGAGGGAGCAAAGCCAGCAACAACATCCTGAACAAGGAGAAAGCTCAAGACACGTGCAACGGAAGAAGAAAGTCTTTCAACCCCGTCGTAGACCACCCCAACCAAGACCGCAAGAAAATGTCCAACGAAGACCACCACCACCACAAGCTAGAGCACCACAACGAAGAAGAAGATATGCGAAGGCATTTGCAGAGATAAGGCACCATCAAAAGACGGCTGAGCTTCTGATACCTAGAAGACCCTTTGCAAGGGTGGTTAAAGAAGAGTTACAAAGGTATTGTGCAGGGTTAAGGATCCAAGCTCTAGCTTTAGAAGCTTTACAAGAGGCAGTTGAAGCATTTTTGATATCAATGCTAGAGGATTCCAACCTGTGCGCCATCCATGCTAAGCGAGTCACTATACAACCGAAGGACATACAGTTAGCTAGGAGAATTAGGGGTGATTGTAGCTAAGTTTTGTAATTGATCTCTACAGACAAGAGATTTTTTGTAAATATTGCCATTTTCAATGAAACATTAGCACTTTTCCTCTATTCCCTTTATAATCTCATTATTTAGAATGAAACATGAGCAGTCATTTTACATTTCCATGTGTTTTGTTGTGATAATCTCTCATATATCAGTGATTGTTTTCTTATCTTGTCATTTTGATCTAGTGATAATATCCATCTAGTGAAATTTCTTTCTCATTTAAGGTCATGTAGGGCATGTAGGGCATTGGGAGGCCAAATAAAGCCCTGCCACAGAAATGCGGGAGAAGGCCCTGCAAAATGTTTGCAGGGCCTTCTCCCGCATTTCTGTGGCAGGGCTTTATTTGGCCTCCCAATGCCCTACAAGACCTTAAATGTGAGTAAGAAGGTCCAAAAGAATGAGAGTGAAGAAGGATAATGAGGAGTAAAGCTAGTTCATGAGGAGTGAACATGAACAAATTTTGACCTCCCTATACCTTTGAAACATATGAGCAGAGCATTTTGAAACTTAGAACATTTGCATTGTGGAAAATATCCATCTAGTGAAGTTTCACTCTCATGTAAGGTCACCTAGGGCATTTGCATTCTTGATAATATCCATCTAGTGAATTTTTTCTCATTTAAGGTCATGTAGGGCATTGGGAGGCCAAATAAAGCCCTGCCACAGAAATGCGGGAGAAGGCCCTGCAAACGTTTTGCAGGGCCTTCTCCCGCGTTTCTGTGGTAGGGCTTTATTTGGCCTCCCAATGCCCTACAAGACCTTAAATAAGAGTAAGAAGGTCCAAAAGAATGAAAGTAAAGAACCTCCCAATGCCTCCCAATGCCCTACATGACCTCAATACATCTTATGCAGGTCCAAAAGAATTTTAGATAATATACTCAAAAAGAAAGACTTGAGACAATTGTAAATAAAGCAAAGTGAAAATTTGATATTAATTCAATTGTTTACATCAATTGGCTTTGAGTTTCTCAATGACTCTCTTTCGAGGCTCCAAAGCCATGGGTAGGGTGTAAGTCAAAATTGAGGTTGCTATTTCATCAACATTTCTAGGTCTAGGTGGCACAGTTTCATCAAGAAGGTGCCCTGCTTCCTCTGCAATTACCTGGAACCGTTTCAATCGTTTTGCAAATGTCTCATCACCTTTGTGAATGTAGGTGCTAGCTACATGAGTTGTTAATTTTGATGTGTTAATGGCCGTTTATTTTGTGATATATGTGTGTGATTTAGACACATTGCACGTTTGATTGGGCCCACACAAAGGGCAACACCCGTCCGTTGGTAACATGTTGAGTGTTGTGAACAGAAGGATATACAAATTAGGAGTCCAAAGGGGAGGCATGGAAATGTTTGGAAAGAAGGGAAAATGCAGGGTTGGATATGATCATGATTCCCTTTGACTATGTGACTTTTCATGGTGGCAGGATCGCTCTTCTGAATTCTGAATATATGTCTATGCAAATCGTTAATGATATAGTGGGCGAATCCCTCATGGGAAGTTCTTCATGGGACTGTCTGAGCACCCAATTGCAAATCAATTAATCACACGAGTGGTGCACTTGCAAAGCACATGAAGTGCCTGAGGAGCTCCTCCATAGGAACACAGTCTCCTGGAATGTAAAGGTTGCAGGATATAGAGACCAAGGCAGAGTTGAGCAGGTACTCAATGCATATGAAGGGATGCAATCAGGGGGGGACCTTCCACATGTTGTAATCTTTATTTGCCTCTTGGAAGCATGTGGAAAGTAAGGATGTGCTTTTGAGGGGTTTGGAGCGGCATTCTGAATTTGAAATGCATGCATTCTTGGAGGGACATATCTCTGTTAGCAGTGCTTTGGTTGACATGATATGTGGGGCATGGTTGTGGTGTTGAAGCTATCATGTGCTTCAAGTAAATGGAATCAGAAGGTTATACTGCCCTTGTATATTGAAGACTCCGGTGCTCTAAGTGATGTACATATGCTCAACAAGACCTTCAAGAACAAGCTTGGATGTGTTTTGAATGCGTGCAACTCGCAAGGATGGCTCCAAATACCGTGACTTTTATGAGGTTCAAAAGCTTGGATATGTTTTTTTTTGGGGAGGACGGACATCTTTACTTCGCATGCGGAAGACTCTATCTATTGACGGCTGGGGGGGGAATTCTTCTGTGTGTGGAGGAAAAAAAGGGAAATCTTGGCCTGCTCTGAGGTGAAAATTTGGCTGCTGCAGGAGGGGTTATGGGCTATGAATGACCATATGGGGGGAAGGAAAGGAAGGAGGTTTATTGGGAAGGAGCTGAAGCCCAGTCGGTTCTGCGAAAGGGGGGGTTCATGAGGAAGGGGAAAGAAACAATTCCATAAAAGGGGAAAACGGGCAATTCTGTTCTGTTCTTCGTGTTTTACTGTTCTTCTTAGACGACTCTTTCTCTTTTCTTCTTCGCTGTTTTGTGTAGGTGACAGGGGGAAGAGGGCATCCCCAGCTGCATCTGGGGGAGAGTGAGTCACTTGGTTCAGGGGTTGGGAAGGAGCATACAAGGATGGGCGCTCGTCTCTCTGCCTAGTTCTTGCTATCGTGCGCAGAAGGAATGGTGACCTAGGATATGGATGGTGTAGATTTTGAGCCAGATGTCAAGACCACTTTCTTGCTGAGGACGTGACTATGGACCCTACATGCTGAGGACGAGGAATTGATTCACTCGGGAGCTCAGTGTAAGAAGTCCTCATCATCCCTTTTCTTTGCACTTTGGTGGCTCGATTCTCTGGGGGGGGGGGAGGGGAACAAAGAACCGAAAGGGGGGTTCAGTCATCAAAAGGGGAATCGAAGGGGTTCAGCAGTTGGTGGGGTTTTGGCTGCTCCCCACAAACGGGGAGGAATTCGTGCTCTGTCAAGGGCTTAAAGGGTTTTCTATCTTTTTTTCTGAGGGGACGAAGACCTAAAGCAAGCAATGGATTAGGGTCATGAGAGGCAGGTCAACAGAGGGATACGGAAAAGCAAGTGATAGGGAAGGTTGAGGTAATGAACAAACTCCTAGGCTGTTGTGTTGTGCAAGTTGGAACGTCCATAGAACTACCTCTTGCACCTTATGTGCATCCAGGCTGGTGTATCACATCAAAGGAGTGGAAGGGCAAAGTGGCAAATCTGAGTGATTTCGAATTCATGAGCAGGAACGGTTTTGAGATATTGCTGCTAAATGTCGAAACTGATGTATGTTAACTTGCAAGGATATCGCTGCTGAACATGGGACCAGTGGGAATTTTTGTCTTGTAGGTGTCCAAGTCGAACTCCTGCGGTGCAGATAAGATGCTCTGTTTTTTTTCTTTATCACATGATTATGTGTGTTTGCTTTTCCAAAAGAATGATGTGCCCATGCGCGAACTGTTGAAGTGTGCTAACAGAAATTGTTTCAACGAATTAGCTGAACGTAATGAAAAAAAAATCCAAATTTTCTTTAATGACTACACTTGCGTTCAATTTCTTCTCGAGCCTCTACTTGTTGACTGCCAAAGAAAGCGAATCTCTTGTCTCTCTCTCTCCATGAAGCGCTCCCTTATTCAGGTATTTGACTGACTAACGCTGGGAATCTTATTCCCACTTGGGTGTAACAAAGGACTGTTGTGCTTCCATAATTATGAAAAACTCCAACTACAATCTTAATTATGGCAGGACAATGTCAACACCCCACTCCCTCTCAGTTCCGCTCGTTAACTCATGTATCAATTTAAGCAATTACTCTTAGTGCTGAAGGGAGATTTTATTGCTAGAACTGATGCAACGATGGTTTTTCAGTAAAGGGGAAGCAAAGAAGGATTGATGCACCCTGACCGCTGAGTATTTTTAACTAAGGTTACGTTTGTGCGGGCTCAAGGGAACGACTCTTAATTTCTGTGTTTTTGAACCGGGCGGTCGTGTAGTGAAAATTGAGAACACCGACGACAAAGGTTTAGTTTTTTACCCGTGCCTGTAATGTGTGTGACTTTAAGTCTCTGGTTAATTGTGAATCCTAGGAATTTATTGTTATAGTCTGTTCTATGATGACGGCTGGAACAGCCAAGAGGCGAACAAACTCTCAACACCACACGAACAGCACGAAATCCAAGGAAAGCACTAGGGATGCAATGACCCTCACACATATGGCTATAGGTGGGGATTCATATGCGCTCCAAACTAAACTGGACGCATGCACAGGAAAACAAAACCTGGAGATTATAGAAAATGCACAAAAACTAGTGTGTTAGTTCATTTGACAAACAGAAATTGAACTTGGGGTAACTTTGTTGGAAATATTCATTTGCATATATTCGCATAATTACGTAATGTATGAAAGATTTCTTGGCTGTAGCTAGGAATGTGAGCATCTCTCATAGGGGGAATGCACGTATGGGTGTTTGTTTATGGTTGTGTAGTAGTCTCTGCAAAAACTATGGGGTTTGCTCTGCGTGTTGAAGGGTAGGGGAGACAAGTTAGAAAAAGGGGAAGAGAGGAGAAGAGGATGGAGGAAGGAGGGGGATTGTGTGTAGGTGTGCATATGTGAACATGAGGAAGTGTGTTTGAGTAGAGGTAGAGAAGAAAGAAAGGGGAAAAGTAGGTGTGGCATGAGTGGAAGAGAGTGAGTATATGTATGCAGGAGTGTGGGTGTGTGCATAGGGGTGTGCGTAAGTGCATATGTAAATTGAGCTTAAGTGAAAGTGAGTGGAAAAGAAAGAGGGAAGTAAAGAGAGGAACAGGAATAGAGTAAGTGGAATAAGGAAGTGTGGGTGAGAACGGGTGTCATCATGAGAAGTAGTCCTTGGAGTTGGGGTTTTAGG
This sequence comes from Ceratopteris richardii, assembly GCA_020310875.1. Classification (NCBI taxonomy): domain Eukaryota; kingdom Viridiplantae; phylum Streptophyta; class Polypodiopsida; order Polypodiales; family Pteridaceae; genus Ceratopteris; species Ceratopteris richardii. The sequence continues at coordinate 7,872,200 of CM035424.1, forward strand.
TTGTGGCTGGATTCAAGTCTCCATTTTCTTCTCTTCCCATGACTACATCTGAATATTATTAAATGACTTAGAGGAAAAGAAATCGGCATAGTGCAAGGAAAAAGAGTGAACCCAAAGCGTGTGTAAGGATACTTCCCCTTGGACTAAGAGTGTTAACATTTTGGTGCGTCTGCCGGGAAAAGCTTGGTACGTCTCTATAAGAGAGTGCCATAGGTTCGCCTAGCGCCACATGTTGGCCAAGCTTGCGGACCCCGGATCTAGTACATGAGCGAGGGGAGCTCATCCTTAGGAGAAGCGAGAACGGAAAGAGAGGAGCGCGCTCAAAGAAGAGCCCTTGAAAGAGAAAGGCAAAGGTGGGAGTCGCAAGGTGAGTCGACTTTGACTAGCGGGAAGAGACCCGTCAAAAAAGTGTACTCCCGTAGGAGAGCCGCGAATCAAGTGCAAAAGTTTGAAGGAGGGATCCTAAGGCCGCGTGCACTAAATTTCTGGGACCGTGAGGATATTGACATTATGCCACTGTTTGAAATGGCACACCGAGTCCAAGTGCATTTAGGGGACTTTCCTAAATTCTCAGGATTGTGGGATCAGGATCCGGATAGCTTTATCCAATTGTTCGAGGTCACCTGTGAAGCAAATGAAGTGGTTGACCAAGCGCAAAGACTTCGAATCTTGCCAGCCATATTTAGATATGAGGCTTCCAACTGGTATGAGAACTTGGAAGAGCCGCGAAGGCGAACTTATCAAATGCTAAAGGATGCCTTTTTGGCTAAGTTCCGTAGGCAAGGTTTCCAAGATCGGCTAGCTCAACAAATGGATTACCTCCGACAGGGTGTCAACGAGAGCATCAACAACTATATCCAGAGGATGGAAACCCTGGTAAGAAAGATGGGCGCAAATGCCCCAAATGAAGATACCTTGAAACGAAGATTTATTGCGGGACTTAGAGATCCAAGCGCTCAACAGCATATCAGTTTGAGCCGACCAGCGACGTTGGTGGCTGCCAAAGATGTTGCTCGCGTGTGGGAAGAGGTTCAACTTGGCCAACAACGAAGGCAAGAACTTTTGTTTGAACCGATGCTAGGTACAAATGCTGGGCCTACAAGTGGCACTACTCAAGCAAATCCTGTTGCAACTCGGCCAGCATTTATGGCTGCTACAAGCACGCCCCAAGAGGAGAAGCCGGCGTTGACCGAAGAAAGGATTATTGAAATCGTGGCTCAGGCGGTAAAAGCTGCCACTCTAACTCATGAAACATATGCGGTAAGGCAAGAAGTGGCACCCGAGCCAAATCAAGGAGTGTTTAGATCAAACATCTTTTGTGCGAAATGCCGAGGATATGGGCACATGGCCACAGAATGTCCTACAGTCTCGAGATTATACGTAGAACCGAGAGTCTTCTGCAACTTTTGTAAAAGAAACAATCACATTGAAGACGAGTGCCGTGAAAAGGGAAGGTGGCTAAACAATAGGAACTATGCTTCTCAAGGGTTGCCGAGCCAAAGTGAACCTCTTGTGCCTAGATAGGGGCCTAGACCCACGTATGCTTATGGAGGCCAAGGCCAAGCAGGCGGATATCAAAGGCCTGAACCACAAACTCGAAGGAGAACAGGACCGCCAGAGTGTTGGCGATGTGGGTGCCTTGGGCATATACAAGCACATTGCCCGAATGCGAGGAAGCAAGAAGACTTTGCACCTATGTGCCAATATTGTAGTAGGGAGGGCCATTATGATGTTGATTGCCCGCAACGAAGAAACGATTATGGCCAAGGACAAAGAGGGATTGAGACGCCCACCTACGCACAACCGCAACCACAACCGACAATGCAACCTCAAGGAAGAGTGCCCAATACTGGAGTAGTAATTAGGGAATTGGATCCAGGAGCTAGCACGTCTAGCCACCTTGTAGAGGCAGATCAAGGAAAAGGGAAAGGTAAAGAACTGATGGTGGCTGTGGTCACTCGCGCACAAGAGTATACCCGAGGAGACCAAGTTCAAGTGAATGACGATGACGAGATTCATAGGCAAAGGGATTTAGATGAAGAAGACGAGGTGGAAGTCCTCCCACCAATTACACGAAAATTTGTACCAGGTGCTCCACCATTTCCAGAAAGGCTTAAAGTCCAGGAGAAGTTGTTGAAACAGAAGCAAGCAGAAGAAGTAATGGACATCGTGCAAAGACTTGCCAAGACCGAAGTCACTTTGGATTTGGCCACATTACTAAGGTGTTTGCCAACCTACAGAAAGAAGTTCTACAATGAGTTTATCAAGAAACCAAGGAAAGAGAAAAGAAAAGAAAAAGTGGATGAGGTGGTCTTAGGGACGATCCAAAGTATTACAACTCAAGTGGACTCGAATGCCCCTATAGTCACAGTGGAGATCAATGGATATGCGGTCCCAGGCGCGCAATTAGATAGCGGAGCCGCAGTGAACCTAATGACAGAATACATGATGAAAGCATTGGGATTGACACAACTCGAGCATACCCCAATGTCTCTCCAAATGGATGACCAGACGCAGGTAAAGCTTGCAAGATTAATACGAAATGTGCAAACTATTGTTGGTGGAATCGAATTCTCCGTTGACTACTTGGTTGTGAGACCAAGATCCACCCAAACTACATTTTCTATACTATTGGGGCGACCATGGTTGATGCAGGCTGATTGTGTACATGACTGGAGGACGGAGTTTATCACTATTGGGCCCAAAACCGATCGAATACAAATGCAAGTGACCCCTAAGGAAAATGCTAAGAAAACGGTTCCGATCAAAGAACTGGAAAAGAAGGTGGCTGAAAATGAGGCGCATGAAAAAGTACGTGAAAAGTTTTCCGTGAAAATAGAAAATTACAAAAGTCTTTTGCAAGATGGATTTAACCTACAAACAACAAGGCGAGGCAACCAAAGATGGGCGAGTACAAGGACCCAATAGACTACAAGGATGACTTGGACCAAGAACTGCTAGGATGGTTGGCAGGTACAGGCGAGGTTGAGTGCTACACAACGCACATCGACGAGGGCGGAAGTAAATCCGAGAAAGAAAAGTGGTGTGGAGATCACGATAGTCCTAGTAAGGGAGCAGTTGATCAAAAAGAAAACCTCGGGAAATGCAAGGATAAGGAAAACCAGGGTGGTTGTAAAAAAAAGAATTCTAGACATGGAGGACTTGAGAAAGGTCATGCATCAAGCAAAGAGCCAGAAAAGTACACAGTGAAGAAAGCGCTTCATACATAGAATACAAACAGGAATGGTGATGGCCTAAAGGAGTTAGGTTCGACTCGTGTTGAACATGCCATAGTTATTCAATCGAGGGTTGATAGGGACAGGTGCCAGGATAGCGAGCAGGGCTTACAAGGGCCAGCATGTGACTACATACGGAGAGGGCTTCGAGTGAGCCGTTGGGTGATGACAATTTTTTGCATGATATGGGTCTTCTTACGAGGAATGTGCGAGTGGATACGAGAACAAAAAGAGAGAGGCTTCCTCTATTTTAGCAAACAACTCACCTTTTGTTTACAGGGATCACATAACTTTTTAGACAAAGTGTGTTGCTACGCGGGATTGCTGAGGACTAGGTGACCGATGGCTGACCAAGTATACCAGAGTGCTCTGTTCGACCTTGTAGTATATTTTTCAGATCAAGCATTAGAAAGCATGGAGATATCGGTCGAGACCTTGCGGACAGACTATGACGTGGAGGAGGCACACTGGCTTGTACGGTTTTGGAATCAAGGTCTAGATATTGACTTCCTGTTTCCTCAATTCGAAGCGTATTTACTTGGCTAGGCTGGATATGCCGAGGACCGGTACTTCTATTCGACTGCACGAGGGAATTGCCTAATGAGGTAAACGATATCTGTTGGGCTTGGGCGGATCAACTAGTCATAGGCAGCGATGACGAGGCTCCTAGGGCGGAGCCGGATTTGCCTTCTTAGAGAGTATTGATTTTCGGGAGTTAGACGTGGCTAGGTAAGAGAGTCTCGGGTCGGTCTTACAGCAGAGTCGTTGGAAGAGAGGCCTCGCGAGGGGATGATCAGCTAAGTGTCAGTTAGTTAGGTTGTAGGCAGTCGGGTATGCCATTTGAGTGTCGGGTCTGAGGAAGCAAAGACAACAGGGGATCGATCTATCAGGAGTCTGTTTTGTTATGTTTTTGGTATGCTTGCCATGTGGAACAGGTGGGGGAGTGCTCCTTTTTGCCTCTCCCTAACTCTCAGGGTTCTTTCGAGGGGAACAGAAAAGGAAAAAACAAAAAGAAAAGAAGAAAGAAAAATGAGAAAAATACAAAACAAAAAGAAAAAGCAAAAACATCGTGTCTATATGTGTGCCAGCACGCTATGCCGGGCTAGTAGGCGAGCAAAGTCCACCTGGCCGGGCGGTCACGACTGCAAACCGACGCTAGTTTTGCCATAGGTGCTGGAGTATGTGTGTGTGTTTTGGTGCTTCGCGCCATAGTGGGTCAACAGGTGAGTGGAGCTATCTCGGCCGCGTGGATGAGACCAGAAGCCGCACTCGGCTTTGCTATGGGCAAGCCCTTCCGTGTGTGTTTATACATCACGTATCTATGTCGTTGCGTGCTATGCTGCGTCGGTAGATGGGTGGAACGAACCTAATCGGGCGGTTAGGGCCACGAGTCGCATCCGGTTGCCGCATAGGCCAACCCGTGTGTAAATACATAAGCAAGAAAAAGAAAAGAAAGATTCTTTTACTTTGGTCATGTTCTATTTTTTGGAGATGGTCTCTTTTTTATTGTGCGAGTTTGGTTTTGTGTCGGACTTCGTCTGGTTTGCATATGATTAGTTAGGGAAGATGCCTATATGCATACGGATTATACATGATGATTTTGGTTTTGATACATCTTTTTGGTACTTACCTTTTTGTTGAGTTGTGTGAGGCTACAGGTGCAATGGAAAAGAAGGATTCCGATTGGTACGTCTATATATGGTAAGTTTTTTTTTTATGGTTGGATTTGGGTTTGATGGATGATGCAGGAACACAGGTGAAGGGCCAAAGGAAAGAGTGCATGGATGGTAAGTAAGATATGAAGTGATCGAGTCAACGAAGTGGTAACAAGGATGTAAGCATGGTTTTTGTGATTCTGTGTCTGAAAATAGGTTGGTGAAGGGAGTGTAAGTATATGGATATGGGCGTGAACATGGTATGAGGCATGGTTCATGTGTGCGTTTGCATAGACTTGCATGTGGCATGATGAAGGAGAGCTGAGATAGACAAGTAAAAGGTGATTGCATGAGGACTTGAATGTGGCTGTCATGTGTCTTTTTTGGAATGCATGGAGAGATCAGTGAGCACGAGCGACAATGTGTAACTCATAATGTGGACATGTGTGTGCATCATGGTATGTGCTTGGACGTGGGAAAGAGTAGGAGAGGTGAGTGAGTAAATTGTTGGAATTTGGGGCCCCAGGATCGTTCCAATACTAAAACCTCTTGAGCATACACAACTTAATTGACACGATGATAAGTGAGATAGAGAAAGAAAGAGATCTTGAGACAAGGATAGGGAACGTAAGCTGGATGCTTACTTCACTAAAATAATAGATGTTCAAATTACAACATGGGAGTACTACTCAACCATATAAAGTGGTGCACTTACTAATGGAAGAATAAGAAGATGATGATACAAAATTTAGATTATGTCAAAATAATCTAAGTGTGTGTGAAGAGAATGAAGCAACGTAGCTAATAAAATAGTGTAACGAAATTGTAAATCAACCACAAGGTTAACTCACAAAAGATAGTTACCACCACCTCATAGAAGACTTCGTGCTGCAATGAGAGTAGCCTCTCCTTCACCACAACTTCACCTCCTTCAAGAGTGTGAGAACACTCTGTCTTCAAGAAGATCTCCAAGCTCTAGATCTTTGAGTGAGTTACACAATGAGCCAAGGGCCTTATTATATAGTATTTGAGTATCATGAAAAGCTAAAATAAAGCTTAAAGCTACGATCGTTAAAACTCCTAAAAAGCTCCATTGCGAAAACGCTACATCACGCAAAACGGCGCCGTTGTCTTGCTTTTCCGAATGTGTTTTTCACAAAAGAATTTGGATCGTGTTGTAAGACACGGGAATTGAACTCGGGTAGGCGAAGACTGCTTTCAGAGACTTTGGACTAGACCAAGTCGTCCACCTGGTTTTCTTGTACAAGACACTACAAACAATAGTACTGGTATATGAATATTGCGCCCGCCAATTCTTCTCTTGTATATATTTGTTCTACGCCCGTCTCATAGATTTGTATTAGAGAAACAATTGTTGAGTTTATTTGTTGGACCAATGAGGACATTGACTTCCAACAATCCCTCCTTCAATGTCATATTGGTACAAGCTTCAGTAACCTCCAAATCTTCTCATGACTATCTCTAGTCAATGCTTTGGTAAAAATATCCGCAACATTCTCACTAGAAGGAACATAAACTAGCTCAATGTGCTTCTTAGCTATCTGCTCTCGAATATAGTGGTAGTGTACCTCTATATGCTTTGTCCTTGCATGATGCACTGGATTCTTAGCTATAGCTATAGCACTCTGGCTATCTGAAAATATCTGAATGGGTTGATGTACTCTTACATCAAGATAACTGAAAATCTTCTGCAACCATACTGACTCTAGAGTAGCTGTAAATGCTCCACGATATTCAGCTTCACATGATGAAGTGGCAATAGTGGTTTGTCTTTTTGAAAACCATGAGATAAGACAATCTCCAAGATAAAAACAAAATCCACTAGTACTTCTTCTTGTGTCTCTATCACCTGCCCAATCAGAATTTGAAAATCCTTTTAGTAACAAATGTGTAGATTTTGAAACTACCATAGCATAATTTGAAGTTCCCTTCAAATAACGAAAGATCCACTTTACTGCTTTCCAATGTAACAGTGTCGGATTCTGCATGAACCTTGATACTTGAGAAACTGCAAACTGTATATCAGGACGTGTATTACAAAGATAAATCAAGCAACCAACTGCTTGACTATATAGAGTAGCATCAAATGGCTGTGCATCTGCTACTATTTGTAAAGACGTGTTCTGATCCATAGGTGTTTGCATAGGTTTAGAATCACCCATCTGAAACCTTTCCAAAAGTTTCTCAATGTACTTCTATTGTGTCATGTAGATACACTCATCTTGAAACAAAAACTGAATCCCAAGATAATAATGTAGAATGCCTAAATCATTCACATCAAATGTTTGCTTCAATTCTTCTTTGAACATCTGCAAATCTTCATCTCTGGGACCTCTGACTATAATACCATCCACATAAATGATTGCTATAATCATCATACCTGTTTCAGCTTTGACATAAAGAGTTGGAGCTGCATCTGAGTTATGGAAACCAATGGATAAAAGATATGTATGTATCTTTTCATACCATGCTCTAGGTGCCTGTTTTAAACCATACAAAGCTTTTATAAGCTTACACACTAAGTGTTCTTTACTTGTTTCTTCAAAACCTTCTGGCTGCTGAATATACACATCCTCGTGTAAATCACCATTTAGAAAAGCAGTTTTGATGTCAAGTTGATATATATGCCAACCAAAATGTGCTGCTAGAGCAAGTATTGACCTAATAACAGTCATCCTGGACGTAGGAGCAAATGTCTCATCATAATCAATACCTTTTTGTTGTGCATATCCTTTGACAACCAACCTGGCCTTGTATCTATCAATAGAACCATCTGCTTTCCTTTTGATTTTGAAGATCCATTTTACACCTATAGCCTTCTTTCCTTCTGGTAACTCACATAGCTACCAAGTTTGATTCTTATGAATAGAATCAATCTCTTCTTGCATAGCTTTTCTCCAAATAGGAATGTTAAGTGCATCTTTAGCACACGCAGGTTCATCTTCAATAGTCGTAAGTGCCAAAATATCATGAATCTCGAAGTCTTCAGCAAAACTTACATGATCTTTTTGCTGTCTAGTTTGACTTCTTGTTCTTACATGATCTTGTTGTTGTTGTCTAGTTTGACTCCTTGTTCTTCCAGTAAAAGGTTTTATACCACTATCTTTCCAAGTCTGATATAACCACGTAGGTGAATCCTTGAATAGTGGTGAAACTCTTTCTGAACTTTCAGCTTCCACAGGTTCACGAACTTGTCCTGCCGAGGTACTAGGACTTTCTGGAACTTTAACTTCTTCCATTTTTGGAATCAAAGTTTCTTGTGGAACTGACTCTGAAGAAGGTTGTGAAATTCCTCTTTCTTCAACTTTTTCTTGAATACTAGGAATTTGAGTTTTAACTCCCTCCTGATATGGCTGAACATGTACATCCAGAATCTTTCTAAAAATTCCATAGTCATTTTCACTAATGAACTCCGGAATTTCTGCTTCTTTATTATAAACCTTATCTTCAGCAATATAAGCATTACGTGAAAGAATAACTTCACCTGTCTCTGGAACATAAAACCTGTATCCTTTGCTTTCAATAGGATATCCAGTAAAAACAGCTTTCTTTGCCTTTACATCTAGTTTGCCTCGGTCCTTTTTCTCAACATGTACATAAGAAAGTGATCCAAACACTTTGAAGTAACTCACATTAGGTTTTCTACCATAATAAGCCTCATACAGTGTGATTACCTTTAAAGCTTTTGTAGATGACCTATTCAAAATGTGATTAGCTGTATGTACTGCATCAAACCAGAATTTTGGTGAAAGCCTCTTGGACGCCATCATGCTCCACATCGTTTCAACAAGCACTCTATTCTTTCTTTCTGCAACACCATTTTGTTGAGGAGTATAAGCAATAGTAAGGTGTCGAGTAATACCTTTCTCATCGAGAAATGTTTGGAAATCATTTGACAAGTATTCTCCACCTCTATCACTTCTGAGAATTTGGACAGTTTCCTGACTTTCATTTTCAACCATAGCTACAAACTTCTTGAACATAGGAAAGACTTCTGACTTCGACTTAAGACCATAGATCCATGAGTATCTTGTAAAATCATCCACAAATAGGACAAAATACCTAAAACCCTGAATAGAGTCTGCTCTCATAGGTCCATTCACATCTGAATGAATAATCTGCAATTTCCTGGTAGCTGTAATATGACCATGTTTCGTGAAAGGTAGTTTATGCATCTTACCTTCAGAACAACCTTCACATATATCTGAATCATCAGGTAGCTTGAATGAGGGTAAGCTCTCAACCATACCTCTGTCTTTGATATTCTTGAGAGCTCCAAAACTGATATGTCCAAATCTTTCATGCCATAGCTTCATATCTTCCACCGGTGACGAAGATTTGACTGCATATGCCTGACTGATTTTTGACAAAACAAAGATCCCTCCTTTATGCGTACCTTGCAAAAGACACTTGTCTTCTTTCTGTGATAAGATCTTACAAAGATCTTTCTCAAATACAACTTTAAAACCATCACTTAAAAATGCAGATATAGATAGCAGATTTATCTTCATTTCAGGTACATAAAGGACATCTAAAATTTGAAAAACACCACCTTCTCTTGACTTTAGGGTTACTGTACCTATTCCCACAACATCCAAATCATTGCCATCTGCAATAGTAACTCTTCTACCTGAAGAGTAGGAAAGAGAAGAAAATACATCTCTGCAACCTGTCATATGCTTAGTAGCACCTGAGTCGAATATCCAAGGACTTGCTGAAAGAACTTGTAAAGCTGCTTGATCAAAAGCTACTTCCTCAATGGTGATACATGCATAAGAATCACCTTGAGATTTCCCTTTTTTATCATCTTCTACAACATTACCTGATGCCTTTTTCTTTTCTGTTGCAATCCTTTTATAACATTCTGACTGAATATGTCCACGTTTCTTGCAAAAAGAACATATTTTTACCTTCTTCTTAGAAGAATTCTCTTTAGATGTCGTAGATACAGAATCTGAAGTAGAAGGTGAGAGGGACCTACTTTCCTTCTTGGATTGTTTTTCCTTCTTCTTATCCTTCTTCTTCTTACCCTTTGATGAAGATGAAAGCGTTTCTTCATTCTCTTCCATTCCCTTCAACTGATCTTCATCTTGAAGCAACAAGAACTCTAACTCTTCAAATGTAACCTCTCTATCTCTTGTGGTAAGGGTAAGAGTGGTTATGAAAGATCGATATGAAATAGGAAGTGAATTAATCAGTGTATTTACCATTTCTTCATCTGATATCTCAACTCCTACATTTAGAAGTTGATCTCTCAAGTCAACGAGTCTTGAAATGTGGGTTTGAATTGACTCACCAGCTTTCATCCTTGTATTTGCTAGTTGTCTCCTCAAGTGAGCTTTCCTAGCAGGATTTCTGCTCTGAAAAAGATTCTCGAGCTTTAACCAAGCTTGACTAGAACTTCTGCAAGATCTGATCTGTGGTAGAATATGCTTTTTGACACTCATTGCTATGAATGAAAGTGCTAAAGCATCTCTAGCTTCCCATCTTGCCTGATCTTGAGTAGGAGGAACTCTAGGTAAAGACCTAGCAGTGACTCTGGATGTCGAAGTGGTTACCTCTTCTTCTGTTGGTTCTGTAATTGTAATTCCAGTACCTGTTGAAGCTGGTGTAGACCCTTCTTCGCCTTCTCCTCTTGGTCTTGTTAAGGATCCATTAACGATACTCCATAAACCCTTTGTCACTAACAAGTTCATCATCATGAAACTCCACATGGGATAATTAGAAGATCCATCTAACTTGTCTTCTATCTCAATTCTAATCTCACTCATCTTATCTTAAGTGTGTATGTAAATTATGTAGCTCTGATACCAAATGTTGGAATTTGGGGCCCCAGGATCGTTCCAATATTAAAACCTCTTGAGCATACACAACTTAATTGACAAGATGATAAGTGAGATAGAGAAAGAAAGAGATCTTGAGACAAGGATAGGGAACGTAAGCTGGATGCTTACTGTTGATGTATGAAACACCACAAGAAATGAATTAATGTGACACTAGAACACCTCTATGGTCACCATTAACTCATTGCCACTCCAAACTTTGAGAAATGATAGCCTAAAGTGAGAACTTTGCTTCTACAGAAATTCCTAGTCACCAAAATGACATACCTTCAGTATTTTGCTAATTTCTCCTAGCTCAAGTATTATTTATCCATGACACCTTATAGGCTGAAACTAGAAGAGTAGAGCTTTCCAACAAGCTATCATATGCATCAAACGGATCTCTAGAACTCAAGTTATGGCTCTCACAAGATGACCCTGTATGACCTTCCAAAATTGGAAATTTTTCCTGTTATAGTAAGAGCGCCTGTTTAAAATTAGAATTCGATGCCTAGCATCGACTTGCAACGAGAATTCGATGCCGGGCATCGACTTGGGATGTTTTTGGCCACTTTTCAGCAGGGATTCGATGCCGGGCATTGACTTCCCGCATAAAACTATAGGTGATTTCATGCACACTTAGAATATGACTTATCAACTGGAATTCGATGCCAGACATCGAGTTGCTCCAACAACATCATGTTTTCAAACACTTCAGTACTGAATGAAAAGGATAAATGAAGATATGACTTATCAACAGAGATTCGATGCCAGGCATCGAGTTGCTTGGAAAACTTGATCTTTTTAACTCATCACACAGTAGGTAATTATGGAGATGATGGAGAGAGACTCATACACAGAACTTTACTCAGTTCTTTCTCATAGCTATGAAAACTCAGAAGTTTTACAGATGCTTTCTCACTCAGAGAAGCCCGACTATACTCAGCATACAAAAATGAGTTCTTCTCACTTTCTCATTGTCTTCCTCATCGCGTCAGTTGATACAAACTAACTTATATAGATTTTCTTATTCTCGTGATTTTTAAAAAAACTTCTAGAACTAAAGTGAACTAACTTTACAAGTATAATACACTTGTGAATTTGTCCCTTCACATAGGCATGGGGTTTTCTTCCTAAGATTTGACCTTCAAATATATGTCCAATTAGCGATTGTTTCTCCAACAGCTCCCCCTCAATCACTAATTGACATTCCCTGTTTCTTCATATCTTCTTCTTTTCTTTTACTCCTACCATGCTTTTGAATCTGCTGGTCTTCACACCATCCAAGCTCTTTGTCATTATGTCTGCTAACTGATCTTCAGTAGAAATGTACTCCACTTCAATCTCCTTCTCCATTACCTTTTCTCTGAGAAAATGATATTGTATCTCTATGTGCTTTGTCCTTGCATGAAATACTGGATTTGTTGCAAGATAAAGTGAACTCATATTATCTCCATGTATTGTAGGTGTACCTTGATCAATGCCTAAGCTCTTGAACAATGTCTGCATCCATATGACTTCCTTAGCTGCTTCCACAAGTCCTTTGTACTCTGCTTCAGTTGATGATAATGCTACTGTATGTTGTTTCTTTGAACACCAACTTACAAGCTTATCACCAATGTATATCATGTAACCATGAGTTGATCTTCTGTCATCCTGGTTACCTGCCCAATCTGAATCACTATAGGCTCTCAACTTCAAATCTGATGTAAAAGGATAATATAATCCTTCCTTTATAGTTCCTTTGATATATCTGAGAACTCTTTGACCTGCAATCCAATGTGGGTCCTTTGGACAATGCATGAATTGTGACAAGACTCCCACTGCATAACTAAGATCAGGTCTTGTTAGTGTAGCATCAATCAAACTACCCACAAGAGATTGATACTTCCTCATATCTTTGTATTCTGCACCATCATATTTACTGAGCTTGTGATTAACTTCAAGTGGAGTTGAAGCTTCTTTGCAATTTTCCATATCAAACTTCTTCAACAAGTTCAGAAGATACCTTTCTTGTGACACATATATGCCATGATCTATATAAGTGACTTCCATTCCAAGAAAGTATGACAACTTTCCTAGATCACTGATCTTGAATTCTTTCTCAAGTAATCTCTTTACCTCCTTGATTCCTTCATCTGAAGTACCTGTGATTATAATGTCATCTACATAAATACAAATGTAGATTGTACCTTCCTCTGTTCTTCTGATAAGTAGACTTGGGTCTGCTTTTGAACTTTGATATCCAAGATCATTGAGATACTTCACCAGTCTATAGTTCCAAGCTCTTGGAGCTTGCTTCAATCCATACAATGCTCTTCTCAACCTGCAAACAAAATTTGGATACCTGGAATCTATAAACCCTTGAGGTTGTTCCATGTATACCTCATCTGATATGTATCCATTCAAGAATGCATTCTTTATATCCAATTGACTTAGAGTCCATCCTTTTGAAGCTGCAATAGCAATGATTGTCCTTATAGTTGACATCTTAGCTACAGGACTGAATGTCTCATCATAATCTATGCCATAGGTCTGGGCATAGCCTTTCACCACCAGTCTAGCTTTGTATCTAGCTATACTTCCATCTGCAAGCTTCTTCACTTTATAAACCCATTTATTTCCAATTACTTTCTTACCATTTGGTTTAGGAACAAATTCCCATGTCTTGTTCTCCTCCAGTGCATTGAATTCTTCCTTCATTGCTTCTTCCCATTGCTTCTTACCTTTAGCTTCATCATAATTCTGAGGTTCTTCATCATCTTTGACCATATATGCATAGTTCTTATGAGTTATGTAAGAAGTATCATAAGAATACCTTTCTGGTTGTCTTCTAGTCCTGCTTGACCTTCTTGGTTCACATTCTTCATAAGTTTCTGGATACACATCTTCATCAAATATAGGAGCTTCTTCATTCCTTCTTGTTAATCCACTTCTAGATGTACTTGCTTGCATATAGTCTTCATCTCTATTTACCTGCACAATTGATTTTCCTTTCTCACATCTTCTTACCTCTTCTTCAAATTCTTCAGCTGTGTGACTTTGATCTGCATACCAACTTTTCTGTTCATCAAATGTAACATCTCTAGAAACAAGAAATTGTTTTGTTAGAGGATTCCACAACCTGTAACCCATCTGCTTTTCATCATAACCAATGAACACATATTTTTCTGCCTTTGGTTCAAGTTTATGCCTAAGCTGTGATGGCACATAAGCATATGCAATTGATCCAAACACTCTACAATGATCTAGTGTTGGTTTCTTACCCCACCAAGCTTCATATGGAGTCATTCCATTTAGAGCTGCACATGGTAATCTATTCACAAGATATGTGGCTGTATTTACAGCCTCAGCCCAAAGATAATTTGGACAGTTCTTCTCCTTTAGCATAGCTCTAGCAAACTCAACCAAAGTCATGTTCCTTCTTTCTGCTACACCATTTTGTTGTGGTGTATACCTGCAAGTTATTTCTCTCTTAATACCTGCATTCCAAAGATAATCATTGAACTCTTGGGAGAAGTATTCTCCCCCTCCATTAGACCTCAGTCTTTTAAGCTTTTGACCTGTGGCTCTCTCTGCATATGCATGAAAATGCTTGAAAGCTCCAAACACTTCTGATCTTTCCTTCAAAACATATAATGTTATCCATCTTGTAGCATCATCAATGAAAAGAACATAATACCTTGAGCCACTGATAGATCCTTCTTTTGTTGGTCCCCATACATCTGTATGAATGAGCTCAAGTACTCCATCATGTTTGAATCCTTTCTTCTGAAATGGTAACCTGTGTGCTTTACCCATTTGACATGCTTCACATTTATAAACCATATGTTGATTTTGCACATTCGGTAATCCTAGTACAGACTGATTAGCAACCATAGCTTTAATTCCTCTTTCATTGAAATGACCTAATCTCTTATGCCAGAGATCAAGTTCTGTAATCACTGCTTCACCATGTGTGAGCAAAGCTTGACCAATGTTCCCCTGCACTCTTAAAGTAAAGAGTCTACCTTCTTTCTTACCAGAGACAATCTGATTATATCCATTCTCTGGATCTTCAACAAATACTCCTTCATTTGTAAACCTGACTTGAAAACCTTTTTCAACTATCTGTCCCACACTAATCAAGTTTTTAGGTATTGTAGGAACATACAAAACATTGGTTAGCAAATCTGCTCCACTCTTGCATTTCACTTTTCCAATTGAATGTACACTATGTCTTGTATTGTCACCTGTTTGAACTGTATGGCTAGAAATGCCTTTTTCCAATTCTGACATCAATTCTATGTTTCCTGACAAATGATTAGAACATCCAGAGTCAATGTAAAATACCTTTAGATCTTCTTTATCTGATCTGCTGATTGAATTCATCATCAATGATGTATGACTTTCATTCTGTGTGTCATTTGCATAGTTGTAATAGGTGGTGTTGTAGGATTGATTCTGTCCCCAACTTCTTCCTCCACCTCTACCATAACCTCCTCTTTGACTTTGTCTACCTCTTTGGAAATTACTTTGATATCTTCCACCTCGACCTCTGCTATTGTTGTTTTGATTCTGGTTTGATCCTTGTTGGTTGTGCCAACAGTCATGAGCCAAATGATTACTCAATCCACAGATCCAGCAAGCCTTCTTGTTGTTATTTTGATTACCTCTTCCAAAGCCTCTTGCTCTTCCTCTGCCAGTGCCTTTACCTCTTGCATAATAAGCTTGAGAACTAGACTCCTCTTCATCCTTTGCTTTACCTTTATCTCCTTTCTTCTTGTTCTTCATGTACATTGCAGAACTTTGTCCTTTATCTCCATCTCCCTTCAAGTCTTGCTCATATGTGAGCATCAAACCAAGCAACTGGTTCAAATCAGGAACATAATGATTTAATGAAAGTTCTGTTGATAAGACAAAAGGTTTCCACCTTTCATCCCCTCTCAAACCTGCAAGTAGCTGAGCAATCAATCTGTGATCTTCAACATCTTCATCTGTGGATCCAAGACTATCTGCAAGATCCTTCATCTTAGTGACATAATCACTAATGGTTTGACTTGGCTTCTTCTTGAATGTTGTAAACTCTGACCATAGACTTGCTTTCCGTGCTTTAGTAGTACTTTGGAAATGATACTCCAATGCATTCCATATATCTTCAGATGATTCCAATCCTCTGATGTGTGGTAGCAAATGATCAGAGATTGTATTGTAGATGTATGCTTTTGCACTTGCATCCTTCTTCTGCCAATGCTTTAAAGCATCTAGTTCTTCTTTCTTTGGTCGGCTTTCATCTTCAAATACTGGCTTCTCTTCTTCACCTGTAACATATATCATGAGATCCTTACTCATCAGTAAGGCTTCCATTCTCATTACCCATGCGGGTTAATTATCTCTGTCCAGTTTGTCAATGGAGATATGATCTGCCATAGTTCTTTCCTTCTGCTGCTACCTGTGAGCTTAAAGGATAAAGGATAATACCTTCTGAAGTTCTTTGTGTATGAGGATACTTTTGAAGTAACCTTTTGATTCTCTGTGTCTTCAAATGCTTCACCTTTGAAACTTTAATGGAAAACTTTACAAAACTTCTCGTACCTTTGTCGTCTTCTGCTCTCGAGAATCTTTCTGCTCTGATACCACTTGTTGATGTATGAAACACCACAAGAAATGAATTAATGTGACACTAGAACACCTCTATGGTCACCATTAACTCATTGCCACTCCAAACTTTGAGAAATGATAGCCTAAAGTGAGAACTTTGCTTCTACAGAAATTCCTAGTCACCAAAATGACATACCTTCAGTATTTTGCTACTTTTTCCTAGCTCAAGTATTATTTCTCCATGAAACTTTATAGGCTAAAACTAGAAGAGTAGAGCTTTCCAACAAGCTATCATATGCATCAAACGGATCTTTAGAACTCACGTTATGGCTCTCACAAGATGACCATGTATGACCTTCCAAAATTGAAAATTTTTCCTGTTATAGTAAGAGCGCCTATTTAAAATTAGAATTCAATGCCTAGCATCGACTTGCAATGAGAATTCGATGCCGGGCATCAACTTGGGATGTTTTTGGCCACTTTTCAGCAGGGATTCGATCCCGGGCATCGACTTCCCGCATAAAACCTTGATCTTTTGGACACCAAAACTATAGGTGATTTCATGCACACTTAGAATATGACTTATCAACTGGAATTCGATGCCAGGCATCGAGTTGCTCCAACAACATCATGTTTTCAAACACTTCAGTACTGAATGAAAAGGATAAATGAAAATATGACTTATCAACAGAGATTCGATGCCAGGCATCGAGTTGCTTGGAAAACTTGATCTTTTTAACTCATCACACAATAGGTAATTATGGAGATGATGGAGAGAGACTCATACACAGAAATTTACTCAGTTCTTTCTCATAGCTATGAAAACTCAGAAGTTTTACAGATGCTTTCTCACTCAGAGAAGCCCGACTATACTCAGTCATACAAAAATGAGTTCTTCTCACTTTCTCATTGTCTTCCTCATCGCGTCAGTTGATACAAACTAACTTATATAGATTTTCTTATTCTCGTGATTTTTAAAAAAACTTATAGAACTAAGTGAACTAACTTTACAAGTATAATACACTTGTGAATTTGTCCCTTCACATAGGCATGGGGTTTTCTTCCTAAGATTTGACCTTCAAATATATGTCCAATTAGTGATTGTTTCTCTAACACTTACTTCACTAAAATAATAGATGTCCAAATTACAACATGGGAGTACTACTCAACCATATAAAGTGGTGCACTTACTAATGGAAGAATAAGAAGATGATGATACAAAATTTAGATTATGTCGAAATAATCTAAGTGTGTGTGAAGAGAATGAAGCAACGTAGCTAACAAAATAGTGTAACGAAATTGTAAATCAACCACAAGGTTAACTCACAAAAGATAGTTACCACCACCTCGTAGAAGACTTCCTGCTGCAATGAGAGTAGCCTCTCCTTCACCACAACTTCACCTCCTTCAAGAGTGTGAGAACACTTTGTCTTCAAGAAGATCTCCAAGCTCTAGATCTTTGAGTGAGTTACACAATGAGCCAAGGGCCTTATTATATAGTATTTGAGTATCCATGAAAAGCTAAAATAAAGCTTAAAGCTACGATCGTTAAAACTCCTAAAAAGCTCCATTGCGAAAACGCTACATCATGCAAAACGGCACCGTTGTCTTGCTTTTCCGAATGTGTTTTTCACAAAAGAATTTGGATCGCGTTGTTAGACACGGAATTTGAACTCGGCTGGGTGGAGACTGCTTTTAGAGACTTTGGACTAGACCAAGTGGTCCGCCTCGTTTTCTTGTACAAGACTACAAACAGTAGTACTGGTATATGAATATTGCGCCCGTCAATTCTTCTCTTGTATATATTTGTTCTGTGCCCGTCTCATAGATTTGTATTAGAGAAACAATTGTTGAATTTATTTGTTGGACCAATGAGGACATTGATTTCCAACATAAATATGGAAGTGAGCTGCATACGAATGTGAAAGTATGTCATAAATGATAATTCCGTTCGATGTTTTTGAAGAGAACTAATCCTTGGTTTGAGTACAGGCACATATTGGCTCGTCGGGGACCACTTCGCAAGCAGAAGAGGGGAGTATGTTAGCTATATGAGTTGTTAATTTTGATGTGTTAATGGCCGTTTATTTTGTGATATATGTGTGTGATTTAGACACATTGCAAGTTTGATTGGGCCCACACAAATGGCATCACCCGTCCGTTGGTAACATGTTGAGTGTTGTGAATAGAAGGATATACAAAGTAGGAGTCCACAGGGGAGGCATGGAAATGTTTGGAAAGAAGGGAAAATGCAGGGTTGGATATGATCATGATTCCCTTTGACTATGTGACTTTTCATGGTGACAGGATCGCTCTTGTGAATTCTGAATATATGTCTATGCAAATCGTTAATGATACAGTGGGCGAACCCTCATGGGAAGTTCTTCATGGGACTGTCTGAGCACCCAATTGCAAATCAATTAATCACAGGAGTGGTGCACTTGCAAAGCACATGAAGTGCCTGAGGAGCTCCTCCATAGGAACACAGTCTCCTGGAATGTAAAGGTTGCAGGATATAGAGACTAAGGCAGAGTTGAGCAGGTACTCAATGCATATGAAGGGATGCAATCATGGGGGGACCTTCCACATGTTGTAATCTTTATTAACCTCTTGGAAGCATGTGGAAAGTAAGGATGTGCTTTTGAGGGGTTTGGAGCGGCATTCTGAATTTGAAATGCATGCATTCTTGGAGGGACATATCTCTGTTAACAGTGCTTTGGTTGACATGATATGTGGGGCATGGTTGTGGTGTTGAAGCTATCATGTGCTTCAAGTAAATGGAATCAGAAGGTTATACTGCCCTTGTATATTGAAGACTCCGGTGCTCTAAGTGATGTACATATGCTCAACAAGACCTTCGAGAACAAGCTTGGATGTGTTTTGAATGCGTGCAACTCGCAAGGATGGCTCCAAATACCGTGACTTTTATGAGGTTCAAAAGCTTGGAGATGTTTTTTTTTGGGCAGGACGGACATCTTTACTCCGCATGCGGAAGACTCTGTCTATCGATGGCTGGGGGGGGGATTCTTCTGTGTGTGGAGGAAAAAGAGGGAAATCTTGGCCTGCTATGAGGTGAAAATTTGGCTGCTACAAAGAGGGGTTATGGGCTATGAATGACCATACGGGGGGAAGGAAAGGAAGGAGCTTTATTGGGAAGGAGCTGAAGCCCAGTCGGTTCTGCGAAAGGGGGGGGTTCGTGAGGAAGGGGAAAGAAAAAATTCCATAAAAGGGGAAAACGGGCAATTCTATTCTATTCTTTGTGTTTTTACTGTTCTTCTTAGACAACTCTCTCTCTTTTCTTCTCGCTGTTTTGTGTAGGTGACAGGGGGAAGAGGGCATCCCTAGCTGCACTTGGGGGAGAGTGAGTCACTTGGCTCAGGAGTTCGGAAGGAGCATACAAGGATGGGCGCTCGTCTCTCTGCCTAGCTCTCGCTATCGTGCGGAGAAGGAATGGTGACGCATGATATGGTTTCTGTAGATTTCGAGCCAGATGTCAAGACCACTTTCTTGCAGAGGACATGACTATGGACCCTACATGCTGAGGACGAGGAATGGATTCACTCAGGAGCTCAGTGTAAGAAGTCCTCATCATCCCTTTTCTTTGCACTTTGGTGGCTCGATTCTCTGGGGGGGGACAAAGAACCGAAAGGGGGGTTCACTCGTCAAAAGGGGAATCGAAGGGGTTCAACAGTTGGTGGGGTTTTGGCTGCTCCCCACAAACGGGGAGGAATTCGTGCTCTATCAAGGGCTAAAAGGGGTCTCTGTCTTTTTCGTTGAGGGGACGAAGACCCAAAGCAAGCAATGGATTAGGGTCATGAGAGGCAGGTCAATAGAGGGATACAGAAAAGCAAGTGATAGGGAAGGTTGAGGTAATGAACAAACTCCTAGGCTGCTGTGTTGCACAAGCTGGAACGTCCATAGAACTACCTCTTGCACCTAATGTGCATCCAGGCTGGTGTATCACATCAAAGGAGTGGAAGGGCAAAGTGGCAAATCTGAGTGATTTCGAATTCATGAGCAGATACGGTTTTGAGATATTGCTGCTAAATGTCAAAACTGATGTATGTTAACTTGCAAGGATATCGCTGCTGAACATGGGACCGGTGGGAATTTTTCTCTTGTAGGTGTCCAAGTCGAACTCCTGCGGTGCAGATAAGATGCTCTGTTTTTTTCCTTTGTCACATGATTATGTGTGTTTGCTTTTCCAAAAGAATGATGTGCCCATGCGCGAACTGTTGAAGTGTGCTAACAAAAATTGTTTTCAACGAATTAGCTGAACATAATGAAAAAAAAATCCAAATTTTCTTTAATGACTATGTTGGAAGAAGTATTTTTTGAGGTATTTTTAATGGGAAATAATTGAAAAATGCCAAAAACTTGTAAAAATATTTATGCAAATGATGTAAAAATAAGAAAGACTCTTCCTTATGTAGAGTAGAATCCTATGTAATTTTTCTAGAATTTTTGGAAACTCCTAGATAGCATATTTTTAGAATAAAAGAGGAAAGGACCAAAATTCAAGTGTGAAAAGGGACACTTGAAAATGTATAGAAGACAATTTCCTCTATTATGAGAGGGTTGGTTATTTGTAATTGAGGCTATCCAAGTGGAGAGAAGTTTCCTACAGAAAATCGTGTTTCTTCCTTTTGTGTGATTTCTTTGATTTGTTGAGTCTATTCTATGTGTATCCATGGAGATTTGTGAGCTTCTATTGTGTGTTTCTGATGAATGTGTATGAAGAGAGTTGATTACTGATGTATTGAGTGAGAAATTGATGAAGAATGGTGTTGGAGATGAAAATCGTCTGATTTCACAGAATTGCGATTGTCTCGTCTGAAGGTTACAGGTATCTTTTTTGAGTTTTGACTTTATGATTGTATTCTGCTGAAAAAATAACATGCTTTAGACACCAAGATTGTGGAAAATGATGGAGATTTGCTCAAGAAAATCCAAACCCTAGAAATTCCTCTTCATTTTCACTATTTCTCAGAAATCCAGCCAGTTTTCTCTTATTTCTTGGATTCTATCATCTAGAAGGGGCTATGGTCTCTTGTATACTTCCAAGATTGACAACAATAAGATGTATTGTTGATTCTTTATGCTAAATGATTGGAGAGGACAAATCCAAAGGTTAACAATAAACATTTTTTTGGCGTTGTTGCCGGGGAGTATATCAAAAGCTTCATTGAAGTTGGACCTTGCTGGATCTTCTATTGATGATGGTATTGAACACATTGAAAAGGTAATACTCTTTAATCAAGAAATGTAAACATGAAAAGGTGGATTTCTTTGTTTGTCTTTTGGGGAAAGAAAGCAATAGTTAATCTTTTGAGAATAAGAAGTGTTGAAATTTTTGCAAAATGATAGTTGCTTATATCATTTTTTGGAAGTAAAGTGCAGGTGTGTGAAAAACTGAATCAAGAAAGATGATGATAAGGTAAAATGTGTCTATTCTTGCATTTGTAGAGTGCTTTTTGATCAAGTACTAAGCAAAATTGTTGATCTTGGGAAGATGACAAGATTGCATTAAGGAAAAGTCAAGTAAAGTAGCTAGATGCAAGTAGATAAGATCCATTTGTAGCCAAGTCAAAGTAATAATCTTGAGAAAAAAACTGAATTGCATCTTGAAAAGAAAAATGTTTGAGTTTATCTTTGCAAAAATTGATATTTGCATTTCTTAGCACCTTTTTCTTTGGGAAATTTTGCTCATGAACTGTTTTGATAGCCAAAGCATTAGAGAGTATAACCAATCAAGGAACACAGGATCAATAGATCACCAAACAAGAAACCCTAAGTGAAGTGTTTACCTTAATTTAGGGCAAAATACTAAAAAAATTCATAAAATTCATTAAAACAATCAAACAAATTTCTTTTCTCCTTAGGAAGTTGGACTGAAGTTATGTTGACAAGAGTAAAAGAGACCAAGTGAAAAGAAAGCAAAAAATTGCCAAAAAACTGGAAAATTAGAAAAAACACGATTCTCTTCATAGGATTGCGATTCTCTGAATAATGTTTTGTTAGAAATGTAAAATTGCAGGTGACAGCTGAATGGGAATTGGTAAAGGGTATTGAAGGGAAACAAGAGAAAAGAAGACTTGAAATTGCAAGAAACAGGAAGTACAGAAAAAATGCGATTCTCTGCACAAAATCGCGATTTTCTGTAAGAGGGAAATTTTTGGAATTTCAAGCATATTGGGTTTTGAGACAGTTAATTGTAAGAGATTTCATCAAGATTGAATAAGTGAAGGAAGTCAAATTCCAAAAACTCAGTGAGGATTGA
Source organism: Ceratopteris richardii (assembly GCA_020310875.1). Classification (NCBI taxonomy): domain Eukaryota; kingdom Viridiplantae; phylum Streptophyta; class Polypodiopsida; order Polypodiales; family Pteridaceae; genus Ceratopteris; species Ceratopteris richardii. Next base: position 7,894,794 of record CM035424.1, read on the forward strand.
GTATCAGGAAGGAGAAGTGGAAAACAAGTACAAAATCGTGATTTTCTCCAGTATTATGATGGAAGTGACTAATGATGACTAATGATGAAAAGTTAGGAAATGAGGATCAAAATCATAAAACTGTTGAAGAATAAAATTGGATAAGTAAAAAAGTGAAAAAAAATGGAGGAAATTGCAAAGTATCGCGATTGTGAAGACACTATAAAACTCTAAAATCTCAGAAAGAACTCATTTTGAGTGAGAGAGAGAGGGAGAGAGAGCAGGATCAGGATCGCGATTGTCTACAGATATAAGTCTTGGAGATTTCTGGAATCAAGCAAGCAAGGTAAGGAGTCCTCAATACAATTTCTTTGTATTTCTTTAAATTTACATGACCATTAAGCACAAATAAGCACAAAATAACCAAAAACACGGAATCGTGATGTTCTGAATTTTTGAATTTTCTATGGAAAAAATTATTAAGTTGAGTAAACTCTTTCATTGCATGTTGAAAAATAGTTAAGGCGATTCTATTATAGAAACAAAACTTTGAAAATCAATACCTTCAAAATTTTTCCAAAAACTGAACAGAATCGCGATTCTGTAGTCAAACACAAAATCTCGATTCTCTGAATTAGAGCACAAAATTGCGATTCCCAGAGCACGATTTTCAAAAGAAAATCGTGTTTTTTACGATTGTGAGCAATCACGATTGTCTGGGAACAAAATCGTGAGAATCACGACTTTCACCACAGAATCGTGAAAATCACGATTCTCTTCACAGAATCGTGAAGAATACGATTCTCACCAGAAAATCGTGAAAATCACGACTTTCACCACAAAATCGTGAGAAACACGATTTTCACCACAGAATTGTGAAAATCACGATTCTCTTCATAGAATCGTGGAAAACACGATTCTCACCAGGAAATCGTGAAAATCACGATTCTCACCACAAAATCGTGAGAAACACGATTTTCACCACAGAATCGTGAAAATCATGATTCTCTTCACAGAATCGTGAAAAACACGATTGTCATCAGAAAATCGTGAAAATCACGACTCTCACTAGAAAATCGTGAAAAACAGGATTCTCACTTGAAAATTGTGAAAATCACGACTCTCACCACAAAATCGTGAGAAACAGGATTTCCACCTTAGAATCATGAGAACCACGATTTTCACCACAGAATCGTGAAAATCACGATTCTCTTCACAGAATCGTGAAAAACACGATTCTCACCAGAAAATCGAGAAAATCACGATTCTCACCACAAAATTACAAGATTAATTGAATGATCCTTAGGTCTGGTAATAAATTGTATTCACATTCCAAGCAAGAACTGGGAAGGAAGGAAGTAGAACCAGTGTTAGGGGAATTGCAAGAAAGAGATTTAGGGCAAGAAATCAATATGGAAAATTTTAATGAAATAAATGAATCTCCTGAAACTAGGGACTATAGAAACATCCTCAAATACATGTATACAAATAGGTTTGGAACCTATGTATATCAGGATGGAATGCATAAGTTTCTCATTAGATTGAGAAACTTAGAAGTTCCCTTGAATATAACACCAGTAGCTCAATTCAAAGATGGTAGATATGAGGATAGGCAGGGATGCGTATACATCTTCTCACAAGAACCAGAAAATTCTAATGACCTAGGGCAATGTGCAGACAAGAGACCTTGGGAACAGAACCTAGGGCAATCAGACTTGCCAAGACCACATGAAATTCACAATAATGATGAACAACAACAAGGTAGGAGAACACATAGTTTCCCAAATCCTTTTGAAAAGGAACCAAAAGGATTTAATGATTTTCCTCTGAGAAGAAGATATCATTGGCAAACTCAGGGCAAAATGCTTAGACCCTATCAAGTAGCCAAATGCATGAAAAATCAATATGAAGGATATTCTGATCCTCATGCTCATGCTGTAGAATTTAGGCAATTAATTAGAGCTGAAGAAGTAGAGGATTACAAAGTTCAATTTGAGGCATTTGGTCTAACCCTAACAGGACCTGCATTATCTTGGTTCATTCCCTTGAGAAAGGAAATGTATCTAGATATTGAATCCTTCCTAGAAGCCTTTATTGGGGAATTCTCAAAAACTGGAATAAAACATAGCACAACTACATTGATACATAGCTTTAAACAACAAAAAGATGAAAATGTCAGAGAGGCAGCTAGGAGATTCAAGCAGTACATTGACAGATGTCCCAGAGAAGAAGTACCTTCCATGGCAAGACAAGTGTCCCTATTCATAGAAGGATTAAGAAGTGCCCAATTAAGAACCCTGTGTATTATAGGAGATGCCCTGACCTAGGAGCATGTGTGAAGAGGCAATAGATTTGGAAGACAATAGGGGACAAGACCTGTTAGCATTTGACCAACCTAGAACAAATGAAGATAAAATTCCACCAGCAGAAGAATTGGCACAAGCCATTGCTAAAGCCCTAGAAGTAAGCACCAAAACCAATTTGATATACACCAAGATAACTACAAATAAAAAATGTTATAACTGTGGAGAAAATCATTTGGCACAACAATGTTCATATAAAAAACTACCACATTTGCAAGATAGGAAAACACTCAAATACTATACACTAGAGAGAAAATGGACAAATCATACCAGAGAAGAATGCTTTTACAATAAACAACCCATTAAGGAGAGAGATTATGCAAACCAAAGAGAATCTGGGTTTATTGAGCAACCAAGACCTGTACTTGGGCAACAACCTCCATTACCAACAAATGTGGTACTTGTTAAATACACACTAATAGAGGAGGGGAACTTAAGAATAAGATCACCTTACAAGGAAGATTACCAATGGAATGAAGGATATCAGGAAGAGTGGGAAGGATTTGAGTTCAGAGAACCAAAACTACAAGCCCTAGATTTGGGAAATGGGAGAATAGAGATGGATACAGCCACATTCATGTATATCACCAATCATTATATGTCCAATTAGAAACCTCAGTTCAAAGGGAGCCAAAAGATAACTTGTTATAGATGTAGGGGAGAACATTTCATTAGAGACTGTCCACAACCTCCTACATTAAGAATAGAAGGAGCTTTTTTTTTTTTTTATATATAAAGGAAGTTCGGCAATAGCCTACTCTCCCGGACTTGAATTAAATTAAGAAACAAAGGTACAATAGAAGGGGACTAGTGCCCACGGGACCCCCCAAATCCCACAAAGCAGGGGAAGCTTGAATGAATTCTAGGTTGCATTACAGAGAAGGTTAATCACCCTCTCATCGCCCTCATGCGGGGCCCACTTGGGTTTGAGCTTGTTGTTGATCAAAATGAGCACTTGATGGTGCCTGAAGGGGGGGGATTTCTTACTGTTAACAATCCTTTTGCCAAGGAGGAATAGTGATTTCTCAATCGACCACTCCCTGGGGGGATCGCCGAAGTTGAGAGCACACCTCTCCCGCCATATTTTCCACAAGACTTCCCCTCTGATGGCGTTCCAGAGTGTCGCAGAGCAGCCGATCGCTTCTCCCAAAAGGACTTGTTTCCAACTAAGCTGTTTTTGAAGTCTGATTTTCATTCCAACCGTCTGCCAGATTCTGTAGGAGTTGGGGCAGGTAAGGAAGATGTGTGGGACATCTTCGATAGCCCGGTGGCAGCGTTTGCACAAAGGAGGGATCCCACAAAGTTTGCTAGCCTTATGGTTGGTCCAAATTCCTCGATGCAGAATTTGCCATAAGAGGACAGACTTCTTAATCTCGATAAGGGGGTGCCAGATACCCATGAATTTCATGTCCCACTGAAGCCGCGTCCAAGACAGGCACCACTTCTTGTTGAGGTAGATCTGGTGGTCAGCCGTTTCTTTGATGTTCGGGATTTTGAGTAGGCTATTTCCATTGTGCCATTTGAGACCAAGCGAGTTCGGTGTATCGTGTCCCATGAGAAGGCGAGTCTTGTGACGATCCCATGCGAGGCATCTGCTTTGCAAAGTGTTCCATTCTTCGTAGGAGATGTTTTTGCAAGGGTCAATATCCTCGAAATTGATCCAGCTGTTGGTGTCATGTTTCCAGAGGTGTTTCCATTTTTTGAATCCTTTGTTCCATAATCTCTTGGCATTTTGAATGTTCCACGACTCCACACTCCGGATGCCATGTATCGGGAACCAGATAGAGTCGTTTTGTCTGATTCCGGCCGCCCACTTCCAGTCCTCACTAATTCTTGTGAAGCTTTTGACTTTATTCCAGCCCTTCCAAAGGGAGCACACGAGATTGGAGCCTTTCGGGAAGACAGGGATCGGGGAGAATAGCAGGGTCATGATGTCAAGATTCTTCCAGTTTGGGAACCCCATGAGAGCCAACTCATTCTTGTTTCTGAAGATCAGCTTGGCCCACGAGGCCTCCCTATTGCACCAAGCCTTAATCATCCATTTGGCTGCCAGTTTGTTAGCCAAACACCCTATGTCCAGGATACCTAGCCCCCCGCAATCTCTGGGGCTAGTGCAGATGGCCCATTTGATTTTAGGCACCCCCCTTCTGTTGTGATCGCCCGTCCAAAGAAAGTTTCTACAAATACTATTCATTTTGGACAGGCCTTGCTCATTCGGTCTCCAGCAGGAAAGGAAATAGATGGTAGAAGAGAGGAGGAACGTGTTGATAACCATCGCACGCCCAGCGAGATTGATTTGCATACCTTTCCAATAGTTAAGCTTGTTTTCGAGTTTGGCCAACACCCAGTTCCATCGCTGCTCCATAGAGACGCCAAACCCCAATGGGATTCCAAGAAGTCGAAAGATTTGGCCCTGCGGAATGATTTGACAGCCATGATCAATGAGAAGGCCAGGATGATGTCCCACAATGGCCCTAAAGGCGGTCTTAGAGTGGTTGATTTTGGATCCAGAGGCATCACAAAAGGTAGCAAGACACCTCCAGAAAGTCTCTAGGCTGGTATTATCATTGTGAACGAACGCGTTCATATCATCGGCAAATAGTCTCATGATGATTTGACTGTGGTCGTGAGGCAGCCGGAGGCCTTTGATATTGCCAGCCTCCACATGATGCGCTACAAGTCTGCTCAGCCCCTCAGTGGCGATGGCAAAAAGAAGGGGGGCCAGAGGGCACCCTTGTCTAATAGATCTTCTAAGATGGATCGCCTTCGAAAGTTTGCCGTTCACGTTAATTTGGGTCGTTGCGTTTCCAAGAAGGGTCGCGATCATCTTGGTGAATTTCTGACTACATCCGAGATCTTGAAGCGACTGCAGAATATAGTCCCATTCTAGCCTGTCGTAGGCTTTGTCAAAGTCGATCTTGAGGAAAACCACATCTTGATTAGACTCATTTGCAAATTGAATACCTTCCCAAATATCCATAATGGTTTCCAGGATAGACCTGCCTTTGATGAAGCCTTTTTGGTCCTCACTAAGCCAAGATCTTAGGTGGCACGAGATTCTGTTGGCAATGACTTTGGCGATGATCTTGTATCCTGTTTGGAGCATCGTAATAGGCCGCCAGTTCTCGATTCTGTTCTTTTCCCCCTTCTTGTGTATCAACTTGATAATTCCATTATTTAGACAAGAAGGAAGAGCACCAAACTTTAGCGCTTCTTGCCAAACCATCCGAAGAGGGGTGGCAACCACCAGCTTGAAGGATTTAAAGAACTCGTTGGTGAGTCCGTCGGGTCCCGGGCTTTTACCGAGAGGGAGGGCATCAATGACCTCAATGATTTCTGATGCAGAGATAGGGGCATGAAGCAGGGAATGGAGGTTGGGTGGTATCCTCCGGGGGGAAACCCTAGAAATGGCAGCCATACAGTCCCTTCTATGGTGGGAGAGGGGGTTCGAGGTTCCCAGGAGTCTCGTGAAGTGCCCTTCGATGATGCCAAAATTATCTTCTTCCGAATTGCATACATTGCCGTGTGGATCTAGCAGTAGGGGGATCGAATCTCGGTTGTGTTTCCTTTTAAGGATATGGCACATCTCTTTGGTGGGTTTGTCGGCTTTGCCAGCCCACCACTCCTTGAAGAAAATTTGCAAGTTTTTCCTTTGTATTTCTTCCTCGTATCTTAACACCGCTCTGATTTTTCGGAGACCTTTCTGGGATTGGTGTTTTCCTTTGTTCACTTCCTCCTCGAGCCGCCAGAGTCTGTGGTAAAGAGCTTCCCTATGAGCCCGCCGCACAGTCTCGAGCATCTTCTTAGTTCTGATCATGATCTTACGAGACTTGTCGACCGCACTTCTCCAGCACTTGGCTGGGGCCAAGCCGGAGGCGAACGCCACCTTCCACACATCGGCAATTTCTTGATGGACGGAGGGGAGAGAGAAGGTGGTTGCGTTGGCATGGAACCACGGAGCCTTGCGGATCTTGTCGGAAGGTTGAAAAGTGATAACGATCGGGTAGTGATCAGAGATAGTGAGGTCAGTGCGTTGCGTGACGGTAGGGTGGCCCCACTGATGAGTAAAACTCTGAGAGATGTAGCATCTGTCGAGTCTAGCTTTTCTCAGGTCCTCGCCCGCTTGGAGATTCGACCAAGAAAAGCCACTCGAGTCTTTGAATTCAACCAAATCCAGGTGAAGTTTGGTCATGTCCCACGTTTCTTTCTCCCGACTGTCGATGACCCTGCCCTTGCCCATCCATCTGTCCGTCCTCCACCATGTTGAAGTCTCCACATATAAGCACGTTGTGGGGGAGCGAGTCTAAGGAGGTCCAAGTGTTCAGTCTCTCCAAATCCCCGTTAGGGGCGTACAGAGAAACCATAGTAACACAAAGAGGAGCACCAAAAGAAACAGCAATCCAACGGTGACTTACATCTTCAATGGAATTCTCGAGCTTTTCAAACCAGAGTTGTTTAACACCGATAACCGTTCCTCCAGACCCCCGCTGGTGCTTCATTGGGATCCACACATGGGCCGAGGAGACCTGTCTGAGCCGTTTCTGGAGGTCTTCTCCGTCAATTTTAATCTCTTGAATACATATAAAGTCTGGGTTTAAGCTAATGTCGCGAAGCCATTGACCAATGATGGTCGCTCTTGAGGGGTCGGTTAGCCCTCTAGCATTTAGCGAGATGACAATCATTTTTGTGTTGATCCCTCTTTGCGGGAGGGAGCTTTGTCCTTTCTTCTCTTGGCTTCATCTTTCTTTTTCGCTGGGATCTGATCCCGACTTAGAAATCGGTTCTTGTGGGGGCTTTTCCAGGGTAACTCCATAGGCTGTTTTCCTTTGCGGGATGCCCCTTGCTGGGGAGACTTGGGCCCCGTGCTCGGCACCATTTCCGGGATCGTCGATCCAATGATGGAACTTTCACTATCCATGTTGTCTTCGTTACTAGTGGTGAAACCATCTTCTTTGCTTGTAGTGTAGCCCTCCTGGGGGGTTTCTTTATTGTCAGGGATCTCTAGGGCTTTGTCGTAGGTGTCTACCTCAAGTAGCTTCCCGCCTGGGTAGTCAAGCTCATTGATCTCCTTTCCTAGATTGCAATACAAATTGCTATAGGGGGTAAGTGGCAGGTTGTTTCTCTCACCGTTGGCCCTCGGGCTTCTTTTCCTTCTTCTTCTAACTTCAATAAAGCCATCAGCGTCAGCTTGTGGGTTAAGGGGGCCCTTGCCTTCCCTTTCCTTGGTCGAGTGGGTCATATCGCCAATGTTGTCTTGAGCAGTTTTGGAGGCTTCTTGAATTCGCTTACTTTTTTGCCTGAAAGGGCAATCTTTAATTCTGTGACCTTGTTGGCCACAACGAAAGCACGCGTTGGGAAGGTTTTTGTAGCTGATGTCCTGCTCCCATACTTCTCCTTCGCCATTGAAAACATTTAATAAAGGATTGTGGCAGGGAACATTTAATAAAGGATTGTCCAAAAAATCCTCAAAAACAACAAAACACATCTAATAACATACCATTGAAAACAGTCAACATCATGGAGCAAGAAGAAGTGAGTGACAGTGACCAAGCAAATGTAAATGCCATAACAAGGGCACAAGCTAAACAACAAGAAACAACTAAAGAACAAAATGAAGGTTCAGTTTCAAAGGTGAAGAAAAATAGACAAAAAGGGAAATGGGAAAGGAATAAAAGAATGGGTAAAAGATTGGAAGAAGAGAATAGGGAACAGTCAAACAGTAGTCCTCCTCAAAAGACACAAACCCAGTCAGAGATAAGAAATTCACAGAGTCTAGACACCTTGATAAAAGCATACAAGGGAAGAGTTCAAGAGGGACCAAATCCTACAGACCATGTAATGGCTCATCCTATGCCAGATATAGAACATGAAAGGATGCAAATATGCAAACAAATCATACAAGAAGCACAACTTAAACTGGGGAGTCAAACAACAGTTGGGGAGTCAAAGGCAACAAGAACAAGAGAAACAATTAATCAAGAAGATAACCCACAATTACATTCCAGGTAAATATAGATAAACAATGTACAATCTTATACCACACCACATTGGAGGAATTGGTGAAACAGAATCCTCACTTACAATACAAAATGGAAAAATGGGAAGCAATGCCAGAAAATCTTGATTCACAGCCACAATAATTGGAGGAATTGTGGTACATTCCCATTGATAAGATAGGAGGATATTGTGAAGGAGAAGAGGGAAACTCAACCCTAAAAATACAATTTGGTAAAAATCATGCCAAAGCCATATTAGATAGTGGATCAGGTGTGGCTATCATGACTAAACAAACATGGGAAAGATGGGGAAAGAGTGAATTGATACCCACTAAAATGAGATTGCAATTGGCGGATGGACACATAGAAAAACCTCTAGGAATATGGGAAAAGGTGATTGTGGATATATGTGGAATAGAAATAGAGCATACTTTTGCTGTAGTTGAATTCCCACAATCCACTTCATATGAAATTATCCTAGGAAGACCATTCATGAGACAGATGCAAATTGTGCAAGATTGGGGTAATGACTGCCTATATCTTCAGAACAAAGGGAGAATAACCAGAGTGAATCTAAGGAATGGCCATTATTGTGACATATCCCTCAAGAATGGTTCAAGATACATCAAAATCAGGATTTAAGTGAAGAATCAGAGTTGGAAGATCAGAATGAAACTGAATCATCAATATGGAAGTGCAATATGATAAGAAACCTCACAAATAGAAAAAGAAGATTGTGTAGAAGGAGGAAAATTACAAGATGAGAGCTATGTACCACAAAAATTCAAAGATGAAGAATTTGAGCCCTATGGGTGGAACCAAATTTGGCTACCATGGATCTGGCCAGTGATGAGTATGTAGGAGTGGAATTTCAAAATGAAGAAGGATATGATTTTTTCCACATAGGAATACAAATGATAAAGGTATCAAAAACAGAAGAGGACCATGAAAAAGAAATGATATTGAAAAATGGGAAAACACAATATTTGGAAGACGTAAAAGCTGAAGATGCAATAAAAGATAAAATCTCAGGCAAATACAAGAAAAACAAACACAAGGAAATAGAAAAAGACCAAGAGGATGAAAAGAATGAGAAAATGACAGACAAAGACCAACATTTTGATGTACCAGCAAATTTTAAGACTTATGAAGTAGAAGACAGATTACTTCTAAAGATGAAACCAAAGAGAGAAAAGAAAAAAAGGGAGGCTTATGATAATGAGGAACAAACTAAAAAGGTCATGATCACCCAGGAAGAAGGGGAAGAAAGACATATTATAGTAGCTGATGACATGACAAACCAAGAAGAGGAGGCATTAAGAAATTTGGCAAGAAACTATAGGGATGTGTTTGCTTATAGCTACAAGGATTTGAAAGGTATTGATCCTAAAATCTATGAGCATAAGATTCCTATCACACCTGATGCAAAACCTAGCAAACAGAGACATTACACATTCAATGATAAATACTCTGCTAAAATAAAGGAAGAAATTGACAAGCTATTGGCTGCCAATTTCATCTATGAGATTCAGTATATAGAATGGATATCTCCTATAGTTGTGGTACCAAAAAAGAATGGGAAACTTAGGGTATGCATTAACTTAAAAAAGGTGAATGCAGCAACTATAAGGGATAGTTATACATTACCTATAACAGAACATCTTCTAGAAAGAGTGGCAGGGAAGGAGGTTGATAGTTTTTTAGATGGTTTTTCAGGATACAATCAGGTACCTATAGCATTGGAAGACCAACATAAAACTACCTTTTCCACAGAATGGGGAATTTATGCTTTTAGGGTTATTCCCTTTGGATTAACTAATGCCCCAGCAACTTTTCAAAGATTGATGTGTCATATCTTCAAAGAATTCCTGAGAAGTGTAATGGAAATTTATGTGGATGATCTGTGTACTTTTTCATTAAAAAGACAGGATCATTTGAAAGATTTAGAAAACATATTCAGGAAATGCAAAACATACAAAGTATGTTTAAATCCAGAGAAGTGTGTATTCTTTGTAAGACAAGGAAGAATGCTAGGTCACATAGTATCCAAAAATGGAATTTCAAATGATGAGAAAAAAATAAAGGCTATAGTAGAACTTCCAAGACCAACAAATGTAAAGGAACTTCAAACTTTCATGGGACATTGCGGGTACTATAGAAAATTTGTACACAAGTTTGCTGACATAGCTAAACCTTTGTATGCCCTGATCACAAAATTTGAGTGGACCCAAGAGTGTGATCAAGCTTTTGAAACCCTAAAAAATTGTTTGGTTACAGCCCCAATTCTGAAAACACCCCAGTGGGATAAAATTTTTCATGTCCATATGGATGCTTCAATCTATGCTTTGGGATGTGTGTTAGCACAACCAATATAAGGAAGCAAATTAGATTTTCCAGTTGCTTATGCTAGTAGGCAACTAAATTGAGCAGAAAAAAATTACACAACTACTGAAAGGGAAGGGTTGGGAATGTATTTGTTGTGAAAAAATATAGACATTATCTATTGGCCAACAAGTTTAAATTTTTTGTGGATCATCAAGCTTTACTCTACCTAGTAAATAAACCTTGTCACACTGGTAGAATAGTCCGATGGTTTCTTTTACTGATGGAGTTTGAGTTTGAGGTGGTGGTCAGACAGGGAAAAACACATTTGAGAGCAGATCATTTGTCTAGAATCCAGGCTAAAGAACCAAGTTTACCTTTAGATGATGACCTGCCAGATACATATTTGTTCAAAGTAGAAAGTGTTCCTGAGTGGGCCATGACTTTAGTTCCTTTGCTAACCATGGGTCCTTGCAGAACATTTGGAAACAACACACATTTAGTATTACAAAGCAGAAACTTTATGTTGCTAGCTGGGCACTTGTATCACCTCAACCATACAGGCATATTGGAATATTGTACTCCAAAAGAAGAGCAACAAGAATATCTAAACAGAGCTCATTGTTGGAACCCTTTTTCTCATGCTTCTAGAGTAGTCACCCTAAGTAATCTCAATAGGATGGGGGTACATTGGCCTAAAAAGATTCAAGATGTAACAAAATACATCGCTAACTGCTGGGAGTGTCAATCATTGCAAGATTCAGAATTTATAACTCTATATTGGTTTCAGAAAAATCCAGATTGGAGTGAAAATATTATTGAGGAGTTGAAAAGGAAGAAGAAAGGAAAACAAGTAATAGCTGGTGCAGATTCAAAAAATCTACAAGTAATCTCTGAAGAATATCAATTGATAGGAGAACAATTATATAAGAGAGGGATGGATGGATATTCAAGAATTTGTGTTCCTGAGGATAAATATTTAGAAATGTTGGAAATGGCACATTCTGGAGTGGAAGGAGGACATTTCTCAAGTGACAGAACGGCTAAACTTATATTATATTCTGGCTTTTGGTGCCCAACCCTATTTCCTGATGCAAGAACATATGTAAAAAGATGTGACATTTGTCAGAGGGTGAGTCAACCAAATAAAAGAGACAATATGCCATTAGTTCCATTGATTTCAGCAAGAGCCTTTAGTAAATGGGGGTTAGATTTCATTGGACCTATACATCCTCCAGCAAGACAATCACATGCTGAATACATAATAGTGGCTACAGATTACCTGACAAAACGGGCTGAGGCCAAAGCCACAAAAAGAAATGATGCTCATACTACTGCCAGATTTCTCTATGAGAATATCATCACCAGATTCGGACTTCCAATTGAATTGGTAAGTGATAGGGGGACCCATTTTTTAAACCAAATCATAGAAAACATAACTGAATATTTCTTGATTAGTCATAAAAAGTCAGCCCCATATCACCCACAAGCCAATGGGTTACCAGAAAGTACTAATAAAGTACTTTGTACTATATTGTCAAAATTAGTAAACACAAACAGGAATGATTGGGATTTACAACTTAATCATGTCCTATGGGCCTATAGAGTGGCATACAAAACTACATTAGGAACCACACCATTCAACCTGGTATATGGACAAAATGCAGTTCTACCCTTAGAATTCCTTATTCCAACATTGAAGGTGGGTAGTCAATACAATTGGACTGGACATGAATTGTCTGAGAGAGTAATAGAATTGGAAAAACTGGGAGCTTCTAGACTCCAAGCAATCATGAGCATCTATATAGACAAGAAAAGACAAAAAGCTTATCATGATGTTCATATTAAAGAAAAAGATCTACAAGAAGGAGATCTAGTTCTGGCTTACACAGTCAAGGAACATCAGAAAACAGTTTCAGAAAAAAGGACATGGGCCGTATATTATACATCAGATAAGTAACAATGGAGCTATCTAACTAGCTAACATAGATGGAGAGATCATGCCAAACTTCATAACTGGATGTAGAGTTAAAAGGTATGATTTCCCATTAACTGCTTTTGAATGGAGAAGATTACATCAAGCTCAAAACAAGAAAAAAGAAGAGGAAAACATTAGAAAAGAGGCTCAACAAGAGGCAAAGGAAAGGATAAGAAAAACCAAAAACCTTAGAGAAGTCCTTCTGTGTGAAACACCTCTAAAACAAAAAGAACATTTGCCTGTGATAACAATGGATTGTCAAAATGAAAAAATCAAGGTTTTGATAGATTCAGGTGCATAAGTGAATTTGATTAGTTCAGCTTTGTTGAATAAATTTAACCTAAAAAGAACTAAAAGCAAAACCTTTATCAAAACCTTGGAAGGACAAATAATACAAAGTCTATCTTCACCTTATATTGAAGTTAAGTTCAATAAAGAATATATGAAAATAGATTGTGAAGAATGGCCAAATTATTTGATGACTGAGAAATTGATTTTGGGACAACCATGGCTCAAACAAGGTAAAGTAATTTTGAATTTTGAAAAAATGAAGCTTAAATTGACAATAAATGACAAAAGGTTTTTAATAGTTTTATTGAGTAATGAAGAACAGGAAGTTCAACAGGATGTTCATGACCTAGACATGGAAGGATTTACTTTTTCATTGGAAGACACACAGACATTACCAATACAAATACTAAATGATCAAGCTTCATTTAATCAAAACCTGCAAAAAAGTGAAAAGGCAAGAAAGGGTGAAGAAATAGAAGCAAGGTGGCAACTATGGCATAATCTGAAGCATCAAAGCATCAGAACAAGAAAGATATGGAAACAAAGCATACACAAGGCCTGTTCATCAAAACAAAATTCCAGGACAAAATGGATATGGAGGCCAAAAGATTCAAAAAACTGCTTATCAGAAGGAGATGGATTTTTTCTGAAACAAGGGCAAATAGGGTTAAATATCTTTTGGGTAAAAAAATCAGAGTTGATTCGATGGAAAAAAACCATCTATATTTAATCTGGATGTAGAATTTCTTCAAAAACAGATCAGAATGTTATAGAAAGGAAAATCATAACATATTGGAAATTAGGACAAAATATTTTACCTTATCCTTTTTCTAAGAAGAGAATTAGGAGGGGAAGAAAAGAAATATAAGAAATTATTATTAAAAAAACAAAAAAGAAGAGAGAGAAAAAGAAAAAAGAAATAGAAGAAATTATTATTAAAAAAAAAACAAAACAAAAGAAAAAAGAGAAAAGAAAGAAAGAGAAAAATTATCTATTTTTCCTTTTATAAAATATATAGCACAAAGCAAGATACAGGTAGAAGGGTAGCATGTTTCTATTTATTATTTTGTATTTTCCATTCTATTTTTTATGATTTTTTATTCTTATTTTTTAGTTTTATTTTCATTTTTTCTTCTAAACATCTTCTTCCTGGATAAGAGCTGTCAAAAGAGGGGAGTGCACTAGACATCTTGCTACACATGTAATGATCACTTTAATTGAGTTCTTCTAAAGAAGTCAGAATTTAATTGAAAGTTTATTTTAATTCTTCTTTCATTTCATCCCAAAATAAATATCATTCTTGATTTCATGTGACTCATGTGGGTGGAGTTTTTTCTTTTCTGTGTGATGTTATATTTCCTACAGAATGATGAATTCGAAGGAACTACCAATCCATGAGTTCAAAGCAGACTCAGTCACCTTGTCTAGAGGACATTGGTTCTTAGACAATGAAGCAACAACGGAGACAGTAGAATTAGAATCTGATGAGGAGCTGGAGATTCCAGAAGCACAGAAGATAGTCAAGGAACTCAAGGAAACTCTAGGAATTATTGGCCAGCACATATTTACAATGGGAGTTGGAGGTTACAAGTACACTATGCTGTGTCAAGAGTTTTACAAGTTCCAGAAAAGTGCAGTCAACTACAAAAGGTGGAAAGCTATAGGTTACACAAGTTGCTGGAGGAACCTATATTTTTTATAGACTTTGAAAGAGTGGCACAGGTAATGAACAGCTTGTTCGAAGTTGGGAAGGGCAATGAGGCATATTTTCGGTGTAAAGTCAAGGACAAAGAAAACCAGGAGGTGAATATCACTATAAAAGCAGAGCATATTAGAGCAGCTTTACAGTTTTATCAAAGGAAGAGAAATTGAGGAATACGCCATCATAATGTTTTTGCAATATTTCTGTTTCCCAAAACTGCCAAGATATACCATGCCGCACAAATCAGTAACACTGATTATGTTTAACAATAAGGACAGAACTAATCCCTTTGGAATAATGGATGTATCACCATATATACATGAGCAATTGAAAGAAGCAGCTAAACACTGGGAGCAGAAAAAGTATATGAATGGAGCCCAATTTTTAACCAGGATTATATATCATGTACTTGGAATGGAGGATCAGTTGAAGCTAGCTCCAACAGCCCAATATTTCAGAAATTTGATGGCAGGAATCAAAAGTCCATCCAAGAAGATATCTGTAAGAGAATCAGAAGGTCAAACCAGCATGAGGGGAGTAGAGAGGAAAAGAAAGGGAATCTCAGAAGAAGTTGTTCCTGTAAAGAAAAGGAGATTGGATCCAAGAACAGTTGAATTGGAGTAGGTAGAATCAACTAAGGAAGAGCATGAAGCTGCTCAAAAGCAAGTGCAATCTTCAAATGACCCTCATCCACCTCAGACCAGTAAAGAGCAGTTATATACTTATATGACTCAAGGTAATAATAAAAGGGCAGTATATGAAGCACAATATCAAAAGATGTTGGAGGATTATTCTTGCAAATGAACAGATTGGGTTCAAGAGGAAGTAGAACATTATGAAGAACTGCATGATCAGATGATGGCAGCTGAGACAGAGGAAGTATTTGTCAAAAAGGAAGTGGAACTATTAGCATACTTCAAAGAACTACAAGGACCTCCAGAAACAAGAAATACAGTTGTAGCAAAGAAGAAGGTTCAGAAGAAACCGGTACCAAAGAAGAAGCTAACCAAGAAAAGTAAAGGAAAATCAGTAGCAGAACCTGTACCAATGATGGGAATTGAAGAAGTAATACTAGAAGAAGGGAACCAGAAGGAATCTACTGTGGTAGAAGAATCAAAACTTGAAAAATCAGGCATAGCAGGCTAAAAAGTATATGGTGGATACAGTTGAATCTGTCTTAGACACATACAAGGATGTTAATGACCCAGCATGTATTTTACTAATCAGAGTAATGAGACTCATTCTGGCATGTATAGAGACTTATACAGATACAGATGTCAGAATTCTTAATTACATTGGCTTCAATTCACCTACTGACGCTTTGTTATTTGATCTCAGTGAAACACCTGACACGATATGTTTAATGGCTTATTATAGCAGAATAATATTTTTGGGCAGCCATTTTCTCCAAATTTTTGAAGATGCATTTGATTATGGGTTCTTTGAAAGGGAATCACAGATATTTGGAAACTTGTCTGTAGTCACAAAGTCTCGACTCACTGCATATGAAGCTACCTACACAAAATACTTGAAAAAGGATGTAATTGATAAACCGGAGGCTGTTGTGCAGTGGAGGAAAGCATTGTTTGAGATGGTAAACAACTTGAATGTTACTGAAAGGAGAAGCCATGACCTACTGTCACAAGTTTATCAGAGAAAGAAGAAATAAAGGGAGCATTCAGTGTATATGAGCAGGAATGTCTTTTGTCAGGAGCCAAAAGGTCTAGGAGGGGAAGAATGTTGGAAGAAGTATTTTTTGAAGTATTTTTTATGGGAAATAATTGAAAAATGCCAAAAACTTGTAAAAATATTTATGCAAATGATGTAAAAATAAGGAAGAGTCTTCCTTATGTAGAGTAGAATCCTATGTAATTTTTCTAGAATTTTTGGAAACTCCTAGATAGCATATTTTTAGAATAAAAGAGGAAAGGACCAAAATTCAAGTGTGAAAAGGGACACTTGAAAATATATAAAAGACAATTTCCTCTATTATGAGAGGGTTGGTTATTTGTAATTGAGGCTATCCAAGTGAAGAGAGAAGTTTCCTGCAGAAAATCGTGTTTCTTCCTTTTGTGTGATTTCTTTGATTTGTTGAGTCTATTCTATGTGTATCCATGGAGATTTGTGAGCTTCTATTGTGTGTTTCTGATGAATGTGTATGAAGAGAGTTGATTACTGATGTATTGAGTGAGAAATTGATGAAGAATGGTGTTGGAGATGAAAATCATCTGATTTCATAGAATCGTGATTGTCTCATCTGAAGGTTACATGTATCTTTTTTTAGTTTTGACTTTATGATTGTATTCTGCTGAGAAAATAACATGCTTTAGACACCAAGATTGTGGAAAATGATGGAGATTTGCTCAAGAAAATCCAAACCCTAGAAATTCCTCATTTTCACTATTTCTCAGAAACCCAGCCAGTTTTCTCTTATTTCTTGGATTCTATCATCTAGAAGGGGTTGTGGTCTCTTGTATACTTCCAGGATTGACAAAAATAAGATGTATTGTTGATTCTTTATGCTAAATGATTGGAGAGGAAAACTCCAAAGGTTAACAATAAACAAACTACACTTGCGTTCAAATTTCTTCTCGAGCCTCTACTTGTTGACTGCCAAAGAAAGCGAATCTCTTGTCTCTCTCTCCATGAAGCGCTCCCTTATTCAGGTATTTGACTGACTAACGCTGGGAATCTTATTCCCACTTGGGTGTAACCAAGGACTGTTGTGCTTCCATAATTATGAAAAACTCCAACTACAATCTTAATTATGGCAGGACAATGTCAATGCCCCACTCCCTCTCACTTCCGCTCGTTAACTCATGTATCAATTTAAGCAATTACTCTTACTGCTGAAGGGAGATTTTATTGCTAGAACTGATGCAATGATGGTTTTTCAGGAAAGGGGAAGCAAAGAAGGATTGATGCACCCTGACCGCTGAGTATTTTTAACTAAGGTTACGTTTGTGCGGGCTCAAGGGAACGACTCTTAATTTCTGTGTTTTTGAACCGGGCGGTCATGTAGCGAAAATTGAGAACACCGATGACAAAGGTTTAGTTTTTTACCCGTGCCTGTAATGTGTGTCACTTTAATGTGTGTTTTTGAACCGGGCGGTCATGTAGTGAAAATTGAGAACACCGATGACAAAGGTTTAGTTTTTTACCCGTGCTTGTAATGTGTGTCACTTTAACTCTATGGTTAATTGTGAATCCTAGGAATTTGTTGTTATAGTCTGTTCTATGATGACGGCTGGAACAGCCCAAGAGGCGAACAAACTCTCAACACCACACAAACAACATGAAATCCAAGGAAAGCACCAGGGATGCAATGACCCTCACACATATGGCTATAGGTGGGGATTCATATGTGCTTCAAACTAAACTGGATGCATGCACAGGAGAACAAAACCTGGAGATTATAGAAAATGCACAAAAACTGGTGTGTTAGTTCATTTGAGGAACAGAAATTGAACTTGGGTAACTTTCTTGGAAATATTCATTTGCATATATTTGCATAATTACGTAATGTATGAAAGATTTCTTGGCCGTAGCTAGGAATGTGAGCATCTCTCATAGGGGGAATGCACGCGTGGGTGTTTGTTTATGGTTGTGTAGCAATCTCAGCAGAAACTATGGGGTTCGCTCTGCGTGTTGAAGGGTAGGGGAGACAAGTTAGAAAAAGGGGAAGAGAGGAGAAGAGGATGGAGGAAGGAGGGGGATTGTGTGTAGGTGTGCATATGTGAACATGAGGAAGTGTGTTTGAGTAGAGGTAGAGAAGAAAGAAAGGGGAAAGTAGGTGTGGCATGAGTGGAAGAGAGTGAGTATATGGATGCAGGAGTGTGGGTGTGTGCATAGGGGTGTGTGTAAGTGCATATGTAAATTGAGCTTAAGTGAAAGTGAGTGGAAAAGAAAGACGGAAGTAAAGAGAGGAACAAGAATAGAGTAAGTGGAATAAGGAAGTGTGGGTGAGAACGGGTGTCATCACGAGAAGTAGTCCTTGGAGTTGGGGTTTTAGGTTGTGGCTGGATTCAAGTCTCCATTTTCTTCTCTTCCCATGACTACATTTGAATATTATTAAATGTCTTAGAGGAAAAGAAATCGGCATAGTCCAAGGAAAAAGAGTGAACCCAAAGCGTGTGTAAGGATACTTCCCCTTGGACTAAGAGTGTTAACAGTAGGTGAGAAGGTCACATGGAACCCAGGTTCCATCATATGGTGGTATTTTGATGGAGAAACGCAATATAAAATTGCATATATTGAAGTAGCTCCTCCAAAGCATCGGCATTCATTTGCACGGTTCCATGGAGGTCAGGAACCTTGGAGAGAAGATCATATAGGTCATGTTGACCTTTATAATTTGAATCCTCCAAAAATTCTAGAAACTTGTGGCAGGCACTCTTAGTAGCTACAGAGGTGGAAGCCATAGCTTGCAAATGCAGACTGCTCTAACACTCAATGTAGTTGCAAAAGTGAGAAATGAGGAGAGAGGACTCCTATTTATAACTTTTCTAGAATTTTTAAGTGATGGGTCCCACTTTTTCATAGAAGTGACTTTTCCTCAAATTAAAACATAAGAGTCTTGGAAAGGAATACTTTGACATTTGAGATCACATCAAAGAAAATAAACAATAAGAATTCTCTTTCAAGAAAAACCTTGAGAATGTACAGATACAAGTAGAATGTGGCCAAAATATCCTTGAAGCAAATGTGAAAAATATTTCATTGCAAAAATAGGTTTGTTTACATGTTTCACAGTATCTTTACAAAAAAGAGTTATGACAATGAAATTTCAGTTCCATCCATGCTCCAATCTGCAAGAACCTTGATTTTGTCTTCCAATCTCTTTCCAATCTATGGAAAATTCATAAAAGAGTAAAACATTTTCAAATCATGAACAATAGTGATAGAATAAGATATATATATATATCTATATGTATATATGGAATACAACTCTTACCTTGTTCCCTCGTATTAGAAATTTGAAATCATGAAGATCAGCATATCCCATGATAAGTAAGTGCTCTCTCAAGTTGGCCAAGTTCCAATGTTGATTAACTAAATCCACCTCCATATCATTGTTTGGTAACTTCACATTAATTTCAAATGAAGCTAAAGATCCCTCCGAGCTTTGCAAAGGTATCCACTCTCCTAGTTTACACATCCAATGATCATAATAAAATTTGATGTACAATGAGGTGCGATGTTTTAAATAGCGAAACCCTATACCTGTGTCAGCAATTCTACAACGATATCTATCCCCTTTTGATAATCCTTCTACATAACCTTAGTTTTCCCCTAACAATCCTTCAACTGCTTCGTATGTAATATCTTTACATAGGAACATTGTAGGAGTTTCTACAAAAGGAATGCCTTGAAATATGAAAACAAAGCAATGGATTGGTAGAGTCCAATGAAGACCTATTGATCTAGAGACTCGTGTGAATTTCAAAGAGTTATGTATGTCCATCACCATCTTACGCTTGAAAGATGATATGGACCAAAAATCAGGATTTGGCCACTCTAAACTAAGAAGAGAGTCAACTTTGATAATCTCCAACCTTCGATATTCACCATCTGTGGAAGGAACAATGTACTTGTGAGTGTAAAAGAAGATCTTTTCATGAATAAGTTTAGCAGGAGGTACATCTGGAAACACTAATGCCCCAATGTCTGCATGTAATGCTTTGAAAGTTCATATAAGACTATGAAGTGGTTGCTCTTCCACTAAACTAGAAGGAAATATGACTGTAGCAATGAAAAACATATGAGATGAGTAATTAAGACATTTAACACCATGAAGCATTGAAAAAATAGAAATACTCACAATGGATTGGATATCTAATTCTATTGGAGTTTTCTAACTTCATGGTTGAAACTATGAAGACATGTTGTACAATAGCAACCATCCCACCATGTGTTTGTTGCTTGAAGCCTAAGAGCTTACCTTTCCAATGAAGATCCAAATTTCCACGATCTCAAACACGGTGAGGACCAAGTCCAGATGGCTGCATGTACACCCATGCACCTTTGCAAAACTCTTGTGGTAGCCAACTTCCTTCCATTGTTTTGATGTTGTGGCACGTCATTGTGTGAACTTCGTCTTTTGGTCTCCTACGAGCTCTAGAGCTTTCCATGGGAGTAAGAGTTGTTGTCATTGCTACAGAAGTTGGGAGAATGGTAGGAGGAGAAACAACGCTTCTGCTGTATGGTATAGAGGGAATAGAGGTGAAAAATATGGCTTTTTGGGTTTTGGGTATGAAAATGGGAGTTTGAAGAGGGAAAATAGAGTTTTTTGAGTTATTTTGAAAAAAGTCACTTTTTTAGTTCAAAAACATGCACGGATTTTGAATTAGAAGTCAAAAATAGCACTTTTGACCCTGAAAAGTGATATGGAGGTCATTTAATGGTATTATGATGAGTTTTATAACTTTTAAAAAATTTTGAATTTTTGGGCCCAGCCTGATTACGAGATTTCTTCTCTCTCTAGAAGACAACCTTGAACATAGAGGAATCTTGTCCCCTCTTCCCCCTTCAGCTTAGTATTTTATAGGGTATAGTCTGTGGCCACCACCCTCTTTTGATTGGTCCATCACTAATCACTCCTTAAGCTAAAAGGCCCACCTACTTCTGGATAGTGAAGCACATTTCCCTCTTAGGGAATAGGAGAGCACTTGTAAAATAATCCAAAAGAAAATAACTACTGATTCAATAACCGCTTCGGCTATGAACTAACTTTTCTGTTTTCTTTCAGACAGAAACAAGAAAATATATGAAAGTATGAAAAAAATTCCCAGGTATTACCTTTCTCACACCCACGGGGAAGGGACGACACAATTCACTCGGAGAGTTGCCAAATTCAAGAAGGAGAGATGAAGAATGATTCTTGATACAAGCTTGCCACTAATCACGAAGGCAAGAGGTCATTGGTTTCTTGATGATCAACCAGTGTCCGAGCTTCTTTTTATGGCAACCATCAAGATCATGGATAGGGATCATTACTTTCCTATCATGTCACAAGATTTCAAGATTATCATACAAGGATTACCACGCATGACAGATGTCTGGACAAGAGCAGGGATTGATGCATTCTTAAGACTTCCAATATATTTGCCAGATTTCGAGAGATGCACACAGGTTATGAATACACTACAATCTGCATCAGATAAGCCATCAGTCCCTGAAGCAAGAGTGCTGGACAAAGTTGGTACATGGAAAACAATTAGATTCACTCATGAGCTGATCAACAAAGCTTTTGGATGGAGCCAAGATGGTCTTACTAATGTCAAGGATGAATGTCACGATCCAAAAAAGAGAACATTTTTGGAAATCAACAGAACAGATATTGAAGACTCTGTATGACTGGTGCACCAACATTTTTGCTTTCCTAGTATGCATAGATATACAACACCTAAGAAAATCGTAGTGCAATTGCTTTCACATGTTGTGAGGCAAGTCGGAAATAGAGTAAATATGACTCCATATATTCAAGACCGCCTATTTGAAGCAAAGAAAAAGTGGGGTCAGAAAAAGTTCTTGAATGGAAGTTCAGCATTGACCTTGTTAATTTATGAGGCACTTGAAATGAAGGAGTGCTTATGCGTAATGCCAACTTCAACGGAGATCGCAAGATATGCAAAGTCTGCAACGGTTCCAAAGAAAAAGAAAACAGTCATCTCTATTGAAGAAGTGGGAACCAATTCAAAGAAACCCATGAGAGGGACGAAGCGCATTAGAGAGGAAGAAGCCCAAGAGACACCACAATCAACGAGGACCCACACATTGCCAAAAATTTCTTTGACATAACAACCAATCAAAAAGGGACCTCTCTACAGCTCTAGAAGAGACGAACATGTATATGCAGGGTCAACTGAACTTAAATGTCCAAGGCCATCAATATAGACAGGCAAGCCAAGGAAGGCAACAAAAGAATAAAGAACACACCCCAGAACAAGCTGCCAGATATAAAGCACTGGGATTGGAAGACTCGAGTTCTAATGAGGAATCCAGCCCTGAGAAGACACATTAGACATTGACATAAGAACAGAAATGAACAATGAGGAATGGATAGAGATCGATGAGGTCGAATCACACCTGACAATCAACAGTCACAGGCAAGAAACCAAGAAGCACCCACTGAACCAGTACACATTATTCAATTGAACGATCAGTCCAAAATCAGCATTAAAGAAGCTCCAATCACAAATAAAGATGTAGTGCACCCGGTAAAAGAAGAAATACAAACATGCAGGGATGAAGAAGAAAGATTCCCGCAAAATCAAGAACAAGTTGTGATTGAAGTACCGGATGATACATCACAAGGCAAGATTGACCACAGGGAGGCTGAGCCACGGATACAACTCCACATTAGGCATCCCCATGATACTACACTACATGTGGCACAGGGGAAAGATGTTACCACGGGTGAAGAACCTAACATCCCTACCACATGGTTAAATGTTGATGTTACTCAATTGAAACCTATCGTCAAGCAAATGATACAAACGGCCATGGATACACAACAACAAATGATGGAAATGGATGCAGATTACGACAAGGCCATGCGGGAAAAGAATCAATTTCAAATAATGAGTGAGCAATTGTCCGCACAGCTCATCTAGGCCCAACAAGAGATTTCAGCCAAGGACACGGAGATCAAAGCAGTCAAAGAACAATGTAATACATTGATGAAGCAGCATCATCAGCTCCAGACACAACTGATAGATTTACAAAGACAACATGAAGCTAGTGAGGTAGACAAAGAGAGGATGAAAGCTCGAAGCAATCTGCTCGAAACACAACTAAAAGTATATATGGAGGAAAATGATAACTTACGCAGCAAAAATAAAGAATTGATGAAGGCATTACTGTATGACCAACCTATAGAAAAACAAGAGACTTCAGCTACTGACCAGAAGGAATTCAGAGATCAAATTGAGAAATATGTAGATCTGCTGAAACAAGAGCAAGCCGAAAAGAAGAATGGGAAAACCGGTACATCAATGAAACAAATGAACTTAAAACGCAATTGCAAAATGTGAACGTCAAACTTGTAAAGAGTTACAGCAAAAATGTAGACCAAGTAGCAGAGATCGGTAATGAGCTACTTGCGGCCAAAGAGGCACTCAGGGCAGCCATTCAAGAAGTTAAAGAGAAGACTAAACGCCTGGCACAATTAGAAACTAAAGCAAAAGAGAAAGTACCCATCGGGACACCAGTAGAGCCACGACCTAAGAGTCCTACTGACGAGGTAGAGGTACGTCCTCTATCTCCCCCGATCTATAATTCTCCAATAAAAGAGCAGATGGCGGAACCACGTGATGATCATCCAATGCCATATACTGTAGAAATAGGTATGAAGGAACGGGCATTATTGGTGTCCCGATTGACAGAGAATTTTGAAAATGAAGTGGTCAAAGTTATGAAAGAGGCAAAGATAAAAGGCAAAAATCTGGACACAATAATGAAGCCTTTGAACATTCCGTATGGACTATTGAAAGAGACAACAAGGCAATACATAAAGAAGATCAGACAGAAAGAGCCAGATGAGCAGCTGCAATTCAAAGATAATACATTCAATTATACTCAAGAGGAATTTGAAGCTGCACAACCTGCTTGGAGAAGAAAATTTTTGGAGAAAAATCCTACTTTTCGGGTGCACTGGCAAGCAACACCATATTTATTACAAGTAAACCCTTCATTTTGCCCAAGACCCCGTCGCAGAGAAACTCGAGAATTTTTGGACATGCAAAAGAATGGTGCGATCAATAAACAGTGGCTGAACTATCCGCTACTTCCAAGTCCACCTCATAATTATTTACGGATGGAGGATTATATGGTCAAAACCATTGAATTTTGGTAACACTGTTATGCCACAGTCCCCGATTTAACTGTCAAAATGACGAATAAAATCCTCAACATGATCCTTACAGTTTTGAAGGTGTTCAAGCACGCGGCTTATACATTTTTAAATTTCATTGGTATTAATCAAGGAACAGATATCCTCATTTTTTATCTGTCTGTTATGCCTAGTCGACCCACCATAATGGCATATTATTCTAGGCTCATGTTTTTACCGAGTATATATATGCAAACCTTTGAGGAAGCTTTCTTCACAGGATTTTTTGAAATTGATTCAGAAATTTTCTTTAAAATGTCATCCAACTTGAATGCCAGATTAGTGGCATATGAGTTAAGCTTCTTCGCTGATCACAGAGAGCCACCACATGACGGTGTGAAAGCAAAGCAGTGGAAGCAACTTATGATACGTGAAGCTAATCTGCTAAATGAGACAGAGCAAAAAGTTTACAGAACATACTCCCGCCGACTTCCAAAACATGTCGGGGACGACAGAGTTCAGGAGGGGGCAGTGTTGAGGGAGAGAAGCAAAAAGAAGAAAAGAAGAAGACAAAGAAAGAAGCGTCACTAAATGATCATATTTGAAGATATATCTCTCCAAGAGCCCCGTAGGGGCGCAACACCCATCTCTGCACAGAGCCCCGCAGGGGCACGCATCAGGGAACAACGCCAACCACCTAAGTCCTGAGGAGTGGAATTAAAGAACAATCAGAACCAGGACATTTCATGGGAAGGACGGACCAGGGCCAGGAAGTATCCATGAAGAAGTGCAAGAAGATATCCAAAAGGTCCTGATCCTTAAGGAGGTCCTTCAACATCTGGGTCTTCGGAAGGTCCAGATCGAAGACTGAAGGACCACACCTTTATACCTTCCACTGGTGGCATGCGTGGCAGCCCGACTTAACACAACAACCCAAATTTAAAGAGGTTATTGGTGAACTAGACTACAAATCTCAGGTAGTCCAACTCCACGGGTTGTGTACGAAGAAAAGAGAAAAAGAGGCCACGACCAATACAACAGGCCCCGAGTTATGATCAGTTCCTTGCCCACTGGTAAAACGACATCATTACAACTTCCACAGAGGCGGGTAGTGATCGACTATGGGCACAGCACTAGAGACAAGAAGTAAAGCCTGTCAAGGGACGATAGAGACAAAGAGGGGGAGAGTGTTGCAGAGCTAAGAAGAGCAAAAGGCAAAGAAAAAGATGGGCCCCAAAATTTTTCCGATTTGGACACTCTATTTTTGTATCATAACCATTTTGTAACATATTTTCCATTGTAAATGCACTAGAGGAGTCCTCTAGATGCATACCCATGGAGATTAGTAGCCTAACCTTGTAAATTAGTAGGAAATTAGCCTTTTAGTGAATAAAGTGCCGGTCTCTTGTGTGAAAGGACTATTTTTAGGGCACATGTATATAATTCAATTTGTGACTCTTTGTAAAGACTTTTTGCCATTGTGAGAATCAAGAGCACAGAATTTCGAATTTGTGTCTTCTCCTCTCTGTATCTTCTTCTTTGTGAGCTTGTGTGCATATATGTTGCTTGAAAAGAGTGTTAGGAAGTGTTGTCTATCCATGAAAGTGTTTGTTTGTTGTGGTTAAGGTGTGTGTGAAGTGTAGGAAGTGCTGAAGTGTAGGAAGGTCATTCCCATGACTCAGTATTTTGCTCATAAATTGAAGCAGAAGTGTCAGAATTGAGTGAAAATACATCATTGAATGCGTCTTCACGAGAGCTTCGAAATGCATATGCTATTTGCTATATTTGGAGTTCGGAGCTGAGAGAAAAGCTCAATTTACTGTTGGCTACTGCTCCAAGTATCGTGACACCATAACTGATAGTTGAAGCTTGTTTGGAATAGTCTTAGCCTTGTTAATACTCTTTAGGAAGCTCATTTGCATTGGTCATCATTTGAATGCATGTCTTCATACACTCGGCTAGGTTTTGATACTTCTCGGACTGATAAATAAAGCGTGAATCCCCACTATATGCACTTGAGGGGGATCAAGGTATAGCCTCTTTCTCCACAAGTCCCTAGGTTGGATCTTAGGTACACAAGGAGTAATTAAAAAAATTGGTTCCTAGATTGTAGAAGCATGCTTGCTATAGTCTAGCAAGCAAGCCCCTAGCTTAAGCAAGCCCCCTACTTTCTTCCATCCAAATGTTGGGTTATGATACCTCACTACCTATGTATGCAGTGACTAGTTTTGATTTTGCTGAGATATATTCATGGTTTCTCCTATTATAGGAACCCATTTTCTATGGTTTAATCTTTTTGGATAGATATATAGTCTTCTAAAATTGGGATAAATCTTGGGATCTATGTCAACATATTCTCTAAGCTATTGTTTCTAGAGTGAGAGTGTGTCTCTATACAGGTGCGAGGAGTT
Source organism: Ceratopteris richardii (assembly GCA_020310875.1). Taxonomy (NCBI): domain Eukaryota; kingdom Viridiplantae; phylum Streptophyta; class Polypodiopsida; order Polypodiales; family Pteridaceae; genus Ceratopteris; species Ceratopteris richardii. Next base: position 7,921,668 of record CM035424.1, read on the forward strand.
CTCTACAAGGGCATTGGTGTCAACATTGTAGTCTTGAGTACCAATAAGGACACCATGGAGGCCTTTACAATTCTAAAGATGATGGAAAATCCAATCGAGACCATCAACTTCAATTCCAAAATAAAGGGGATCCAAGGGGCATCCTTGTTTGATCCATCTTTTGAGAGAAAAAGGAGCAAAGAGCGAAAAATTAACCACAATACAACTAGTACTATTACCAAACAAAGTAGTGAATAAAATTGATGAAATTCTTTCCAAAACAAATGTCCTCTAGTGATTCCAAGATAAAGTCTCACTTGATCCAATGGATCAGCCTTTTTGTCACCTCTTGTCAATCTGCCATGGGAGGAAAGATAACTCATTAAGGGTAGTTTCATTCTAAATATCATTGTTTTGTTGTTTGAAGGCATTTTTAGGGCTGAGGAGAGCAACTTGGGTTTACTCTTTAGAGTTGAAATCGACAATATATTCCATTTGTGGAGATATTGACCATGGAGAAACACTTCTAAATATTCAAATGGACTCTATATTGATGAAATTTTGTGAACAATTTCTCTGACATAGAGATGTGTCCCTATCTTTGTTGGGGATGGCTAAGGGTCATGTGACACTCCCCTTATCTCTTTATTTATTTGCACGTATACACATGGATAATAATGGTTGCCTCATCATTCAGTTAGCAGTGTTTAGGGCTTCCTACCCATCTCTTGTGTGTACTTCTCTATTCTTTTTTCTCTAATCTCTCTCCTAATTATCTCCTTTACTATCTCTCTATCATGCAATGCCAAAAAATTATCTTTTCTTCATCCATATCCATCACTTGTTGTGCTTAGTGATACAATGGTATCAGACTGTGGGACTCCTATGATACATCTTTACCCTTGTGTCTCTCCTTCTAGTTGTTACTCTTCACCATCTCCCTCCATATTGAGTTCTACCACACAATGTGATGTGGATACATAATGTACATATTGTTCTAGGTGGACAAGAGTGTATTCATTTTCTTTTGCTAGCACTAGCATCAGTCAATATTTCCATCTCTCTCTCCATGTGTGCCCCATCATAGAGTGGATTGAAACATTTTGAACATGATGAAAAGAATCACATGAAAATGGAACCATTCAATTCCATTGTTTTGATGCAAAAATTATTGATTGCTAGAAGTTTTTGAAAGAAAGTTGGAGAAGCTTGGAAGTAGGTTATCAAGTGGTGAAGATGGTCCAACAAACAAGCATAGGAATTGGCCTAACTCTTTGGATATGTAAGGTAGAACTTGTAGGCTTGTATTTAGTGCAATAAAAGCTAGTAGCTACTTTGGAACATCCACAAGAACAAGTTGATGCAAAATAGATGACTTGTACCTTCACTAGTTCACAAAAACCTTCTAAATTTGGATGAACGTTATGATTTCAAATACTCAGAGCAGCCAATACATTTAGAATTGGGAAAATTCCTCTTGCAAGAGTGTCAAAAATAGGGTTGGATTGCTATAATGCATAAAATCCATGTTTTATATCAAACACTGAAGGAGAAATAGCCTTAACACTGATAGGATGTCATCCCGATTTTTCAGTGATGTGCAGAAGATGACCTTGAGACCATAAAGCTAGAACGTTGATGAATTTACCAAACAAAATGACTTGCAAATTTGTACACATAAACTAGAGGTTTAAATCTTTCCAATGCATGCTTAATCACTTGAGTTGGAGCTCTGTGTAGATAGCAGCACCCTTAGTAGAATGCCCAAGTCTTAGGAAGAAGGAGCACAAAATTGAAATGGCACCAAGCAATGATCAAAGAGTATATGTATTGCATCAAATCAACACTCTCATTATGTACAAAATGATTTTGAGTCTTTATATAGAAACTTGAGGATTATTCACACCTTTTCTTCATGAATTTGAATTCAAAATTAGGCAAGCTTGGTAGTTTTCATTGATTGGAATATTTTCCTACAATATACAAAATAGAGAAAGTTGGAGTGACAACTAACTTTTGATTGATTGATTGAGAATCAATATCAACCACTTCCAGGACGTGGCTTTTGGGATTTTTAACTCTTCCCTTTTACAAGAATAAATGCTTTGAACCTTACCAAGAAATGATCATAAGTGATCAACCAAATAATACAAAAAAATAATGTGCACATAAGTGCTATTCTTCAAGGTACATATATGGTACCATCCAAATGATGGTTTTGATATAGATAATATCCATCTCAAGCATAGAGCAAGCTTGATGTTACAACAACTCCTCCTCAAGCTAAAGTATGCTTGAGTCTTTACTCTCTCATAGGTTGAATACCTGCTATAGAGTTTAATCTACATAGCTTTATCCCATCAAGTGAATTTGTCATCATATCTACCATTTGTTCTTCAGTAGGAAGAAATGAATTGTCGATTTCCTTTACCATAAGCTTCTCTCTTCCAAAGTGATAATGGAATTCTATGTGCTTTATCCTTGCATGGAAAATTGGATTTGCAACTAGATGCATAGAACTTACAATATCTCCAAGTATGTGAGGTTGGAACTTACAAGTCCCAAATTTGAGTACAACTCTTTGAGCCATATTGCCTCTTGAGTTGCAATAGTTGGATCTCTATAATCTACTTCAGTTGAAGATAAAGCGACTATTGGTTGCTTATTGGAACTCCATGACACCAATTTTGAACTTGCAAATGCTAAGTATCCAAAGGTACTTCTCCTATCATCCTTTGCTCCTATCAAATGTGCATCTAAATATATTTTGATATCCAAATATGAAGAGTAAGGATAGTAAATACCTTCATTAAGTGTTCCTTTGAGGTACTTGAGTACTCTCTTTGTAGCATCCATTTGTGGTCTTCTAGGTGAGTCTATGAACTGACTAAGCAGTCCCACACTATCTGATATGTCTAGCCTAGTGTGAATAGCATATATCATCTTACCAACTAAGCTTTGATACTCTTTAGGATCATCAATCTGATTACCTTTGTAAACACTTCGATATTCAATTCCAAAGGTGTTTCTGCAAGCTTTGTGTTCTCCATTCGTAACTTGAGAAGTAATTCTTGAATGTATCTTCTTTGATTTATATACATCCCTTCATCTATATAAATCACTTACATACCTATTGAAATATGGGAGCTCACCTAAGTCACTGATTTTGAACTCCTCTTGCATGTGTCTCTTGAACCTTTGAATGCCATTCAAATAATCACGTGTCACAATAATTTCATCTACATATAAACATAGATAGATAACCTCGTTGTGATCCCTTTTGATGAATAAAGAGGGATCTGAGTTGCTAGTTCTAAACCCTTGATGTTGAAGGTATGTAATCAGCCTGTAATTGCAAGATCTAGGAGCTTATTTCAATCCATACAATGCTTTCTTAAGTCTACAAGCATAAGATGTATGTTAGGGTTTTAAAAACTAAAGGTTGTGACATGTATACCTCTTCACTTATCCAACCATTTGGAAATACATTTTTCACATCAAGTTGGAGGAGTCTCCAAGTTCTTGCAGCAACTACACTTATTAATGTTCTGATTGTAGTCATCTTTGCAGCTAGTGAGAATGTTTCCTCATAGACTATACCATGATTTTGTGAGCATCCTTTGGTAAATTATATTGCCTTGTACATGTAAATTGATCTATCTAAGTTTCTTTTGAGTTTATGTACACATTTGCAACAAATTACCTTTTGATTTTGTGACATTGGAACCAAATTCCAAGTGTCCATCTCCTTCAAAGCATCTATTTCTTTTTTCATAGACTTTTCCCAATTAGGTTTCCCTTTGCCTCATCATGGGTTGAGGGTTCTTCTAAAATTTAGATCTTTGCCAAATAAATTGAATTCTAAAAAATGTGGAATCATATCCATACCTTTCTAGTTGTTTCTTCTTCCTTGTTGACCTTCTAGGTGCTTACTTGGAGAATTCTCCACACTCTTGCATTTTTTCTTTGCCTCTTGACTTCTATAAATTGGAATCCTTTTCCCTTTCATCTTGGTCATCATTTGTATCACGTCTTGGATCTTCGGATTCTGTATCATGCTTGCTTCCTAGTTGATGGAGATTAGAATCAAGATCATATGGTAGAGCTACCTTTTCATTTGTCTTAATCATACCAAGACCTATGTTATTTAAACACAACATCCCTACTTGTAGTGAATGGCTCGGTTGAAGGATTATAGAACTTTTAGCCCAACTCGATTGAATAATATCCAATAAATACTACTTTTGTTACCCTTTCATCTAGCTTACATCTTATTTCCGATGGTACACGAACATAAGCTAAACAATCAAACTCCTTGCAATGTCCAAGACTAGGTTTTTTTCCATGCCATGCCTCATAAGGAGTCATACCCTAGAGTGATTTGGATGGACAAGGTACACAACAGCTGAAATAGCCACTGCCCATAGGTAATGTGGCAACCTCTACTCTTCAAGCATTGTTTTGGTTGATCCAACCAATTTCTTGTTTCTTCTCTTTACAATTCCAGTGAGCTGAGAGAGTGCTTGGTATTCACTTCCCTTTTGATACCTTTATCCTGCAAGAACCCATCAAACTCTTTGGAGAAGTATTCTCCCCCTCCATCACATTAGAGCTTCTATCTATATGGTTCTCCACATGAGCTAGATACTTTTTGAAGCAATCAAACACTTCATTCTTACTCTTGATAAAGTATAGAATAGTAAATCTACTATGGTCATCAATAAATGAGACATAATACCTTGATCTTTCTAATCAATGTTTTGGCTTGGCCCCCATACATCTTTATGTACTAAGTCCAATAAGTTGTTGTGGATGTAACCTTTGTGGTTGAATGGTTGTCCTTGTGTCTTCCCAATCTAACTACATCACATTTGTTGATCATGTGTTGCTTTGATATATTTGGCAGTCCTAGAACACTTTGATCCTCCATATATCCTTCAAGGTTCTTTCATTCACATGAGCTAGCCTCTTATGACACACTTCAAGCTCACTTAGGGTTTGAGACCCAAAGTTGAATAGAGCTATGTTTTTGGTTTCTCCTACTTCAAAAGTAAAGGGCCTACCATGCTTCTCACTTCTAGCCATCTTCTTGAAGCCTTGACATGGATCTTCCACACAAGATCCATGTATGGTGAACCTAACTTGCAAGCCTTTCCGAACTATTTGGCATACACTCATTAAGTTTTATGTAATAGTGGGAACATAGAGTACCTTGCTCAAAATGCTTGTCCTCTTTTGAAATCTTAGACATTATCAATCTTCTCCAACTTATGCTTTGTTTCATCTCCTGTTTGTACTTCATGTCTATGGTTTGGACTTTCCAAATAAGATAAGAGAGCTATGTTTCCTGTAACATGATTGGAACATCTTGAATCTATATAGAATAAAAGATAATCTTATTTACCTTCCTTATGGATTAGATTCATTAGAAGCAATGAGCCTTCATTTTGTTGATCCTTAGAATAATTATTGTATTCCCTTTTGTTATGGCCTCTATTGTTATTGTTGAAGTTGTGTCAACCTCTACCTCTATTGTTTCCATATCCACTTCTTCCACTTCCTTTCTAGGTCTTCCCATTGAACCAACAATTTTGAGTGGTGTGGTTGTCTTATAACATTCTTGCCTTTGGTTTTTTCATGATTTGGTCCTTTATTCTTCCCTTTTCACTTTCTCTTGCAACATTGTTGGGACTGGCATAAGGAGGAACAACCTGTATGAGTTGTGTGCTCTTATAACCACTACAAACGTGGGCACAAGTAAGCTATGGCATGAGAGATTCGGCCACATTGGATACCTTGTACTGAAGGAGATGCATCACAGAGGTATGGCTGCACACCTACCATCGATTGCAGAAATGAAGGAACCATGTGAAGCTTGCATGATGGGCAAGCAACAGAGGAAGGCGTTTCCACAAGAAAGCAAGAACAGGGCAAGCTATCCTCTAGAGTTGGTGCATGCTGACTTGTGCGAAAAAATGCCTACACAGGCCTTGGGCAGATCTTCCTACTTCATGCTACTTGTCGACGACTATAGCAGGAAGATGTGGGTGTACTTCCTTCGCAATAAGGTTCAAGCTTTTGGTAAGTTTAAAGAATGGCTTCAGCTTGTTGAAAATGAAACAGGGAAAAAGATGAAGAAATTCAGGACAGACGGTGGTGGTGAGTTCACATCAATAGAGTTTGAAGATTTCTGCAAGAGTAAGGGAATCAAGCATCAACTCACAGTGGCACATAGTCCTCAATAGAATGGTGTTGCAGAACGCCGGAATCGAACCATCATGGAGATGGAAAGGTGCATATTGAAAGGAAAGGGTTTGCCTAATCAATTTTGGGCAGAGGCTATCAATACTGTTGTCTACATCTTGAATCGAAGCTACACCAAGGCACTTGATGGAAAGACTCCACAAGAAGCCTACACTGGTAAAAAGCCTTCTGTTTCCCATTTCAAAGTATTTGGAAGTGAATGTTATGTACATGTTCCAGATAGGGAGAGAAACAAGCTTCAACCAAAAAGCATCAAATGTATCTTCCTGGGGTACAACAAAGATAAGAAGGCTTATAAGCTTTATGACCCTGAGGCTAAGAAGATCATGGGGAGTCGTGATGTGGTGTTCAAGGAGGAGCAGCCACATGCAGTGGAGGAGGAAAAGAGAGCTTCCACTTTATCATCAGGCGAAGGGGCAATCCACTATGAACCTAGCCCGAGAGCTATCCCTTCTACACAAGAGAAGGAAGCATCATCTTCAAATGATGAGTCTGAAAGTCACCAACCTGCCGACACCCAAGTGGAAAAGCCATTGCCACATTGGGTGAGGTAACTCTATGATTCTACAAACCCCATCCCACAGTCACTAGAACAGGTTGCAGATGGATCGAGGCAATCATAGAGAATAGAGGAACAGAGATGGGCAAGCGCCCATATTGTAAACACAACCTTGATGGCTGATCTCATTCAAGAAAAAGCGAAGGAACCAAGCAATGTGGAAGAGGCACTCCATGATCCGAATTGGAGGGCTGCCATGCAAACATAATACAACAATATCATGAAGAATAGAACTTGGGAGCTAGTGGATCGACCCCCTAAGCGTAAAGTCATTGGCACCAAGTGAGTTTGGAAGCTAAAGTACAAGGCTGATGGTACTCTAGAAAATATAAAGCAAGACTTCTTGCACAGGGCTACTCACAAGTTGAAGGCATTGACTTTTGTGAATCATTTGCCCCGACTGCAAGAATGACTACTATCTGAGTAGTACTAGTTGTGGCTGCACATAAGCATTGGCCAGTCTATCACATGGATGTCAAGTCAGCGTTCCTGAATGGAGACCTCAAGGAGGAGGTATATGTGTCTCAGCCACCAGGGTTTGAGGCTCTCGATTCAGAGAACAAGGTATGTAAGCTGAAGAAGGCATTATATGGGCTAAAACAAGCCGCTAGATAATGGTACCAGCGGATAGATAAGTACCTCTTGGACCTAGGTTTCAAAAGATGTGCTTCTAATGCTAACTTATATGTTCTAAAGAGAGGAGGGAAGACAATTGTGCTTGTACACTATGTAGATGACCTTGTGATTACAGGAAATGATGATGCTCTTCTTCAACAAACAAAAGATGCCCTGAGTTCAGAATTTGAAATGATAGACTTAGGCTTAATGCATTATTGCTTAGGTCTTGAAGTTTGGCAGGAACCAGGGAAGATTTTCATCTCTCAACAAAAGTATGCAAGACAAATATTGAAGGCATTCGACATGGAGGATTGCAAGGAAATTTCTACACCTATGGAGGACAACACAAAATTATCTATTGAAGATACGTCACCTCCAGTGGACATTGGAAGATATAGGAAATTAGTTGGAAGTCTAATCTACTTGTGCAATAGCAGACCAGACATCTCTTATGTTGTTGGAGTAGTAAGCAGGTTCTCTAATAAGCCTTGCCAAACTCATTGGAAGGCAAGCATGCAGATACTCAGGTATGTGAAAGGAACTACTGATTATCGTATTCTTTATGAAGAAGGATCATCTCTGGTTGGATACTGTGACTCAGATTGGGCAGGAGATATTGATACCAGAAAATCAATTTCTGGATATTGCTTTTCTTTAGGATCAGGGATTTTCTCTTGGATCAGTAAGAAGCAACCGACTGTAGCATTATCTTCTATTGAAGCTGAGTACAAAGCTGCATGCGTTGCAGCATGTGAAGCAGTATGGTTGAGGAGGATCCTATGGCACATAGGAATACAAGGACAAGAGGCTACAGAGTTGAAGTGTGACAACCAAAGTTGCATGACCATCGCCAAAAATCCTGTTTTCCATGCACGTACCAAGCACATAGAAATCCAGTATGACTATGTGCATGAGTTGATTGAGGGAGGGGTTGTGGAGATAACTTATTGCCCTACTGAAGAAAATGGAGCAGACATCTTCACCAAGGCTCTTGGGAGAGAGCAACTTCTTCGACACTTTCCAAAGCTTGGGATTGGACCAAGGAGGTAGTTCACCATCAGGTGGACATTAAGGGGGGGTGTTAGATATGCTCAATACTCCACCCTTATGTGACCACAAATGATCCATGGTGCTCTAAGTTGTAAGGCCCCCATTATGAGGAGAAGCCATCATGAGAGCCCGAACATTTGTGGAATCCTAACTTCCAAGTTAGATGAGCTCTATGTGTGACCATTGATGGTTGTAGATGATCTTTGTGAGCCTAGCCATTAGGTTAGGTAGGGCATAAACTTCCAAGCCATTAGGTTGCCATTTCAGGTGAAAATAAAGGCCTTGTGGCATCACACAGTTTCCCCATAGAACCTTAATGGGGGGAGTGCAGAGGGGGGATTGCCCCCTTCTGCGGGGTCCGGGGGGCCTATCCCCCCGGCCCGTAGGGCCGAGACGGTAGGACTTCTAGTCATGGAGATATTGTCGAATCATATATTTTACCGACTATTTTGTATTTCCCAACTACGTTTATCTATACTGAACTGCCTTGTAAAAGCTATATAAGCACGGCCCAGGCTGAGCTTTTACATAGCATTGTGCACTAGTAAGCCCTTCATCTAGAGTCTATCTAGATCGCCATCTAAGCTCCACAGTCGGAGCGCACGGGTGGACAACACCATCATTGTAACTGCGTTACGCTCGGCAATCTGAGAATTTGAGTTCTCTATCTCTCAGTCTGTGTCTATCTTTGTCTACATTTTTCTCTCAACTCTGTCTACAGGTCTATTCCACTGTGCTATTATTTCTTACATGCTTAATGACTTGATTTTGAGCTCTATATAGAGAACACAAACCTCTACAAGATGACTAAGCCTGAGGAAGAAGGAATAGAGAATGGAAATGGCACCAGGCAATGATCAAAGTGTATATGTATTGCATCAAATCAATATTCTCCTTATGTACAAATGCTTTGGAGTCTTTATATAGAATCTTGAGGATCTATCCATGCCTTTTATTCATGATTTTGAATTCAAAATTAGGCAGGTTTGGCAGTTTGAGTTGATTCGAATCTTTTCCTATGATCTAGGAAAAGAGAAAGTTAGACTTACAACTAGCTTTTGATTGATTGATTGAGAATCAATCTCAAACACTTCCAAATCATGGTTTTGGGCTTTTTTTACTCTTCCCTTCTACAAGGATAAGTTCTTTGAACCTTACAAAAAAATTCACATGTGATCAACCAAATAATACAAAGAAATAATGTGCACATAAATGCTATTGTTCAAGGGACACATATGGGACCATCCAAATGATGGTTTTGATGTATATCATATCCACCTCAAGCATAGTGCAAGCTTCATGTTCCAACAATTTTTTTCTCACATATTGTTCAGAGAAACATAAAGCATGAATCTTTAAGGTGGTTATCAATAGATATACACCCAAGCATGTTATTCAATACAAACAAGAGAAAAACATTGTTTAGAGTTGAGGGGACTTTTTCTTTGGTGCTTGTGAAAATGAAGGGTTTTTAAATGTAGCATGTCTTTGCAAATAGACTAAAATAAGAACAGCTTGTGGGGAAGCTAAAAGTTTTTTTAAGGCTATGTATACCCATTATGGAGCACCTTATGTCCTATTTTAGAGCTTCTCTTTGGGATAAGCTGAGAGCTTGAATGCTCTTAGGTTGAGACTATTTTTCTTAGAGCATGTTTGGCACATAACTTTAAAAGAGAGAGGTGTTTTGGTGTATGATCTCTTTAATTTCGAGCTTTTATGATATATCTTCTTTGGAGAGAGATATCTTAGTGTGCTAGCTCTTTGTTTATAACTTTAGTTGCAATTGCTGATAGTTTGTATAGAGACATGTATGAGCTCTTGGATTAGATATTGATATTGCTTGGTGTATATATGATCAGTGTGTAAATGCTCCTCCATATGAGAGTAGAGAGAGCTTTTTAGTTGGGCTCACATGTACGATGGTATTGTGGTCTAGTTCTAGGTTTATGCCATTTTGGGATTGATCATTGTTTTTGCTAGTTTATGTATAGTGGGATTGTGGCCTTCCACTTGGATATGACTTGATTGGTCGATTGCACAAAGTTATGTGAGAGATTGTTTTGGATCTTTTTTGGTACTTTCACCTTCTTTTTTTCTTTCTAGGTACATGATCTAGGTTAGAGGCTTAGTTTTACATCCCATTTTTCAATTTGATTAGCTATTGTGTTAGCCTATGGTCATTGATTGGATTGTCTATTTGCCATTGTGATTCTTTGCATTTGTGAATGGTGATTCAAACATGGTTATTTGGTTTTGGGGCTTGTTTTTCCATATGTGATGCTAGACAGGTGATGTAGTAGATCCTTGACCTTATCTGATAGCCTTTTGGATCATCGTTTATCTCTAGACTTCTTGGACTTGGTCGGAGGTGATTTGTGATTTATTGGACTAGTTTTGTGAGACCTATTATTGAGTGGGACACAAATCATCATTCTATTATTACATGTCACCATCAATTTCTTGGACTCCATTGATAGATTTGTGATTTTATTCATGCATTTGGATATGTGGATGTGAACATATTAGGGATGGAGTATTGATTTATGGTCAATTTCTAGTCTCTTGTTACATTTTTAGTCTCTGTTGTATCCTTAATTTCATGGAATTGACTTTCCAAGATCAAAAGATCCCATGTTGTATACATTGTTTCATGTAGGGTTACACATGTAGGTGCATAGAGATGCACATAAGCCTCTTCGCATGCTCGACCATGTATGGATGGGTGTGGATACATTGGCTAGCTCCACTATCAAGTTGCCTCTTTTGGTTTCTATCTATGAGTCCATGACGTATGAGGAGATGTGTAGTGCACTATGCTAGAGATTGCATTATATGTATGCAAATTCATTGATTCATGTGCCACATATATTGCATCAATGGCTTTGACGTTGGCATTATATCTTTGAGGGCCATACTTGAAGAAATTTCCTCAAACAGATATGATAATGATCTTAGAGACATGCACATGATGCAAGTGAAGTGATGGATGGTTTAAAGAAATCCTATGGTGGTTCATTGTGCTATTTATGGTGATTGTCACATTCTCCTATGGCTCATCTCAAGATTCGTAAGTTGTTCATTGTATGGCACACATATGGCTTGGTTGATTGGTGCAATATGAACTTTTCATGTTAATCCACATCATGAGTGATTTTGTTGATTCTCAAGTGAGATTCACGGATGTGTGCACATTCCTAATTGTTCAACATATGACATTGAGGGTGTATTCTATGTATGCCCTATGCTAAACTCAAACATGTATGTTATGTGCTAGGATTTCTATGAGATTGATGTCATCTAATTAGTTGCAAGATACGAGTTTTTATGTATCATTTTGTGAGAATAACTTTTACTTGTAGTTGGAATAGATTATGCTTGTCAGAGGTCCTAGAATTATGCATAGGTATCCACCATACATACTCCATGTGAGAGACAATATCATCTCATTAGGAGTTCAACCCTATGTGGAGTGTGAGAATCTTCATGTCTCAATTTTTCTATCTATGAACAAATCATTTGACATTCATGATGTGCATGTATAGTAGGATTGAGATGCCCAATTAAATATATATTATGATTGATTAGAGAATATGTTGGATAATTTAGAGTATGATGTGGATGCTTAGGTAGATCATTGTGATGACACTCGATTAAAGTTTATTCATCAAACTGACCTTGGTGTTGGTGGTGTGAGAGTAGCTCATGTTGAACATGATGACAATCTTGTTGTGGTAGAGCATGATGACTCTTGTTACACAAAGAATGTGGTAAAGTAGAATAGCTCTCATGATGCACAACTAGATGCATCCTTGGTTAAGAGGATGGTTGATATAGATGTTGGGGATTCAATAGTTATGTAGTCATTCTTGGATTCACTCATGCTAGATGTTGATATGGACATGTGCAGACAACATAGTCTTGATGATGGTGCTTTGGACGCCTATGATAATGGTTAGGTTAGCCAAGGTAACACAAGTTTTGTCAACATTTGTTATTCTAATGTGTTGATGAGATGATTGCTCGTATATGATTTCCATTTGCATCTGCATGAGTGTCTCCATTTTTTATCCACGAGGCACTCCATTTCTAGTTTATTTCCATTTTATATTGTATCTCTTTTGTATTTGTGTACCTTGCAATTTGCTCCTATTAGTGTATTCATTCTCCTTCAAAGGAAATTATCCCACATTTTATGTACTTTGGAGAGACCTCTCCAGCTCTATATAAGGAGAGCATGTAACCTTTCTTGATGAAGGGTTGCCTGTGACTTACCAAATTGACAAGCACTACATTTATCAATCATATGTTGTTTGAATTATTTGGTAGACCGAGTACACTCTAATCCTTATTGATTTGTTTGAGAGTTCGTTCACCCATGTGAACTAATCTCTTGTGCCAAATTCCCAATTCTAATAGAGTTTGACTACCATAATTGAACAATGCAATATTTTTAGTGTCTTGAAGTTCAAATGTGAACAATCTACCTAATTTTTCTCCTCTTGCTATCTTCATATTACCATCTGAGGTCTTCACATTACCTATCTTTTGAACTGGGTGCCTAATACCCACTTTAAAGGTAGCACAAGGACACCAGTGGAAAAGTCACAAGCTCTCATCTAGAATCTTTGATCTTGAATGATTAGGTGAAAAGAGATTAAGAGTAGCTACAAGAATATACGCAACCAAGAAAATAAAAAAGGCATACTTCGATGCCCATGTGAAGGATAATGTCTTGAAAGAAGGATATTTACTCTTAGTATACACATTGAAGCAACATGCATGAAATTTGGAGAAGCATGGCTATGGACCTATGATCATCAATATCATCTCAAAAAGTGAGGTAGTCTAGTTAGCCACTCTAGAAGGTGTGACATTCTACCTAGTTACATCAGTGGATGCAGAGTAAAATTATATCAAGAACCTCTCACCAAAGACATGCTAAATTGGTTCAACACTCCAAGAAACATAAGGAAGAGGAAAAACGAGTTTGAGAAGAAGCGCAGGTAAAAGGCGTAGAACACATATGTCAAATGAAATTGAAGAGACAGGGTAGGATCAACCTAGCTCAGATGCTCATGAAAATCCTAGATATCCCATGGTCATGTGACAAGCATCAGGTGTAATCTCCCCTCAAATACTTTATCGATATCCTTTTGTGACCCTAGAGGTAGGACAATGAAAAAATGCAAGGACTGTAAGAGCCTTGATTGACTCATGTGCAACCACTAGTGCAGTTAGACTTTCTTACTATCAAGAATTGCAATTAAGGATCAATCCTATAGAAGCATATCTCATAGTATTGGAGGTGTGGAAGCCCCTTGCATGGGCGAGGTGGAGCTTCCCATCTACCTTCAAGATGTTCCAATGACATTCAAAGTGCTAGTGTGCCAAGATAAGGATCTCGCCAAACCTTGCATCTTGGGCAAAGACTAGATCTATGACCATGCAATCAACCTAAACTTAATAAGTGTACTTCTTCAGGTCTAGGTAAATCAAAATTGCATCACAATTGAGTTAAAAAATCAAGCACTCAAGGAACTAGAAGAGGCACCCACACCTCTTCCTTCTAGGAGCACACATGAAAATAATGATGCTCTTCTTGTCCAAAGTTCTATGGTGCAGAACAAGGCCACTCATGAAGGATTCACAGTGAAAATATGGATCTCCCTTGTTTCCAAAGATGTTCCAAGAAAATTAAGCAAGTAAACCCAAGAAACAGATGAAATAGACAACCAAATCGCATGCTCAACAACCAATACAAAATAGCGTACCTCAAGGAGTGAAGCAGATTTCGAGATGTAAGAGTGAACAATCACCTACCCTCTTGTCAGAACCATGAGTATGTACAATGCCAATGAAGCAACCTAGGAAGACAACAACTCCATCTTTTAGGAGTCAACCTTGGTGAGTCATCTCCATCTAGATACCTAAGCAGTCAAGGAAGGCAGGCCCCAATGCTAGATAAATCTGGGTGCCTAAGACTTGCTTACATGCTCAACTTGCCATAAGAGATCTTCTAGAGTCAAGGCAGCATTCACATGCACTCACTCAATAGGCTCTGATCCTAAAACATGTCATCACAACAAGAGCACATGTGCATTCACCTAGTAATACTTGGAAATGTGTACCCAAAAAGTCCTAGATCTATGTACAATCATCTCTAAAACTCATACCTATAATTACTGGTAAAATTTGTAATCCCCTAAGCAAAGTTTGGAAAGTTAAGTCTAATACCAAACAACCTGATTTAACATTGTAAATTAATTGTACACTATTAGATGCATTTGGAGTTCACTGCACATCTAGAGTATGCATCTAGGAAGTCAACTTAATTTCTAACTCCCATGCACATTCACTCAGTGACACTTCACTAACAACTAACTTGCACAAATGTCATGTTGGTATTGCAAGGGGAACAAGGTTTCATCCTTCTTTGTTGCAATAGTAAAGTGATTTTCTTCTTCTTCTAGTAGATAAGTAATCAACAGTTACCATCATAATCATGGTTGATTTAGTGGGAACCAGATTGTAGGCAGGAACAAATCAACTAGTAGTCGATATGGAAAACGTGACTATTGAAGTGCCATTAACCAAGCAGCCTATAGAGTTATGCTGCCTCCATCAAATACCTATTCAAGTTCCACCTGTAGGATTAACTAAAAAGGTTAGTGGACATTCTTATTGGTTCAATGGGATGCTAGGGCAGTGTTTGTCGACTATATGTTCTTTAATCAAACAACACACTATCCAAAGGTTGGGTATGAGAATGGGGATTATGACTGTGTTTACCGCAATCAAAACATGCATTTATGTTCCTAAACTTAATAACACAGATTTATAGATTTCAGAGTAGCTACATTACACAGAGTGTTTGACTGATTCATTGTATACTTCTTTGGAATAAATAAGCTTCAGATATAAAGGCCTGTGGAATACTAAGCAATGATCATTACAATACAAACTCTGATTATAGTCTTCAATCTTCACCATGCATTACAATACTTACGTACTCTCACAATTCTATAAGACAGAGTTGTATTCGTACAGATTTCTTCATACTACACCGTACTACATAAACAAACTATTTTTACAACGCACTGTTCTCCTTCTCATATTGTTCTGTGACTATGCACCATTCCGTATTTCAGAATTAAGAAGACACTGAACTTAAGAAAACTCTTTACACCTCCGTAAAAATAAACCCTCTTCCTATTACAAGGTAAAATTAGAAAATCATGGTCAATCCATTCCGATTGCTAACATTGGCACGCATTGTGGATCTGAACCCATTAATTTACAAAATAGTCTATGATTACAAGTCATCATCATTATTTTGAAGCTCGAGGTTCATTATTCTCTCAATATCATACCTAAGTTCCTTGAACATTTCTTCTATATTTTTTTCAGCTAGTCTAACTTCTACTTCAAAAAATTCCTTCGGATCTAATAGTGTCTGGATTACACTTCTGTAAGTGACTATTGAAGCTTCTATTTTCAAAATCCTATTATATAGCTTATCTAACATATTATCGAAAGCTATAGTTAGATAAGATATCTTCTCTATACAGCTCCCTATTAATTTCTTAGCTTTTTCCAACTACGTCTTGTGCTTTAGCTCCAAAATTGAGGCATTCTTCTTCAACTCTAGTACTTCTGCTTCTTTTCCCTCCAAAACGAGGTTCGCATTTGTACATCTCTATGTCCACACTTCAACCTACTTTTCAAGTTCTATAAGGCTAGCCAGCTAAGCCATTGCAATGTCAAAATTCTCCGGTATACTGCGGAATCTTGCTTCTAGGTCCCTAAACTCCGAGTTCCACATTGCCAGTTTTTCTACTGCTTCAACAATCACTGTTTCTAGCCTTTTTATTTCATCACTCTGATTATTCCCTTTCTTTATTAACCACTGTACTTCATGTTCTTCTTTCTGAAGCTTGGCTATTAAATCCTTGTTGGCCTTCTTTAATTTCTACAATGCTTTATGTTTCTGTGCCACCTCAACTTGGAGTTGTTCCACTTTCTTTGACTTCTCTTTAGTTTCCACCTTTAACATACTATTCCCCACTAACACATCATTTAATTCTTCCATCATTTCTTCATGAACAATGCTTCCTCGTCCTGTTTTTTTTGCTTTGAGTTTTTTATTTTCGCCCTTAGTCCACTAATTTATGCATTCATATCTTCTTTCTCTATTACCCACTCTTCCTTTTGCTGAGTGAATGCCACACACTGCTTTTTCGACTCCTCCATTTGAACTGCACTCCAATGTATCCCTCTGGTTAGATCTCCAAGAAATTCTAGTCTTTCCGTTTCATTGGGAAACATCTATGGATAAATATAATCACTGCACCGCACAGCTGGTAGCTTCACCCTTCCATCAAACTACTTCCATTTATCATGTAAATTGCACGAGGTAAATGTAGGAAGGTCCGAAACTTTCCTTGCATTTTGGGCATTACGTCAGTCTACTCCCTTTGTTTTTGAAGCTTCTCCACTTTTGCTTCGTTTTCTTTTTTTATTCTTCCTCTGCTCATCTCCAGACTTCCTCTTCTTCTTCCAATCTTTTTCGAGTTTCTTCTTCTTCTTCTTCTTCTTCTTGATTCTTTCATGCTACCTCTTCCTCTACTGCTCTTTAGTCTACCTCCTTCTTTCTTCAGTTCTCCTCCACTTTTTGCCTCTAGAATTCCTCATCTTCATCCCAATCACATGTTCCTTGGTCCTATGAGGTACCCTCTATGGGTTCTTGTTCCACCACTCGTTTCTTCAATATTTGTAGAAATACTTTAGTCGTTACTATATGACATTCATCAGGCAAGAAAGTCAGAGTATCACAGAAAATAAATGTAAAAAATTCTCCAATTTTGGAGTCTAAGGTTGCATTCACTACTCTGCCAGTCTTTTTGAACAGTCTATTCTTTTTTTTTGTTTTTGGAAAATAATCTCTACCCAATTTACTTGCATTTTGGCATACTCCTTCATTAGAGCAAATAACTACTGTGAAACTCCATAATGTTTTGCTTGTATATTGATTACCATAGTTATTAGTAGCAGTCCCATTTTAAGTGTGTTATTATCTGGGAGCTGAAAAAGCTTGTACTCCCCTGAGCACGACTTTCCCAATAAATTAACTATCTTTGCAGCATCCAATGTATCTATCATTGCAGTGATCCTTGTATTAGCGACATGAAGACACTCTGCTATCAACGTTGGGGACAATTGGAAAGGCTCCCCTTGTCCAATTCATAGCCAAATCGCAGGAGTATTGAGCTGATTGCTATCTATTTGGTGAGCAATCTCCATCGCAATCCTTTGAAAGGAAATGAGGATGGATCCTTCTGAAAGAAAGGAATAGTGTGGCTCCTCAGACGAGAGTAAGGATTGCAGGAATACTACTCCACTTGTTTCCAAAGGAGGTGGGACAATGGTTGGGCCTTGTAGCTCAATGATGAATAGCACCTCCTTTAATGTCAATCCAGAAAGACATGAGGATGGTATGAAGACCTCGAGCAAGTGAAGGCACAAATGTGTGAGTGAGAAGCACACCAACATGCATACACATACACACACATGCGCACACACAACAAGAACAAAGAGAGTAAGACAATGGAATCACTTCTATTGCAACCAAGTTCTCATACAAGATCAAAATACAAGAAACTAGCCCCAAAAATGAGCTCTCTAGCTCTATTTATAGTTTTTGATTGGCTTTGGCCCTGTCCAGACCTAGTGTCCGGCCTAGTTAAAAATAAGATTCCAGGGCTTATTTGAGGGCTCAAACGAGGTCTAAAAAATATGAAAATTGGTAGGCAATTACTTCTAAGGCTCATCAAGCTTGAGGACTCCTCTGCTTGTACAAAATGGAGCTACAAACAGGTGAAACGGTATTTACAAGGGTTTCTAGTGATGAGAATCACTTTTAGAATGATACAAGGATTGTAAAAAATTAATGGGTTGCCTCAGTGCTAGATCTGCATGTATGCCCGTACTTGCTTCTTCTCGTATGATGCCAACACTCTCCCCCCCTAGCATCTGTCGTCTTTGATAGACCTTTGCTCCACGGTTTGATCGATGTAGTGCTGTAGTATGTTGGTTGCCATTTCTTGTTCTCTGATCCGAAGTCCCCTGACCAGGTTTCTTTGAAGGGCATCCCAATTAACTGAGCCAGGCATGTCAGGTTGTGGCGTGGTGTAGAGCTCTGAATGCATTGTTTGTTCGCACGCGAATAATTGTAGCAGATGAGTTGGGCATGGTGCAAACACTTCTAAGTGTGATTCCCAAAACCCCGTGGTGAAGATGTCATCAAAGGTTCGTTTGTAGTAGGCAGGGAGATATCTTATTCGTGCATGCCACGCATAAGCAACTGGAATACTCGGGGTCGTGCTCATATCATAAAGTAAATCATAATTACAATTTATGAAGCCCAGAATTGGCGGCTGGATGTGACGTACATTCCGGAAGGTCTTTAACACTACTTGCATCATGTCTAGAATTTTGAGCATCATCTGCGCGGCGACATCAGGCACGGGATGTAGACGTGGCATCCAGTGTCTGATAGTAGCTATCATGTAGGCTACAATTGGCGTGCCTGTTGGGGTGCAATGGAGGGGTAATTTAGCCATTGTTTGCAATTGTTATTGTTCTAAACTTTGATGGCAAATGCCTTCCATGATCTTCTTTATTGCACTAGCCCAAAGCAAGGGTTATACTTCAAATGCATGGGAGCATGATCCCATGTTTGTAGAATCTCGGGATAGGTCTCAAGTAATTTTTGCCGGCACCTTTTCTAGCTTCTTCTGGGATGTCCTCTGGTTGGAACTAGGTTGCAAAGGAAGGATACCTATTTGTGACTCTTTTGGTTTCAGCGTTGTAGTCTGCCAATAACACAAAATAGGGTTTATACTGTAACTCTGAGCTAGTTATTAAGCGCCTAGGAGCCAGGTGCTTGAAAAATTCTGATTGGAGTATGGTCTCCTCAATGGTTTTCATGGCCAGCATTTGAGTTGCTATGTGCTCGTCGTGAGTGTGGCCCATATCTTCTACCTGCTTCATCCACGCAGGAGGGGGTTCCTCATATGTGTCATGTCCCTTGTCATTGATTCTGCCTCCTGGAAGGGATTGAGGCTCATAGTTGTCTTCAAATGTTTCCTCCACTAGAATGACAATAGCCTCCTCTTCTATTGGTTGATCAGGTGGAGAGGGGGGTCGTTCATATTGTAACAACTTAATCTTTAATTCTACAACTTGTTGGCATAGCTCAAGTACCTCATTGGCCGTTGAAGAGTTGGGCACTGGTGACGTAGCAGCATTGACCATCTCTTTAGGTTCTGTTGGGTGTGGTGGGGGCACTTGGGAGCTTTGGAGTTCCTTTATGTGGTCTACCAATTGGTCGTGTGCTTCCAAAAGGGTCGCATAACCTTCCAATACCTACTGAATGTGTTATGAGGGGATAGCTTGGAATTTGGCAGGATCTATAGGTGCCCCTAGGGTGTTTTCAATGGCTGCCTCTAAATTCTCTTGATTCTGTTGCTATAGTCTTCTATTCTCTTCTTGAGCAACTGCTAACTGGCTACGAAGTAAGGCCATGTTTCTTTGTAGTCTAGCATTGCGGGCCAGCTTATCTCTGAGTTGTTTTTCCATAGCCTTACCCGTCTCTGTATATTTGGCTTCAAGCTCTGCATGAGATTCTTGGAGGGCGGTAACCTCATGTTGTAATGATGTATTACTCAACTCCAAGGCGTTGATACGTGCCTGGAGGTGGGATGACAGAGTACAAAGCTCCTTATTGTTTTCTTCCAATAACCTATATTCCTGTTTAAGCTGAGCAGCAGCTTCAAGCATGGTGTCTAGTGCATGACTAAATGAGGTGGATGCAGAGGTGGAGGTGAAAGATGCAAGGGGTTGGGAAATGTGGAGGGGAAAGTGGATGTGGTGCTGACAGTGCGTGTATGTGGTGATGTGCGTGAAGTTACAAGTGGTGATGTTGAAACAAAAGTGGTGGTGAGTGGTCCTGTGGAGGGTGAAATGTCCATGGGATTGGACGTGATTGTGTGTGAGGTGTGAATCGTGAATACTGGAACGGTGGGTGGTGTGTTAGTGGTGGCCGTGAATGTGGGGGAGGTGGGTTGGGAAAGGGATTTTCTCTTATGATTCTCAATTTGTTGCATCATATTTACAAGGTTTGCCAAGAATGGAGATAAGGTGGTTTATGTTGGTTCTGAGAGGGTTAAAAGGGTTACAATGGGTAGGGGTTGGGAAAGAGGAAATGTATTAGTGAGGGGAAATGGGTGTGTTAATGTTTGGGTAGGGACATGTGGCTGTCCAAGAGCTGGTTGATAACATGGGTGGCCTAATATGGTTTGATGGGTGGCGGGATGACCTATATGAGTTTCAGAAAATGGGAAAGCAATGATAGAGGTAGGGATAGGTAAGGACGGCATAATGGTGGTGTGCGGCATAGGTTCCATAAGGATGGTTGTGGGTTGTTCAGTGATGCTAGAGGTGAGGGGTTCAGTGGGTTGGATGGGAGGTGATGGAGGAGATGGTATTTGTGTGTTGTCATCGTGTGCATCAGTGTTAGTGGGGCTGGTCATGTGCACATCTTCCTGAGCGCTGGTAGGGAGTGAGGTAGAGGCTTCCATCTGAATTATTTTTCCCCTGCGTGGTCGTGTATCGATCCTTCGTTGGTCATATTGAGGGGTGGTACGATATACCATGGTCCGCATGGCTTCCACTATTCCACAGGTATCTGCCAAAAGATTCAATGATTCTACAAAATGAGGGTCTACATTCTCCGCTTGCAGCATCTGGTTCACCAGTGCTCTATTTGCCTTTTCTGACAGCTTGTGCCTTTTTTGTATGTGCTTGATCGTCTTGTAGAGTTGTTTGAGTTGTGTCGTGTAGGCACGGGCTTCCTCCTCACTCTCCTCTGATTCATTTCCCTCTGCCTCTTCTTGATCCTATGTGCCTTTAGGGTGAGTATGTTGTGCCTCATCTTCCCAATGTACCCTTCTTGCATCACTCTGTGGCCGTCCTCTCTAGGATGATGATCTGGGGTCGCCAATGTCTGAGAAGAACTCACTCTCAGATAACTGTGGTGTTCGCAAGAATCTCTCAAAGTCAAAGGATGTATCTTCTGCCAATGTAGCCATTGAGGCAAACTTAGCATCGGTGGGTAGTGGAGGGGCTGATGGAGTGGGTTGTACCACACCCTCTGATTGTGGTCGTTGGAGATGGATCGTGAACGGGGCCACCTGTGCTTCTTCTCTAGGGGAGATTTTTGTGGTGGATTCATGAGGAATTAGCACATGGGAAAGAGATCCACACATTCTCTTAGCTGGTTGAACCCCTGGTTTTCACCCCTGGAAGAACTGTAGCTGGGAGTATTTAAGTGCCCGTGCAATCGGCACATCGTAAGCGAGGCATCTGTATATAATCCTTGTAATGACACAACAACCATGAAAATTAGGCTTCCTTACTCCTCTTTTTCGTGCTTCATATAATTGGTCCAAGATCCACACCGACATCTTAATAGGTAGACTCCCGGTCTCCGCCAGGTATAGTCCATACCAAATCTTTTTATGAGGCTGAGTGAATCGATCTTGAGCCAGAAATGTGAAATGTTGAAGGCACATTCTCAACGGTATGGCAATGTTCCGGGTGAGGGCACGCATCTCTTCCAACTTCTTGAGTTTACTGTTCTTCATAGACTCCGGTATCAAAGGATCTTGATCGGAGGTACATGGGTGCCGTACATCTGAAGGGCTTCCCTGATTAAAGGTATGTTCAACTCGAACTTTTTCATTTCCTCCTGGTTTGATAGAGAGGGCACCAGGAATGTGCCTGACTGATCTTTATCTCCTGTCGCTTTCAGAGTTGCAATCAAGTAATAGCACCTAAGGAAATCAGGTTTAGGCAGAGATGCACTAAAATAATCCTATAACCCCGCTTTCTGCCAAATAGCTTGAAGAGGAGCTACATTTTGTAATGCTTCAAATTCTCGTGAGAAGAACTAAAAGGTCCACCAAACTCCTCCGAATTCCAACTTGGACTCCCAGATGTGGTCCGCATCTCCCAAATCTCCTGGCATCTCATTGAACCAATGAGAATGTCCTTTCACTCTTTCTGTTAGGCCACTTGGTGGATCTGAGATGGGAATTCTTCGCACATTCAGAAACTCTTCAGGCCTCGCTGTTAGTGGGACCTCCACCGGCATGGTATCCCAATTCATTTGAGTACTCGTGCCTGCCTGGGAGCTCATGCCTGCTGCTGCTGCCATGAGACTTCTGATGCTTATCTGCTATAAGAAGAAGGGCACATTAGTGCTGCATAGGAAACAGGATGTTATGGCATAATCAACACGAATGACCTTCAATTCCAATTTTTGGGAGTAAGAGAGCCAAACTGCACTAGTGGTTGCTCCTGAATCAATTAAAGCTCTCAATGTCCTTGCACTCTCTCCTTGTCCTACTTCTAGGGTCACAAAAGGTTGGCGATCAACTATCCTATGGGTCCGTTCACCTGAGGCCTCGCACATGGCCATGTGATAACCTAAAACTTCTTGAGAGTCAGGCATGGGCTGATCTCTACCTTGTCTTTTCAATTTCATTCGTTGGATGCGTTCTAAAGTTTCTGCCTGTTCTTCCTCTCGAATTCGCTTTTCTTCTTCCTTGCATTTCTTTTGGTAGTGTTGAGTCGATTTAGCATCTCTTCAGTCAGGGGTTCTTGATATAACTTGACTCTGCATCCGCTTATGTAGCTAGGGAGAACATCGCCTTCTAGAGTGGCTAATTGTACCGCTCCACTTGTGGAGATTCTATTGATTATCATAGGTCCATAGCCTCTCTTCTTTAATTTCCGTGCATGTTGCTTCAAGGTGTAGACCAAAACTAGGTCTCCTGCTTTTAAACCCTTATCCTTCACATGTGCATCAAAATATGCTTTTTGCCTCTTCTTGGCTGCATATATTCCTGCTGCCGCTCTCAATCGTGTTTCACCTAATTGTTCAAAATCAAAGATTCTAGAGGAAAGCTCATGCCCTGTCCACTCATGCTCTTGTGCTACTTTCAATGTAGGTATCAAGAAATCCAATGGTAGCACTGCATTTTGGCCAAATACCATTTGAAAAGGAGTGGCTTGGAGTACCGTTTTATAGGCAACTCGGTATGCCCAAACAGCGTGGTGTAGCTGTTTGTCCCAATCAGAGCGTCTGTTATTCACCAATTTAGTCCGCACATTGCATAAGATCTTATTTGTGCTCTCAGCCTGGCCATTAGCTTGTGGATGATAGGGGGCAGACTTATGTATCACCAAGAATTCATGGAGAAGGTTTTCTATGACTTCATTCAAGAAGTGTGTACCTCTATCACTCACTAATTCTATTGGCAATCCATATCTAGTGAACACATTTTCAAATAAGAACTTTGCTGTTGTTTGAGCATCATTCTTCGTAGTGGCTTTCACTTCTACCCACTTGGTTAGATAGTCTGTGGCCACAATGATATACTCAACATGTGAACCCTTAGCTGGGGGATTAATAGGACCAACAAAGTCTATTCCCCACTTAGAGAATGCACATCCACCCATCATAGGTTTCAATGGCATCTCATCCTTGCGTATAGGATACTGAGTCCGCTGACAAAACTCACACCTCTTCACGTAGGTATGTGCATCCATGTGAAGGGTGGTCCACCAAAATCCTGCAAATAGTATTGCCTTGATCACCTGATCTGGACCGAAGTGTCCCCCTACTACACCTTGGTGAGCAGTCTCTAATATCTTGAGATATTCTCTCTCATGGACACACGGTCTTAGGTAACCATCTTTCCCACGTTTGTATAAATTATCACCAATGATTGCGTAATCTAAGGCTTCTTGTTCCAAACTCCTTTGTCTAGCCAAAGTCATATCTTGAGGGAATGTTTTCGTCCTCAAAAAGGCTACTAATGGTTCACTCCAATCTGGTACTAAAGATATTGGATAAAGAGTAGCCTGTTCCACTAGTGATTTAGTGCGACAGATTGGGCATTCTTTGCACATTCTATGGACATCAATTTCCATAGTTGGCCAATGCACTCCTAGTCTCCTTAGTGTCTGTAGGGTTCGTTGTTTTGAGTACTGTTGCTCTAATGCACCTATATGTGCTAATTGCAACCATTTAGCGTACTCGTCCTCTTCCACACAACAAGCCAATATCCCTTGATCTGTCTGTTTGTACATACTTCGCGCCATGATATGGTACTTCTGGGCCTTTACTCCACTCAAAATTGGTCAAAAGTCCGTACAGAGGCTTCGCAATGATAGCATACATGTGTATAAAACGTCGGTAATAACCACAATGCCCCATGAAAGCTTGCACTTCCTTGACATTCCTTGGCCTAGGGAGTTCTGCTATAGCATTTACTTTCTCCTCATCTGTGGATATGCCATTCTTTGACACTGTGTCCTAGAATCTTGCCTTGCTTGACCATGAAAACACACTTTTCTGGGTTCAGGCAGACTTGATATTCTCTACATTTGTCAAAGATTTGCGTGAGTTCGGGTATATGTGTTAGTCTAATGTTGGAATGAGCACAAAGATCATCAACATAGACTTCCAAGTTCTTCCTCAAGAATTCTTTAAACACATGGCACATCAATCTTTGGAAGGTTGCAGGAGCATTGGTAAGGCCAAATGGCATTACCCAAAAAGCAAATATGCCCCACTCTGTGGCAAAAGCCGTCTTATGCTGATCTTCTGGTGCAATGGCTACTGGATTGTAACCAGAGAATCCATCCACGAAGCTTTGATGGGGTTCTTGGAACACTCTCGTATCAAATGCTCCTTTCCACAATCTGGGAAAAATCCTTGAATTGTCACAGATTGGGTTTGTATAGGTGTTGGTAGAGGGCAATCACAGATGAGGTGATCTCCTTGACATCTGAAGCATGGTCCTCTAGGAAATGGGGGTCGTACCTGCCTAGGTTGAGGTCTAGAGTTGGGGTTTGTGTACATGACATTTGCATACTCAGGCTCCCCACTAGGTTCACTCGGGTCCTCATAAGAGTATGACTCGTCATGCTCAGGTGACTGCATGTAATAAGCTTGCGGGCTTTCAATGCGAGTAGAATCAAAACTATGATCACCGGGATCACTTTCAAAAAACAATGGTGTCACTAGCACTATGGCTCTATTGAGATTCTCTTCTGCAGCGGTGTACTTTACTGGAATCACATTGGTTGGAGCAGGGGGTTGTTGAGCTAACACAGGTTGAGGCCTTTGTTGGGTTTGATAAGGTGGCTGATAAGGTTGTTGTGGTCTGCCGTATTGATGTGGTAGGTATTGATTCTGGTATCTACCCTGTTGTGGATGTGGTTGAGGGTAATTTTGCCTAACAGTTTGTTTGTTATAAGGGCAGTCTTGTGCAGTGTGGTTGGTGTACCTCCGTTCTATGGTGCAGTACTGGTTACTAGGATTCGCTTGGGGTTGGGCCATAATGGGACATACATATGGTCACCTCCACAGGTATAGCATCTTTTCACTGGTGCAAACCTTGGTATTTGTTTACTATAGACTCCTAGCTTTTGAGCTACTTTCTCAGCGAGTTCCTCAATAGAGGAGGATTGCAAGGAAGAGAGGCTAGTAGAACTATCTGAATCTTTGTAGATTTTTGAAAGTTCTAATTCCTCCCCTAGGTTATCCTCGATGTCTATGCACATGCGCACGCATTCTTCAATAGTTCTGGGGTCCTTCAGATACCCATATGACCTGAGCTTGGTGCTCAACAATCCATCTAAGAACAAAGCCACTTGCTTGGCTGGTGTGGGTAACTCAGGCGTTGGGCACCTCTCTAGGTATTGCCTAAACCGTCTTCTTGCTAGTCTGACCGTCTCTTGAGGTGTTTTTCTTAAAGCTATGAATCAGGGAGGAGGTATTATGCCGTATGCCACTCTTAGAGAACTCAGTGACGAAAGCCTCTAAAAGTTGGTCTATGCTCCTAAGCTGCCTCTCATTCAGGGGTTGAAACCATGTAAGGGCAGTGTTCCTAAGGGTTAGAACAAAAGCATTGTATTGTGTGAATAGGTCCTCCACTTGTTTAGCTCTCAAGACTTGTCTAAATTCAGCTACATGATCGTATGGGTCTCCCGTGCCATCGGAATAGTTCTTCATGGACTTCACCAGTTGAGTTGGCCTCAGGGTCCTAGTGTGCTCACTCGGCCTTGGCAAAGGGAAATCATCAGCATTTCTTTGGTTCCTTGGGGCTCTAGGCCTCTCGGTCTCGTCTCTATCCATTTCTGTTCTCATCCTTTCTCTTCCCAGGGGGTTGGCAAAGCTTACCTCAGGTCTGTCTCTACTTCTATCCCTTTGAGCTCCATGAGTTTGGGAGGTCCTAGCTCCTAGGTGGCTATGGGACACATTGGACCGAGGTTGGGGAAAAACAAATTCACCCTTCCATGTGTAGGCATGTCTGCCATGCTCAGTGACCATGAAGATCCTCTCTGACGTATTTTCTAGGTAGGTTACTTTTTCTGGGCTATCAGGGTCTTTAAACTCATAGATTGTGAGATCACCTACTTCATGAGGCTAGGCAGCCTTATACCTGCAAAAAGCCTCATTGGTTTCACGATTTAAAAGCAAATCTATACTCTTATTGTCCTGGGGAACCCACTCTGGTGTCATGATTATGGTCAGGACTGATTTACCTCGAGGGGTCCTCGACTCTCTCCCTAAGTTTCCTTGCTCTATGTCACCCATGTCAGTCTCAACGATCACATTGCCAAATTCGTATGTCCTGTCTGGGTGATCGGTGACTACATACATAGTTCCCTCTTTGTCCAAGTATGCGCCATTTTCAAACTTCACTGCTGGATGTTCTAGACCAATGGGTTGATCCGGGTTTTTAATCTGGACTACAGATCTTCTTAGGCCGTCCTCATAGATGTAAGCACCTAATCGGTTGGTCCTAAGATATTCAAGTTGAGTCTTGTAAGGACCTTCGACCTTTTGTAGGTAGGCCACACCTGAACTTCTTGTGGGCCTCTCAATACCCTGAGACATCTCGCATTCGCTAGACTGAGAGTTAGGGTGGTTTGAATAGTTGCTCAGCTGCTGGGCCCAAGACCTAGCGGTGTGATTAACACTAGCTTCAGAGGATCTGAGGCTTTGTCTATCCCGGCCTATGTGTCTTCCTGACCTAAGGTTCATATGCTTGGGTTTTCTACCCTCTAGTCCCAAGTACAATCTCGTTGCAGGTTGGTTTGTATCACTCACTTTGTTCCTTTTAGTTGGTTATTGTGTTAAGCTCTTATTTGAAATCACGGCGTCAAGAGTACTTAAGTGAATTTCACACTTGATAATTGATCGAATCAATTTTACTTTTGTCCCTTAGGTTTTTCGCACTTAAGATCTACCTAATGCTTGTACTTAGTTGATTAGTTCTCTTGGACTTGATTCGTGCCTGACATTGCCCTAATTAATCACCACGCCTAGGTCGCACTTAGCCTAAGCTAGAATTGATGGAGGAGGGTTGAGAGAACTTCCAACCTTAAGTCACTTGTTGACCAGACTGCTACACAAGCCCAGGTAGCCTTCTCCCAAGCTTGGTACTCACCCTTGCTAGCTTGCTTTGGATGCCTTGCTTGCACACAATGTTCCTGCAAAAGTTCACAAGTTAATATAGCTCCTTTACCACAATGGATTGAAAGACACACATCAACAAATATTAGCCCCCCTTGGAGTAACTCACTGTACCCCCAAAATCTTATGACCAACTAGTCCCACCTAAAGGTCAACTTAAAAATACATGGTCTAAAACTCCCCGTATGATTCTTACAAAAACCAGTTGAGGTCCACGTAGGATTCTCAACAAGCTTTCCAACGAGACCAAAATCTCATCAATCGGAGTTCGTATGGTGAAGTTATGACCATTCAGGCACTTAGGGGTCAAAACAGGCTCTCAGGGTTCAGGAAATTCCTCCCTGGTTTTTAGGTATTTTGCCCACTTCTAAGGCTCTAATATTATTCCAACATGCCCAAGATTTAAGCCCAAAAGTACCTCAGTTCAATCAATTAATTCACCCTAAAAATTCATGCATTAAGCCGGTGTATCGCGATAGGTCGGGTCGGTGTGTCGCGATAGGTGGAAGTGTCGTGATAGGTCGGTGTGTCACGATAGGTCAGTGTGTCGCGATAGGTCGGTGTGTCGCAACAGGTCGGTGTGTCGCGATAGGTCGGGGTGTTGCGATAGGTGGAAGTGTCGCGATAGGTCAGTGTATCGCGATACTTGGGTGTGTCGCGATAGACGGGTGTGTCACGATACATCGGTGTGTCGCGATACCTCGGTGTGTCGCGATACCTCGGTGTGTCGCGATACCTCAGTGTGTCGCGATACCTCGACGTGTCGTGATACCTCGGTGTGTCGCGATACCTCGGTGTGTCACAATACCTCGGTGTGTCGCGATAGACCGGGATATGGTGAATTTTTCTGATCTAGCTAGTGATTCTAGGAGCTCTCAGCCTGGGCAGTGTCGTGGTGCACTCAGAATCGTGATAGGGTCAGTTTTTTGGTGTGTCGTGATATCTCGAGCTCGATGCCTCAGGGCTTGCGCAGAAGGATTCCGTACCTGTAGAGCTCGCTAGAGATGGTGAGGATGTTGAAACCTGCAAGAAACATGCAAAAACACACAAAACAACAATGCACACTCGCTCTCTCTCAAACTCGCACAAAGCAAATGAGGGGAATGACAAGGAAGAGGGAATATGAAGTGGAGAAGGAGATGGAGATGGAGAAAAAAACACGAAAATTACCTACTACTTAGCATTCCAACGCGTCCTCTCTAAATCTTACCATCACACGCTCGTCCTCAAAGCTCGAATCCCCGGCAACGGTGCTAAAATTTGGTGTAGCTCAGTGATGAGTAGCACCTCCTTTAATGTCAATCCGGAAAGACATGAGGATGGTATGAAGACCTCGAGCAAGTGAAGACACAAATGTGTGAGTGAGAAGCACACCAACATGCACACACATACACACATGTGCACACACAGCAAGAACAAAGAGAGTAAGACAATGGAATCACTTCTATTGCAACCAAGTTCTCATACAAGATCAAAACTACAAGAAGCTAGCCCCAAAAATGAGCTCTCTAGCTCTATTTATAGTTTTTGATTAGCTTTGGCCCTGTCCATACCTAGTGTCCGGCCTAGTAAAAAATTAGGTTCCAGGGCTTATTTGAGGGCTCAAACAAAGTCTAAAAAATATGAAAATTGGTAGGCAATTACTTCTAAGGCTCCTCAAGCTCGAGGACTCCTCTGCTTGTACAAAATGGAGCTACAAACAGGTGAAATGATATTTACAAGGGTTTCTAGTGATGAGAATCACTTTTAGAATGATATGAGGATTGGAAAAAATTAATGGGTTGCCTCAGTGCTAGATCTGCATGTATGCCCCTACTTGCTTCTTCTCGTATGATGCCAACAGGCCTCTTAGAAAAAAAGACAATGTGCCAATCATAACCATGAGTGCCAACCACTCGAATCCACTGAAAAGTGTTGTTAGTGATGATCCGAGACTCCTTCCGAGTGTTGATCATTTGCCCCTCCTCATCAATATAAAATAAGAGAGTCCCAACCTGAGTAAAGCCTTGAGTAGTAATCAAGACCTTGGTATGAGTAAAGGCATCCAACCAAGCTTCCAGGGGTGAGTGATCAGACTGGGTCCCCCAATCCATAAATAGCAACCTGATTACCCCTAAGTATCTAAGGCACACCAAATCCCCATACAATGGTCTAGTTATCGCACCTCAGTGAGATCTCTAAACTGATCCAATTGGCCATATTGTGCCTAGGTCCCTTGGCAAACTCCCCCCAAGAAACATGAGGCCAAGGGCCAATCATGAACCATCTCTCCCTATGAATGAGAGGATTCTAGGTAATGGGTTGACGGAGATGCTCCTCAATACATGAGGGAGAAAGCTGGATAAGAGCATGCAACAACTACTCCCAAGATCTCAAAATACTGCAAGCAAAATAATCCTCACTCCACCTTGAGAACCCCATGCACCTTATCTCAACAAAGATCCATCTGATCTAAGATTGCCAAGGCCTTCTAGTAGCAAGTGGGAAGAGGCACAATATGTGAAATTTTTTAAAGTGTTCACACTGCCTGATATTCCTATGAGATTCAACATTTTCTTTAGACAAAAATGGGAGTGAGTTGTTAATAGGTTAAGGACTAAAATCTGAAACACAGTTAGGAACCTTATTGTTAGAGGCTTTAAAACCTATCTTTTTATGATTCACTTTAGAACCACTAGCAAGATATAAATCATCCAAAAAATCAATAAATATAGCAATAGAAAGACAATCAGCATAATAACCATGTTAATATCATTGGCAAACATTTGAAGCTCAAGTTGAGAAGGAGCATTAGGAATTAATCCCTTTATATTCCCTCTTGCCATAGCATCTTTAAATAGCCAACCCAAGGAGTCACTAGGAATGGAAAAGAGAAGGGCGGCAAGAGGACACCCCTGTCTAATAGATCTACTAAGTTTGAAAGGATCAGAGATGTGATTATTCGTGGAAATTCTAAAGTAAGCGTTAGTAAACAATATGTTGATGAATTTAATAAACTTCGTACCAACTCCAATGTCATGACAGGATTGGACAATGAAATCCCACTCAATTCTATTATTGGCCTTGTCAAAGTCAACCTTGAAGAAGTAATACTCTTGTTTCAACTTATTAGCACAATCCATTCCCTCCCACAAGGTAATGATAGCATCTAATATGTATCTTCCTTTGATGAAACCTTTTTGTTCAAGAAGGATAATATGATTCATGAGAGGACTAAGTCTCCTAGCTAGAGAAGAAGCAAAGATCTTATAGACAGAGGTCAGGCAACTCTAAGAATAACTCATTAGCAATCCCATCAAGACCAAAAGATTTAGAGGGATTCAATTTATTAATGGTTTCTTTCATCTCACTGACAGAGTGGGCTAGGTCCAAGATAGTAGCCAAGCTTTTAACAATCATTTTATTCCTTTTAAGAGCGATAGTAGCCCAAGGTCTCTAGATATCCTCCCCCCACTTGGGAGAACTAGAGAAAACATCAACAAATAAGCATTTAGCCTCCTGTACACTCTCCTCAATATTGATAGCATTCCCACCATTCCTCGTGGTAGCTCAATACGGGAACGGTAATCCTTGATTTTCTTTTTCTTCATCAAAGATAACATACTCTTATTAGTTCTATCCATCTTCCAAACCCATAAATCTCTTGAAGAAGCAAGAGCCTCACTAGCTTCAAGATAATACTCCAAATTCCTATGTTGGAGGTCAATGTACTCTTGAGTGTTGGTTTTCTCTTTAAGACTCTCTAGCTCAAGGATGGTCTTATTTCTTCTCATGGTTCTAATCTCTCTAGTAAGTCTTCTATAGTAATTGGCCATAAATTGGATATTCTTCACAACTTTCTCCCAAGCTTTAGCAGGGCACACCCCTAACATGAACTCATAGGTAATAACCTCTTTAAATTTTGTTGATAATACAAGGGTACATAAGGATCATCACCCTATTAGACTCAAAATCAAGATTTGGAGTAGTTATAGATTCTACAATTTTCCATTTATCCTTCTTATCCAAATAAGGGTTCGGATTGAGAAAGTTTTTACCTTCTTGATTCTATGATCACAATTATGCACATGGTTAGGATGATGGTTTTTCTTTATCTTGATCCATCTGGTCATTTCCTTTATAGCAATTTCTTCATCAAAGGGATTGAAGATCTCTTTTAGAAGGACATCAAAAGGGTTAAAGGGTTTAGAATTTTTTTTAAACCATTTTTTGGGGGTGGGTTTCTTATTGTTGTTAGATGATTAGTTTCCCATATTTTCTTGGGCATGATTATTCCCCGCATTCCCTTCTTGAGTACCTGTTGAAACTTCTGTGACCTTCAACAAAGGAAAGTCCTTTATAAGATGGCCCTTCTTGTAGCAGTTAAAACATGCATTAGGAAGGTTCCTGTGCAAAACTTAATGTTCTATTCATGGAGAAATTTACCATCAGAGTCGACAATGGATGCTTTAATATTTTTGGAAATATCAACTTCAATCATGATTTGGGAATCCCACTTGGGGTTAATCCCATTGCCTCTAGCTTTTTGACCTCGTACCTTGCCAATCATATTTCCCAAACCTTCTACCCATCGATAGTACTCTATTGGGAGATCTGAGAATTCCACCCAAATGGTCACCTTTGTAAGCTTAGACCCTCTAGGGTCAAACCCGGATTCCATTTGAAGAATCTAACTTGAATACTGTTGATAAGGCATTGCCCTTCTGATATCATACATTAGGGGAAAAAGTGAGCCCTGCATGGGCCTTGTAAGGATTTCTAATTTTCAGGGATTAAAATCCTTAATCTAGGAGATTATGGGTCAATGAAAAACCACCGGTGGTATTGATGAATATAATATTCTTTGAAAGGGATGTGTACTCGAATATTGAACAAGACATTTTTGTGACCGTTGGATGGATTTATTTAAGGGCTATGATTTAAAGGAATATAAAATATAGAGATAGAGGCTCTGACATGCGTCAGATGGTGCAATAGAGAGAGATAGCCGTTCGCGAGTTCTTCTCAGACGCTCTGCAGGATTCTTGACCCTTAGATGAGGGGAAATCGGATGGTTAAGCGCATTTCGGGCTGAGAACAACTTCTAGGTTGATGTGCACCGTCCGATAGAAGGTGAATCCGATGTTTGTCCGCGTTCGGCGCTGAGCACAAAATCGTGGGAGCTTACAACCGTCCGATCAATCCTTGATCCAATGCTGTAGGTGAAAAGGCGTGTTTTCTTAATGGCAGCTTGATCTCAGCCATTAGATGATCTCTTGATCCAATGGCTTGAAATTTAGGCGCCCAAAATGGAAAGAATTCAATTAGAACCATCCGATTCAAGATGAAATCCAAGGGCTTACGTCCAAAGGCGCATTGTTTAAAGGTTTTCAAAACCAGCCACACACCTAAAACCACTAGTTCAAGGAGGTTTTCTCCTCTTTGACCACAAAGAAACCATGGAAGCCTATGCCTAGCCTATGTGATTAAGGGACTAGAGTGTGTCCACCACCCTCTTCTCATTGGTCCATCCCTAATCACTCCTTAATCTAAAAGTCCTATGCAGAGTTCATTTTTTCCCCTAATGATCAGTATTGGCATCTTCAAAAAAAAAAGAAAATAATCGTTTGAAAGGTAGTGAATGTGCTTAACATAGAGCCCTCTACTCTCGCAGTTCAATCTTATCCAAAGAATCCTCGAGCCTAGGGTGTAACACTCAATGGTGACATCATTGATATGTAAAGCTCCTTCATTCTTCAGCCTGGTGAGTCTTCTCGTTTCTCTCTTTACGAGAATGGCACGCCGCACACACCCTCTGATTCATAAAGGCAGAAGCTCTCTCTCTCTCTCTCTCTGTGCCCCCTTCTACGCTTCCATGCAACTTGCAAGTGTTTACGCTTCTTTGCAAGTCTAGAATCTCAACGATGACATCATTGATTATGTAAAGCTCCTTCATTTTTCAGCCTGCTCAGTCTTATCTTTTCTCTCTCTCTCTACGAGAATGGCACACACCCTCTGATTCATAAAAGCTCTCTCTCTCTCTCTTACACACATATATTCCCATGGAAACGCTCCTTCGTGATGCGCGTTTTGCACTTCACGTCATATCTGATAGGCGAGCTCTTTTGCAGAGTATACCACGTTGTTACAGCTTCATTTTCCTCTTCCCCACCAACGTTCCAAATTATCTCCTCTGTGTCGCATCCTACATCTTTTCTGCAACATGTTTTCCATCGCGAACAGCTTTGCGCTTACTCAACTGTATGATTTCTGGAGTGCGTAGTGAAACTTTTTCTTCTGTGTGATCATCAACTCCTCCCCTTGTATTACTATAATGTGCTCGCTTGGCTGAGATCTGCATCATTTCCAATGGTAGGAGCAAATGTGGTCTGGCTTTCGTTTGTATTCCAAACAACAAAATCTCATTTGGTTAATGTTGATGGTAGGTGAACCGAGAGACATGGAAGCTCCTTAAATATTGTTGTAGTTCTACATGTGTTGCTCCTTGTCTACGGTGGAAGCATTCAACGGCCAGCCCCTTCTTCTCAATAGGAGCATACAGAAAATTTGTTGTTCCTTCTAGCTTCTTCACCACTTCTCTGCTAGCACCTGAGTGATGCTCCTCTAGCATTCTGCCTAGTTACATGGAAGGCATAGATTT
Source organism: Ceratopteris richardii (assembly GCA_020310875.1). Classification (NCBI taxonomy): domain Eukaryota; kingdom Viridiplantae; phylum Streptophyta; class Polypodiopsida; order Polypodiales; family Pteridaceae; genus Ceratopteris; species Ceratopteris richardii. Next base: position 7,956,390 of record CM035424.1, read on the forward strand.
CCTCTGCAAATCGGATGATTTGCAGCTTATATGAGCACGCTTATAGCCTGGTGAGATGCTCAGAGTGGCATAAAAGCTTCATCACTGCGAGAAGTTATGTCAGGCAGCCACTAACTTCAGAGAAGACTTCAGAAGTTGACATTGATTTCTTGCGGAACTGCAACTCAATTCACATGCAGATATTGTAAACAATTTATTGTTTGCAAGTGCTGACAAACACATTATTTTACATAATGGAAAGTTCAACGATGCAAAACTAACAAACTATGATGCAACTGGAAGAAAATATATATGTAAAGATGAACACAACACAAAAATAATAAGAAAATGTATATGTAAAGATGAACACAAGACAAAAATAAAATAATAATGAGGATCATGCTTCCTGACAAAAAGCGCATAGTGCTCAAAAGGACTCTTATTAAAAATGTGGGAGGGAGGGAGGGAATAAGCGTTGCAATACCTAGGAGCTAACATTACATTAAAATTGCATGCTAATAAAGATAAACACAAGAAAATCGTATAAAAAATAACCTATGCTTTTGATACCATGTTGGAATGAAATAGACTTCTCCCACTTTTCTATGAATCATACACTAATTAAATTATGGAGGATGGAACAAAAGATTGGAAAACATAATAAACTTGATAAAGGAAAAGACTTATATACAATGTTCTATGAGCATGGAGACTCCATGAGAAGAGAGTGGGTGTTGATATATTTAGGTAGTGATGTGTGTGAACACTCTAGGACCCCGGGGGCACCTTTTTCCCTCTTTAGGAGGATTTTTTCCCCCGGCTTGTATATACGCCTAAAGCCCTAACAGGTTACTTATCTTTGTACATTCTAGTGGTAATACATTCAGTATTGTGTGTTGTGCTCCAAGCTTCTTCTTCTTCCTTGTGCTATTTGCGTGCTTTCGCAGATGTCTAACTCCAACAATTGGTATTAGAGCAGGTTGCCACTTCATCTAGGCCATCGTTGACACCTCTCGCATTGCAGTCCCAAAATCACATGAATTTTGGTGAGCATACTCAGGGTGTTTCAAAGATAAAAATTGCTTCGCTCTGTGGTGCCGAAATCGCGATCTGAGCTCGTTTTGGCCTCCAAACGCACTATCACAATGCTTGTGCAAGCTATTTTGTCTTTTTGTGCCAAAAGTATGTACCAGTTTTGGTTCGGTAGTATATGCATTTCAAAGTCTGCTACAGTTTAGCAGAATTCATCTGAGCACTTCTGTTCAACTTTTTGAGATACAATTAATTTTTTGCATCAAGGTATTCTAGTCATCGGCCATGGCTGAAAGCAGTGATGTATTATGTATGTTGGCTGTTGAGGATAAGTTGAATGGTACCAACTACCTGTTATGGGCTTATATGATGCGACATGTATTGGTTGCAAAAGGACTGTGGAACATTGTGCAGGGTGTTGAAAAATGCCCTATCACACCTGCAACTGTTACAATTGTAGGTAATGAAGCTGATGCAGGTGTCGAAATGGTGATATTTTGTAGATTCCTGTTCGTGCTGTGTTTTTTGCTGCACCTACTATAGAGCAAATTCATTGGGATCGCAGAGATGCCCAGGCACATGCATTGATAGCTTTGTTCGTCAAATGTGCTACTATTCCTCACATTCGCTCTTGCAAAACAGTTAAGGATGCTTGGGATACACTTTTCACATTGTATCATGCTAGGAATGAGGCTCGTGCTTCTTAACTCTGAAAACAGTTGGAGAGTGAGCACATGAATGAAGGTGATTCTATGGACAGATTTCTAACAAAGATCAAGGATTTGAAGGAATAGTTGATTTCTAATGATGAAGTTCTTCCTGATAGTTCACTTGTGCAGACTGTTCTAAATGGTCTTCCTGATTCATATTAGAGTTTTTCTTCTACTCTTCGTTTGATGATGAAAGGTAATCCAATTGCCTTGTCATTTGAGAAGTTAATTTCTGTTCTGCTGCAGGAAGATCAATCTAGGTAGAACTCGTCTATTATGCGTGTTGCAGATCAAGCTTTCCTGGCTAGTCAGAAGGGCAAAGGTAAATGGAGCTCATCTACTAGTAAGCAAAATTCTGCAAATGCTGCACATTCAAAGAAGGAAGACAAAGATGAGAAGAAATCAGAAAATCAGAAATTGTTTTCTAAATACTGTAAATCAAATGATCATGTCATTAAGAACTGTCCAAAACTAGCTGCCAAAGAGGCAAAGAAGAAAGAGGCCAGAATGGTTGTTGTAGAGGCCTCTACATCGAAAACAGAGTCTGCTAATCTTGTGCAGGAAGAAGAATGGGCCTTTACTATTGTTTGCAGTTTTGATCCATCTTCTCATGAGTAGTGCATGTCTACAGTAGACTCAGATGTTTGCTACTTTGATAGTGGGGTGACCAAACATATTACCTCGCAGCACAGTTTCTTCTCTTCACTCGAGTCTGCCCCTATAGGGAATACTATCACATGCGCCAACAACTCCTCTTATCATGTCATGGGAGTTGGTAAGATCATTCTGACTACTGTTGATGGTAGTTCTTTCACTTTGTCAGATGCTTTATTTGTGCTAAGGATCAAGAAGAATCTGTTATCAATTTTGGCTTTAGCCAAGATTGGCTTGGTTGTGAAATTTATTGATGACAAGTGTATAGTTCATGATTTGGCAAATGGTGACTTGATTATTTGCTTCTGGCATTTTATGTCGTGGGCTGTATAAGCTCATAGACTATGAAAGATCTGTGAATGATTCAGCATGTGCAGTACATGATTCTCAGGCCATATCAGATGCAAAGCTTTGGCATGCATGCTTTGTTCATCTGAATTTTGCTAGTTTGCAATGCCTGCAGATATCTAAAATGGTGTCCTGTTTGCCCAAACTTGAGGCACCTAGTAAACATGTATGTGAAGGCTGTATTTTGGGCAAAATGCAGCATTCCTCATTTCCAAAAGATGGTTCTATTCAAGCTACATAAAAATTGCAGCTTGTTCATAGTGATGTATGTGGTCCTATGCAGACATCTTCTTTTGGAGACTATCTTTACTTCTTGAATCTCATTGATGATTTTTCCAAGCATGCATGGGTATATCCACTCACAGCACAATCCAAAGTGTTTATGTGCCTCAAACAGTTTTTGGTTTTCACTGAAAATCTATCAACATGTTAAATGGGCACCCTCTGTTCTAATCAAGGAGAGGTGTTGAGCCCATAAAAGTCAAATTGGTCAAAGTAAACCATAGTCAAAGTCAAAGGATCAAAGTCAAAGCCATCAACATCAACATATTCAAGGTCAAGGTTAACATGGGCAAAGTCAAAGCATTCGGGTATCAAGGTACACAGGTAGTGCACAATTAATTGTTCACAAAGGTTATATTTTGCAAAAAGTTGGTTGCAGGTTGCAGAGTGCCTTTCTATAATTTCTCTAAGGTTCAAAGTGTTTTAAAGTGTTTGTAAGGTTCAGGTGAACCCTCTCTTAGGTGCACAATTGAAGAATTAAAAGGCAAAAGTGTGTCAAACAGTACTACTCCGCATCATGTGCAATCACGTGTAGTTAAGGTGAAAGGGATAGTTTGAGTATTCTTGAGTTTAATGGGTCGATCTCTTTGCAATACTTCTGATGATTCAAGTGAGCTTTTTCTTTTATTTACTCTTGTACTAACATTCTTAAGACTTCAGCGTTTTCCTTTTCTTGCTTACGCCTAGAACCCAAGATCTCAGATGGTTGAACTTACGAATTCTTAAAGTTCACAAATTTATACTCCGGGTTTCTAGTTCAATTTAAGCTTATATAAATACTAAGGGTTTGAGATCTTCTTGTTTTGTTTTTTGTCGGTACAATTAAAGCTTTTATTCGCAGGGAGTCAAGCGTTTTAGTTATTTGTCCATTTGATGGTAACACCAAACGCAATGTCCTCAAACACTTCAAGTGTCTGCATTAAATCAGTGGCGAATTTCTTTCAAAAGAAAGTTAGAGTCCTTTCTGTCAATATCTCGATTCTTAACTGTTAGCTCCTAATAAAACCATCTTCAAAGTTCACGAACTAAAAGCACAGTTCGAAGTGAAACGATAACTTTGACTAAATTTCCGGCCATAATTTTAACACGCATGACAACTTATCTCAATATCAAACAAGGAGAGCATTAATCAACCATCTTTCTTTTTAGGTGTTCTTAAACAAAAAGTGAAACACGACTTCCGTCATAAACTATAATTGGCAAGGTTCATGTTAAGGAGCATCACAATCTTTGAATTATTCCACACAAATGGATTTATTAACTTGCAAATCACACAGGGAAGTGAAATCGATTCATCTCCATCTGACATACACATACGTGCATCACATAGAGCAGGACAAGTTAGTTGGGCTAGTTTCAGAGTTACTGTATACAATGCAAGCCATAAAACTGATTGCCAGGAACACGCTCCTCATATATTTTGAATATTTGCTATTACGATTCAGTTTTTGACAATTGATAAAGGTTCCATTAGAGCTGGAATCTTTATGTAAACATTCCAATGGTCTGTAGGTACAGATACTGCGCCAGCAACAAAGACCTGTCTAACTAGTTGCATTAATATGTAATTTGTTATCCTTGCACCTAAGAACTCCAAAAGAAAAAAACTCTAGGGTCTCTGTTAATGCGCACGCAATCGATTACATCCTTTTTGTCAACTATATCTAGAGACATACTTCACGTAAGCAACAGATGATAAGCAAACTAAAGTAACTGATTAGTTTCTTTACATCATTCAATGTGCTAAGAAATGTTACAACTACTACTAAAGGAAATCAACGCAAGTGAATATACGCTAACTGCATCCATTGAAAAACTCAAAGCACTAACCATAATCAAATGGCATGACCCATGCGTTGATTCTTCCATAATTCCCTGTTGTTCTTTTAAGCCAAACAGCTCAAACTTCAAGACATTCTTTAGAAGTAAATTGTGACTCCAAGTTCAGCTTTCCATGTCAAAAGTCCGAAAGATCGACTGCATATAATTTCGTGAGAAACTCAATCTGAAGTTTCTCTACTGCTCATGATCGCTCTGCAGTCTGTTTGTTGTTACCCTTTGGAGTTTTCCTCTCCAATCATTATAGCACAAAGGATCAACTACACATCTTTAAATTGTCAATCCGGGAAGTATGCAAAGACCACAGCCCCTTCTAGCTAATGGAATCCAAGAATAAGGGTTAAGATGACTGTTTTTCTGAGAAATTATGAAGAAGGAGAGAAATATCTAGGGTTTTGATTATCTTGAGTTCTACAACAGCATTTTCAATGATCTTTGTGCCTAAAGTGTGCCATTTCCATAGTAGAATACAATTATAAAGTCAAATTTCAAAAACAGTACATGTATCACACAGACGAGACAATCGCGATTCTGTGAAAATTGAGAATTTCCATTTCCAGCTTTGTTCTTCTACACTTTCTCACTCAATACACTGAGAATCGCCTCTCTTCATACATCTTACTCAGAAATACACAACTGAAGCTTACACATTCCATGGATCACACAAAGAATAGACTCAACAAATCAAAAGAAAGAGCATGAAAGGAGAAAACACGATTTTCTACAGGAGAGCTCTTCACATTACTTGGATAGCAAAAATAATACAACCAAACCTCTCAAAATAGAGGAAATTATCTTTTATACTTTTTCAAATGCCCTCTTTCACACTTGAATTTTGGTGCTTTTCCCATCTAATCTAAAAATATGCTATCAAAGAGCTTCCAAAAATTCTAGAAAAAATACATATGATTCTAATTTACATGAGGAAGACTCTTCCTCAATTTTACATCATTTGTATAAATATTTCTACAAATTCTTTACATTTTACAAATAATTTCCTTTCAAAAAACTACTTCTTCTAACATTCTTCCGCTCCTAGACTTTTTTGGCTCTTGATAAAAAATATTCTTGTAGATAAGTAGTGAGAGCTTCCTTCACTTCTTTTTTCTTTGATAAACCTATGACAATAGATCATGACTTCTTCTTTCTGTAATGTTCAAATTATTCACCATCTCAAATAAAGCTTTTCTCCATTGTATGGTTGTGTCTCGTTTGTCTATCACATCTTTCTTCAAATATTCAGTATACGCAGCTTCATATGCAGTGAGTCTGGATTTTGTCACTACTGATAAATTCCCAAAGATTTCTGACTCTCTTTCAAAAAATTCATAATCAAAGGCATCCTCAAAAATTTGGAGATAATGGCTACCTAAAAACACTGCTCTACTCTAATATGCCATTAAGCAAATCCTGTATGGAGTTTCACTTAGATCAAAAAGTAAAGCATCAGTCGGTGAATTGAATCCAATATAATTGAGAGTTCTGACATCTGTATCTGTAAATGTTTCTATACATGCCATTATAATTCGCATCACTTTCTGGGATAGCAATAATTCTTTTTCTGATTTCCATTCATTTCTTTCTTTTTCCCTATCCAAATGTAATTTACCCCTTTCTTCTGCTATATCCAAATGTAGTTTGTTGTATCCTCTCATTGCACTAGTAGCATGGACACTAGCTTGCTTCTCCATTTCCTTAACCTCTTTCAATTCTGCTTGTAGCCTTAGAATTTCTTTATTCAATTCCTCCCTCTCATCCTGTGTTACTTGTACAATCTTACTCTCTTCTTTTATTTGGCCTTCCTCCATCAATAATCTGTTTATAACTTCATTTTCTTTGACCATGATTTGATATGAGCTTTGAAGAGTTTTGAATCTTCCTTCCATTTTCTTCAGCTCCATTTCTACTTTACTACTATGCTCCATCTGCTTAGCACATTTATCTTCAAGAAATTGAATTTTATTTTGTTGTTGAACCTCCAATTCTTCTAATGAAATTATCCTTTTAGTCAAATCTTCATTTCTTCCCTCAACAATCCTTAGCTGTTCCTCTAACTATTCATTTTCTTTCTTTTTCTTAGTAATAATTCTACTGCCTTTCACAAACTCTGATTCAGCCACCATTCCTGATATAATCATATTTCTACTAGATGGTCTGAATTGCTCTATACTACTCATGATAATTTTACAGGCAGACCTGATATCCTTGGGTATTCTTTCCAACCCAGCTTCTAGCTCCACTTGCTTCACTTCTATCTGCTTTTCCTCTTTGCCTTATTTTCTTCTTTATCCTCTTCCTCATATTCTATGACCTGATTCTCTTGCTCTTCATAGCCCTTTTCTTCTTCCATTCCTTTTGCCTTCTTTTCCTCAATTTCTTGTTGTTTCTCTTCAATGACCTATCTTTCCTTTATCTGGATTTTGTTTTTCTAGATTGAAATTGAGCCACTCTCTGCTGAGATCTTTATCTGATCATTTATTTGCTACTCCTTTTGTTCCAGTTCCTGTTCATCTATGTCCATAAGATCTAATTCTTCTTCCTTTTCTTGATTTTCTATATGTGTGAACTCTTCATTATGATTTAGATCATAAAGTACCTCTTCTATACTCTAATTTACATCTCTTTCTGTATTCCCTTCTTTAACCTCTTTGAAATCCATCTTTTCCAATACTTCCTCTCTTTCCTCAATCTGACCTTTATCTTTTTTATTGTGCATTGAGCTGCATATCTGAGCTTCCTTTTCTACTTCTAGCTTTTCCTCATTTAGTTGGAAATAAGTTTGTTGAGATGGTTTTGTCCATATTGCTTTAAACCCTGTGTCCACCAATCCACTACTGAATTCTTCATTTCTTGCTTCTTTTGCTTCACCCTCTTCTTCTTCCCCCATTACTGCTTTACCTTTTAATATCCTGTTTTCCTCCCCAGGACTTACTTGTTTTAGTGCTTCTTCATGGACCTGTATCCCTTGCGACTTCTGGCTCAAATCTTCTGGTGTTTTGTTTTTTTCACAGGCTTGTACTGTCACTATTGGTGTGCTAGGTACTGAGAGATTTAAACTTTTCAATAGAAAGTTCTCAATGTCACTTTCTGAATCTGAAGAAAACTATGAGGAATTTTGATATATTTAGGTAGTGATGTGTGTGAACACACTAGGACCACCGGGGCACTTTTTTCCCTCTTTAGTAGGTGTTTTTCCCGCGGCTTGTATATACGCCTATTGCCCTAATGGGCTACTTATCTTTGTACATTCTCTAGTAATACATTCAGTATTGTGTGTTTGTGCTCCAAGCTTCTTCTTCTTCCTTGTGCTGTTTGCATGCTTCCGCAGACATCTATCTCCAACAATTGGTATCAGAGCAGGTCGTCGTTTCATCTAGGGCGCCATCGACACTCCTCTGTTTGTAGTCTCAGATTCATACGAAATTTGGTGCCAAAGGTATATAATAGTTTCTGTTCGCCAATATAAGCGTCTCGAAGTCTGCTACAGGTCTAGCAAAACTCGTCTGGGCAATTCTGTTCAACTTTTTGAGATACAGTCAATTTTTTGCATCAAGGTATTTTAGTCATCGGCCATGGCTGAAAGCAATGATGTATTTCGTATGTTGGCTGTTGAGGATAATTTGGATGGTACCAACTACCCATTATGGGCTTATATGATGCGACATGTATTGGTTGCAAAAGGATTGTGGAACATTGTGCAGGGTGTTGAAAGACGTCCTTTACACCTCTGACTACAGGTACTACAAATACAGGTGCTAGAGTTGATGAAGATGGTGTCGAAGATGATATTCTGCAGATTCCTGTTCGTGCTGTTGTTTTTGCTGCACCTACTATAGAGCGAATTCGGTGGGATGGCAGAGATGCCCAGGCACATGCATTGATAGCTTTGTTTGTCAAACGTGCCATTATTCCTCACATTCGCTCTTGTAGAATAGCTAAGGATGCTTGGGATACACTTACCACATTGTACCAAGCTAGGAATGAGGCTCGTGTTGCTTACTTCCAAAAACAGTTGGAGAGTGAGCACATGAATGAAGGTGATTCTATGGACATTTTCCTAACAAAGATCAAAGACTTGAAGGAACAATTGATTTTTGCTGATGAGGTTATACGAGATAGCTCACTTGTGCAAACTGTTCTGAATGGTCTTCTTGATTCATATCAGAGTTTTGCTTCTACTCTTCAATTGATGATGAAAGGCAATCCAAATGCCTTATCATTTGAGGAGTTAGTCTCTGTTCTATTGCAGGAAGATCAGTCCAGGCAAAATAGGTCCATTATGCGAGTTGCAGATTAAGCTTTCCTGGCTAGTCAGAAGGGCAAAGGAAAATGGAGCTCTTCAAGTAGTAATCAGAAATCTGCTAATTCTGCATATTCGAAGAAGGAAGATAAAGATGAGAAGAAATCAGAAAAGTAGAAATTGTTTTGTAAGTACTGTAAAGGGAATGATCATATCATAAAGAACTGTCCAAAACTGGCTACGAAAGAGGCAAAGAAGAAAGAGGCTCGAATGGTTGTTGCAGAGGCCTCTACACCAAAAACAGAGTCTGCAAATCTTGTGCAGGAAGAAGACTGGGCGTTTACTACTGTCTGTAGTTTTGACCCATCTTCTCATGATCAGTGCATGTCTGCAGTAGACTCGGATGTTTGGTATTTTGACAGTGGGGCAACCAAACATATTACCTCCTAGTGCAGTTTCTTCTCTTCACTCGAGCCTGCCCCTACAGGGAACACTGTTACATGCGCCAACAACTCCTCTTATCATGTTATGGGAGTTGGTAAGATAATTTTGACTATTTCTGATGGTAGTTCTTTCACTTTGTTAGATGCTTTGTTTGTGCCAGGGATCAAAAAGAACCTGTTATCAGTTTCTGCATTAGCCAAGATTGGCTTGGTTGTGAAATTTGTTGATGACAGGTGTACAGTTCATGATCTGTCAAATGGCGATGTGATTATTGCTTCTGGCATTTTATGTCGTGGGCTGTATAAGCTCATACATTATGAAAGATCTGTAAATAATTTGGCATGTGTAGTAAATGATTCTCGAGCTATGTCAGATGCAAAGCTTTGGCATGCACGCTTTGGTCATCTGAATTTTGCTAGTTTGCTATACCTACAGAAATTTGAAATGGTGTCCTCGTTGCCCAAACTTGAGGCACCTGGAAAACATGTTTGTGAAGGCTGTATTTTGGGCAAAATGCAGCGTTCATCCTTTCCAAAAGATGGTTCAGATTGGGCTACTCAGAAATTGCAGCTGGTACATAGTGATGTCTATGCTCCTATGCAGACACCTTCTTTTGGGAATTATCTTTACTTCATGACTTTCATCAATGATTTTTCCAGGCATGCATGGGTATATCCATTGAAGGCAAAGTCCGAACTGTTCATGTGCTTTAAATAGTTTTTGGTTTTGGCTGAAAATCTGTCAGGATGTAAAATGGGCACCCTCCGTTTTGATTGAGGGGGGGAATATATGTCTTCTGATTTTAATGCATTTCTGGCTGAACGTGGGATAAAACACCAGTGTACAATGCCATATACACCTCAACAGAATGGAGTTGTTGAACGAAAGAATAGGTCACTCATGGAGATGGCGAGGTGTATGGTCAAGAGTCAGGCTTTACCACATAGTTTCTGGCTTGAGGTTGTCATGTGTGCAGCATATGTACTGAACAGGTGTCCCACTAAAGCACTGCAGTCTATCACTCCATATGAGGCTTGGCATGACCGCAAGCCATTTGTTGCTCATCTACGTGTTTTTGGTTGTTTGGCATATGAACTAGTGCCTGAACAACATTGCAGAAAATTGAATGATAAGGCAGTAAAATGTATTTTTGTTGGGTACAGTTCTGAAAGTAAAGGCTATCGTCTGTATCGTCCACAGTCTAAATGCATTCTGGTTAGCCGTGATGTTGTCTTTGTGGAAGATGCTATTCAGCCATTGCTTTCATGTACTAAGGAGACATCTGTTAGCTCCAAAGACATGTATGATACTTTGATGCCTCTTTTTACAGGTGGACATTCTAGTGCTGGTCCTAATGAGGTAGCTTCTCAGCCTTTGCAAGTTTCATATGATGATGCAGATCATTCCATTTCTGATGCAGGTTTACATGATGCACGCACTTGTTGATGAGAGAGCTAATATTGAGCAGGCAAAAACTATGCCAAAATGGCTGGTGCGGAATTTGCGTGACAACAAATTAGATGCACCTTTCTCATATCATACTCGTTCAGGCTCTCATAGTGCGTCTAGTCTCTGTGATGAGAATGAGCCTGTTTCTTTTGATGAAGCACAGAATTCAGAAAATTGGATGGCTGCTATGCAATCTGAATATGATGCTATAATGAAGAATGGTACATGGTCTTTATGTGACTTGCCTCCTGACAAGAAGGCCATTGGCACTAAGTGGATATACAAGCTGAAGCGTAAACCTGATGGTACAGTTGACAGGTATAAGACTAGGCTTGTTGCAAAGGGTTATACGAAGGAAAGAGGCATTGATTTTGATGAGACCTTTGCACCTACATGCCATATGACTACTCTTCGGATCATTTGCGCACTTGCAGCCCATCATGGTTGGAATGTACATCAGTTGGACATTAAAACAACATTTCTGAATGGTGACTTTGCATGAAGAAGTGTATGTTTTTCAGCCCCGTGGCTTTGTGCAGAAAGGGCATGAAAACCAGGTGTGCAGGTTAAAGAAGGCATTATATGGTTTAAAGCAAGCACCACATGCTTGGTATGAGAAGATACATGCCTATCTGGTTGCACATGGTTTTGAGAACAGTCCAACTGAAAGCACCTTATATGTTAAGCGTGATAATGATGTGCTTCTGATCATTGTTTTCTATGTTGACGACATGCTGCTCATTGGTCCTATTTGAGAAGCATATTGCTGATTTCAAGGCTGATTTGCATGCCTCATTTGAGATGTCTGATTTGGGGCATTTGCATCACTATTTGGGCATTCAGTTTATGCAAGTTGATGATGGCTGTGTCAAACGAAATATATTAACACATTATTGTAGCGTTTTGGCCTTGAAGACTGTAAGCCTATTGCCACTCCTATGGAGACAGGTTTACGATTGAGTCTTCATGATGCTGGAGATGCATTTGATGTTGTTCTCTATCAGTAGGCTGTTGAATGCTTGATTTACTTATGCATTACTCGGCCAGATATTCAGTTTGCTGTCTCACAGATGAGCAGATTTATGCATTGCCCAGGAGTCAAGCATTGGCAGGCGGTTAAGCGCATCTTTTGCTACTTGAGTGGTACTCGGCTACTTGGGTTGTTTTATCCCAAGGGGGGATCACTACCACCAGATTTGCATGCTTTTTTTGACTCTGATTGGGCTGGTTGCTATGACACTCGTGTGCCCACTAGTGGCTTTTGCTTCATGCTTGGTAGCTCATGTATATCTTGGTTGAGCAAGAAGCACCCTACTTCGGCCACTTCCAGTTGTGAGGCTGAGTATAGGGCAGCTTTCACAGCTACTGTTGAGTGTGTGTGGCTCAGATGCCTTATGGTTGATTTGGGTGTTGGTCAGTCTTCTACCACCACCATCTTCACTGATAGTTAGAGCGCATTGGCAGTTGCGAGGAACCCTGTGTTCCATGCTCGCACTAAGCACATTGGGGTGCATTATCATTATGTCAGGGAGAGGTTCTCTGCTGGGGAGATCAGCTTGGCATATGTGCCCACGCAGGAGAACATTGCAGACCTTTTCACAAACGCTCTGCCTAGGGAGAAGTTTGAAGCTTTCCACAAAGCTTTGGGCTTACTTCCTTTTGTGAAGTGATTTCCACATAGCTTGGCACTTCCTTATACATGAGTGCCAGCTCCTTGTTCACCGCATCACACCCAGGGGGGATTTGTTGATATATTTAGGTAGTGATGTATGTGAACACACTAAGACCGTCGAGGGACTTTTTTCCCTCTTTAGGAGGTCCCCCCCCCCTTGTATATACGCCTAATGCCCTAATGGGCTACTTATCTTTGTACATTCTCTAGTAATACATTCAATATTGTGTGTTTGTGCTCCAAGCTTCTTCTTCTTCCTTGTGTTGTTCGCATGCTTCAGCAGACATCTATCTCCAACAAGGAACTAGCTATCCCTTGTTTGTCCATTCTATGTTCTTCTAATGCGATTGACTCCTCCTGATTCTTTTCTTCTAATGACAATTTGACTCATTCCTCCATCTGTACCTGTTCAACTGCCTTTCCCTTATTCTTTTTGGTTAACTTCTTTTTCTGAACAGGTTTACTCTGAACCTTCTTCTTCACTACTACTGTAGTTCTGGTTTCAGGAGGACCTTGTAACTCCTTAAAATATGCCAGCAATTCCACTTCTTTTTGTGACAAACACTTCTTCAAATTCTGCAGCCATCATCTCATCATGTAGCTCTTCATAATGTTCCACTTCTTCCTTTATCCAGTCAGTTGCTTTACATGAATAATCTTCCAACATTTTTTGATACTGGGCTTCATAGATTGCCCTTTTATTGTTTCCTTGAGTTAGATAAGCATACAATTGTTCCTTACTTGTTTGAGGTGGATGAGGTTCCTTTGAGGACTGTACTTCCTTCTAAGCAGCTTCATGCTCTTCTTTTGTTGCTTCCTCCTGTTCCAATTCTACTTTCCTGGGATCCAATCTTCTCTTCTTTACTGGAATAACTTCTTCTGATATCCCTTTCCTTTTCCTTTCTGATCCCCTCATGCTTGTTTGAGCTTCTGCTTCTCTTATAGACATTACTTTAGAAGGACTTTTGATTCCTGACCTCAAACTCCTGAAATATTGAGCTTTTGGAGCCAATTTCAGCTGATCCTCCATTCCTAAAACATGATATATGATTCTGGTTAGAAAGTGAGCTCCATTCAAAAACGTCTTTTGTTCCCAATGCTTTGCTGCTTCCTTCAATTGGTCATGGATGTAAGGAGTTACATCCATTACTCCAAATGGTTTGGTTCTGTCCTTATTATTGAACATGATCAATGTTACTGGCTTATGTGGCATTGTATATCTATGCAGCTTTGGAAAACAAAAATATTGAAGAAACATCCTTATAGCATATTCAACATTCTCTTTTCCTTTGAAATCCACAAATTTGGAATATCCTGCATAGGTTGCTTTATTCTTCTTGACAAAACTGTTATCCAACTTAGTTCCCATGGAATAGAATTGGAGAGCTGCCCTGATGTGCTATGCTTTTATAGTGATATGTACCTCTTTGTTCTCTTTGTCCTTGACTGAACATCTCAAATATGCATCATTGCCTTTTGCCAACTTCCAACAGACTATTCATAACCTGTGATACTCTCTCAAAATCTATAAAGAATAAAGGTTCATCCAGTAGTCTGTGTAATCCCACTGCTTTCCATCTTTTATAATTGACTGCAATTTTTTGAAATTTATAGAATTCCTGACATAGTATTGTATACTTATGACCTCCAATTCCTACTGTAAAAATGTGCTGACCAATGATACTAAGGGTTTCCTTCAGTTCTTTGGCTATCTTCTCGGCTTCTGGGATATCTTGTTCTTCATCAGACTCCAGCTTGTTGGAGTTAGACGTCTGCGGAAGCACGCGAACAGCACAAGGAAGAAGAAGAAGCTTGGAGCACAACACACAAGACTGAATGTATTACTAGAGAATGTACAAAGATAAGTAGCCCATTAGGGCAATAGGCGTATATACAAGCCGGGGGAAAAAAAACCTCCTAAAGAGGGAAAAAAGTGCCCCGGCGGTCCTAGAGTGTTCACACACATCACTACCTAAATATATCAACAAATCCCCCCTGGGAGTGATGCGGTGAACAAGGAGCTGGCACTCATGTATAAGGAAGTGCCGAACTATGTGGAAATCACTCCACAAAAGGAAGTAAGCCCAAAGCTTTGTGGAAAGCTTCAAACTTCTCCCTAGGCAGAGCCTTCGTGAAAAGGTCTGCAATGTTCTCCTGCGTGGGCACACATGCCAAGCTGATCTCCCCAGCAGAGAACCTCTCCCTGACATAGTGATAATGCACCTCAATGTGCTTAGTGCGAGCATGGAACACAGGGTTCCTCGCAACTGCCAATGCGCTCTGACTGTCAGTGAAGATGGTGGTGGCAGAAGACTGGCCAACACCCAAATCAGCCATAAGGCGTTTGAGCCACACACACTCAACAGTCGCTGTGAAAGCTGCCCTATACTCAGCCTCACAACTGGAAGTGGCCACAGTAGGCTGCTTCTTGCTCAACCAAGATATACATGAGCTACCAAGCATGAAGCAAAAACCACTGGTGGACACACGAGTGTCATAGCAACCAGCCCAATCTGAGTCAGAAAAAGCATGCAAATCTGGCGGTAGTGATCCCTCCTTGGGATAAAACAACCCAAGTAGCCGAGTACCACTCAAGTAGCGAAAGATGCGCTTAACCGCTTTCCAATGCGTGACTCCTGGGCAATGCATAAACCTGCTCATCTGTGAGACAGCAAACTGAATATCTGGCCGAGTAATGCATAAGTAAATCAAGCATCCAACAGCCTGCTGATAGAGAACAACATCAAATGCATCTCCAGCATCATGAAGACTCAATCGTAAACCTGTCTCCATAGGAGTGGCAATAGGCTTACAGTCTTCAAGGCCAAAACGCTGCAATAATGTGTCAATATATTTCGTTTGACACAAAGCCATTCCACCATCAACTTGCATAAACTGAATGCCCAAATAGTGATGCAAATGCCCCAAATCAGACATCTCAAATGAGGCATGCAAATCAGCCTTGAAATCAGCAATATGCTTCTCAAGAGGACCAGTGAGCAGCATGTCGTCTACATAGACAACAATGATCAGAAGCACATCATTAGCACGCTTAACATATAAGGTGCTTTCAGTTGGACTGTTCTCAAAACCATGTGCAATCAGATAGGCATGTATTTTCTCATACCAAGCACATGGTGCTTGCTTTAAACCATATAACGCCTTCTTTAACCTGCACACCTGGTTTTCATGCCCTTTCTGCACAAAGCCACGGGGCTGAAAAACATACACTTCTTCATGCAAGTCACCATTCAGAAATGCTGTTTTAATGTCCAACTGATGTACATTCCAACCATGATGGGCTGCAAGTGCACAAATGCTCCGCACAGTAGTCATACGGCATGTAGGTGCAAAGGTCTCATCAAAATCAATGCCTCTTTCCTGCGCATAACCCTTTGCAACAAGCCTAGCCTTATACCTGTCAACTGTACCATCAGGTTTACGCTTCAGCTTGTATACCCACTTAGTGCCAATGGCCTTCTTGCCAGGAGGCAAGTCACATAAAGACCATGTACCATTCTTCATTATAGCATCATATTCAGATTGCATAGCAGCCATCCAATTTTCTGAATTTTGTGCTTCATCAAAAGAAACAGGCTCATTCTCATCACAAAGACTAGATGCAGCCATAGCATAGCAATCTGATGCAAAGGAGGTACTATGAGAGCCTGAACGAGTACGATATGACAAAGGTGCATCGAATTTGCTGTCACGCAAAGTCTGCACCAGCCATTTTGGCATAGTTTTTGCCTGTTCAATATCAGCTCTCTCATCAAAGTGCATCATGTAAATCTGCATCAGAAATGGAATGATCTGCATCATCATATGAAACCTGCAAAGGCTGAGAAGTTGCCTCATTAGGACCAGCGCTAGCCTGTCCACCTGTAAAAAGAGGCATCAAAGTATCATACATGTCTTTGGAGCTAACAGATGTCTCCTTAGTACATGAAAGCAATGGCTGAATAGCATCTTCCACAAAGACAACATCACGGCTAACTAGAATGCGTTTAGTCTGTGGATGATACAGACGATAGCCTTTACTTTCAGAACTGTACCCAACAAAAATACATTTTACTGCCTTATCATCCAATTTTCTGCGATGTTGTTCAGGCACTAATGCATATGCCAAACAACCAAAAACACGCAGATCAGCAACAGATGGCTTGCGATCATGCCAAGCCTCATATGGAGTGATAGACTGCAACGCTTTGGTGGGACACCTGTTCAGTACATATGCTGCACACATGACAGCCTCAAGCCAGAAACTATGTGGTAGAGCCTGACTTTTGACCATGCACCTTGCCATCTCCATGAGTGACCTGTTCTTTCGTTCAGCAACTCCATTCTGTTGAGGTGTATACGGCACTGTACACTGGTGTTTTATCCCACGTTCAGACAGAAATGCATTAAAATCTGAAGACATATATTCCCCCCCTCGATCAGAACGGAGGGTGCCCATTTTACATGCTGACAGATTTTCAGCCAAAACCAAAAACTGTTTGAAGCACATGAACACTTCGGACTTTGCTTTGAGTGGATATACCCATGCATGCCTGGAAAAATCATCAATGAAAGTCACGAAGTAAAGGTAATTTCCAAAAGAGGGTGTCTGCATAGGACCACAGACATCACTATGTACAAGCTGCAATTTCTGCATAGCCCGAACTGAACCATCTTTTGGAAAGGAAGAACGCTGCATTTTGCCCAAAATACAGCCTTCACAAACATGTTTTCCAGGTGCCTCAAGTTTGGGCAAAGAGGACACCATTTCAGATTTCTGCAGGCGTAACAAGCTAGCAAAATTCAGATGACCAAAGCGTGCATGCCAAAGCTTTGCATCTGACATAGCCTGAGAATCATGAACTGCACATGCCGAATCATTCACAGATCTTTCATAGTCTATGAGCTTATACAACCCAGGACATAAAATGCCAGAAGCAATAATCACATCGCCATTTGAGAGATCATGGACTGTACACCTGTCATCAACGAATTTCACAACCAAGCCAATCTTGGCTAATGCAGAAACTGATAACAGGTTCTTTTTGATCCCTGGCACAAATAAAGCATCTGACAAAGTGAAAGAACTACCATCAGCAGTAGTCAGAATGATCTTACCAACTCCCATAACAGGATAAGAGGAGTTATTGGCGCATGTGACAGTATTCCCTGTAGGGGCAGGCTCGAGTGAAGAGAAGAAACTGCGCTGCGAGGTAATATGTTTGGTCGCCCCACTGTCAAAGTACCAAACATCTGAGTCTACTGCAGACATGCACTGATCATGAGAAGATGGGTCAAAACTGCAGACAGTAGTAAACGGCCATTCTTCTTCCTGCACAAGAATTGCAGACTCTGTTTTTGGTGTAGAGGCCTCTGCAACAACCATTCCAGCCTCTTTCTTCTTTGCCTCTTTAGCAGCCAGTTTTGGACAGTTCTTTATAATATGATCATTTCCTTTACAGTACTTGCAGAACAATTTCTGCTTTTTTGATTTCTTCTCATCTTTATCCTGGTTCTTTGATTGTGCAGCATTTGCAGATTTCTGCTTACTAGTAGAAGAGCTCCATTTTCCTTTGCCCTTCTGACTAGCCAGGAAAGCTTGATCTGCAACACGCATAATGGACCTGTTCTGCCTGGACTGATCTTCCTGCAACAGAACAGAGACTAATTCCTCAAATGACAAGGCATTCGGATTGCCTTTCATCATCAATCGAAGAGTAGAGGCAAAACTCTGATATGAATCAGGAAGGCCATTCAGAACGGTCTGCACAAGTGAGCTATCTGGTATAACCTCATCAACAGAAATCAATTGTTCCTTCAGGTCTTTGATCTTTGTAAGAAAACTGTCCATCGAATCACCTTCATTCATGTGCTCACTCTCCAACTGTTTTCGGAGGTAAGCAACACGAGCCTCATTCCTAGCCTGGTACAAAGTGGTAAGTGTATCCCAAGCATCCTTTGCTGTTCTGCAAGAGCGAATGTGAGGAATAATGGCACGTTTGACAGACAAAGCTATCAATGCATGTGCCTGGGCATCTCTGCCATCCCAACGAATCTGCTCTGCAGTAGGTGCAACAGAAACAGCAGCACGAACAGGAATCTGCGGAATATCATCTTCGACACCATCTTCATCAGCTCCAACACCTGTATTTACAGTACCTGTCGTTACAGGTGTAACAGGACGTCTTTCAACACCCTGCACAATGTTCCACAATCCTTTTGCAACCAGTACATGTCGCATCATATAAGCCCATAATGGGTAGTTGGTACCATCCAACTTATCCTCAACAGCCAACATACGGAATACATCACTGCTTTCAGCCATGGCCGGTGACTAAAATACCTTGATGCAGAAAATTGACTGTATCTCAAAAAGTTGAACAGAACTGCCCACACGAGTTCTGCTAGACCTGTAGCAGACTTCGAGACGCTTAAACTGGCAAACAGAAACTGGTATATACCTTTGGCACAAAAGGACGAAATAGCCTGCACAAGCACTGCGATAGTGCGTTCAGAGGCCAAAACGAGCTCAGATCGCGATTTCGGCACCACAGAGCGAAGCGGTTTTGATCTCGGAAACACCCTGAGTATGCTCACCAAATTTTGTGCGAATCTGAGACTGCAAACGGAGGAGTGTCGACGGCGCCCTAGAAGAAGCAACGACCTGCTCTGATACCAATTGTTGGAGTTAGACGTCTGCGGAAGCACGCGAACAGCACAAGGAAGAAGAAGAAGCTTGGAGCACAACACACAAGACTGAATGTATTACTAGAGAATGTACAAAGATAAGTAGCCCATTAGGGCAATAGGCGTATATACAAGCCGGGGGAAAAAAACCTCCTAAAGAGGGAAAAAAGTGCCCCGGCGGTCCTAGAGTGTTCACACACATCACTACCTAAATATATCAACACAGCTCCACCTTTTCCACTGTTGCTTCACTGTCTAAGAACCAATGTCCTCTTGACAAAGTTATAGAGTCAGCTTTGAAGTCATGAATAGGCAGTTCCTTTGGATTCACCATTCTGGAGAAAATATTATATAACCAAAAAGAAAACTCCACCCACATGAGTCGCAAGAAACATAAAAGAAATCACATTTGCCTTGAGGTGTAATAAAAAAACCAAAAATAAAATCTTAGATGAATCCTGACTTCCTTATTTGTATCACAGATATAACTCAATTGAAGTGATCATCACATGTGTAGCAAGATGTCTAGTGTTCTCTTCCCTTCTCTCTTTTTTATTTTTTTTAATAATAAAAAGAAAAAATGAATGCTTTTAAGAAAATTTATATTTTTATAGAAAAAATAATTGATCAATGACTAAAAGAATAGTGAATGCTTTAATCCTGCCAAATTATAACCTATATCTTGCTCATGCTATATATCTTACGTAAACAAAAGAGTTGTTATTTTTTTCTCTCTTTTTCTTTCTCTTTTCTCTCCCTTTTTTTTTAACAAAAGAGTTGTTATTTTTTCTCTCTTTTTCTTTCTCTTTTCTCTCCCTTTTTTTTTAACAAAAGAGTTGTTATTTTTTCTCTCTTTTTCTTTCTCTTTTCTCTCTCTTTTTTTTCTTTTAATAATAATTTCCACTTTTCTCTCTTCCCCTCCTATTTCTTTTCCTAGAAAAAAGATGAGGTAAAATAAATGGAAATAATTTCCAGGATGTCATAATTCCTTTCTGATGAAATTCTGAATTCTTTAATAAGAATCCAAAGTGTGTGTCTGATGACCATTTTGCCCTTTCCTTTATTTGTGACTCATCATGCTTTTGCACTATTTCTGTATCTTGATCCTTATTTTCTTTCCATTGAAGCAGATCTGATTTTTTTACCCAAAAATACTTAATTCCTGTTGATTCCATTTTTGGAGTATAAAAAACTTCTTTTAACACACAGTACTTGGATGTCTTTGGTTTCCACATCCACTTAGTGTTGCTGCATTTTGTTGATAAGCAATGCTTGGACTTTCTAGGTCTCCACATCCTTTTAGCCTTGATATCTTGATGTTTCTGAGTATTCCACACTTTCCACCTTTCTTCTGTCCTTTCAACACAACTTCCTCCTGTTTTTTATTGAAATAGATTTGGTCATGAAGAAGTGTTGTTTGTGGTTTCTTTGTAGCTTCTAGTGAAAAAGTAAACCCCTCCAGATCTGAGTCATAGATATCCTATTGATTTTCCTGTTCTTCATCACTCAATAAAAACATTAAAAACCTTTTGTCATTTATTGTCAATTGAAGTTTCATATTTTCAAAATCCAAAATTACTTTACCTTGCCTAAGCCATGGTTGTCCCAAAATCAATTTCTCAGTCATCATATGATCAGGCCATTCTTCACAATCAAAATTTTCATATATTCTTTATTGAACTTAACTTTAATAGATGGTGAAGACAAGCTTTGTATTATCTAACCTTCCAATGTTTTGATAAATGTTTTACTCTCAGTCCTTTTTAAGTTAAACTTGTCCAACAAAACTGAACTGATCAAATTTACTTGTGCACCTGAATCTATCAAGACCTTGATTTTCTCATTATGAAAATTCATTGTTAAAACACACAAATGCTCTCTCACTCTTAAAGGTGTGATCCTGTGAATAGAATCGTCTTTTTCACGATCTTGTGAATATTCTAGATTTTCCACGATTCTGTGAATAGAATCGTATTCTAGATTTTCCACGATTCTGTGAATAGAATCGTCTTTTTCACGATTCTGTGAATAGAATCGTGTTTAGCATGATTCTGTGAATAGAATCGTGTTTAGCACGATTTTGTGAATAGAATCGTGTTTCCCATGATTCTGTGAAGGAAATCGTGTTTCCCACGATCTTAAGAAGGAAATCGTGTTTTTCACGATTCTGTGAAGGGAATCGTGATTTCCACGATCCTGTGAAGGAAATCATGTTTTTCACGATCTTGTGAAGGGAATCGTGTCCATGACCCTGTGAAGGAAATCGTGTTTTCCACGATCTTGTGAAGGGAATCGTGATTTCCACGATCCTGTGAAGGAAATCGTGTTTTTCACGATCTTGTGAAGGGAATCATGATTTCCACGATCCTGTGAAGGAAATCGTGTTTTTCACGATCTTGTGAAGGGAATCGTGATTTCCACGATCCTATGAAGGAAATTGTGTTTTTCACGATCTTGTGAAGGGAATCGTGATTTCCACGATCCTGTGAAGGAAATCGTGTTTTTCATGATCCTGATTCCAGACAATCATGATTGCTCACAATCGTTAAAAACACAATTTTCTTATGAAAATCGTATTCTGGGAATCGCGATGTTGTGTTTAATTATGGAATCGCGATTTTGGGTTTGATTACAGAATCGTGATTCTGTCAAAATTTTTGTAAATTTTTGGTTTTCGTTTTTCTGATTTCTTCTTACTCTAATGGAAGCGCCTTAGCAAAATAATGACATGCAATAAAGAACTTTTGATAAAACAATTAATTTTTTCTATCCAAAATTTCAAAAAGCAGAAAGTCGCGATTCTGTGTTTTCCATTTTTTTATGCATTTTTTGAATTTTTTTTTCCAGTACTTCTAACTTGAAAATATGTAAAATCTTTATGTTAAGAGGATTACCTTGTAGCATGATCCACCACTGTTCAAAAACTTTATGTTTGCTGGAAGTCGCGCTTCTGGCAATGCTCTCTACACTCACTCCCTCACTCAAATGAATAATTTTCTAAGATTTCAGACTTTTATAGTCTTCAGACAATCGCGATTGTGAGTGTTTTTCACAAAATTTTAACTTCTCACTGTATGATTCTTGTCCCTTAGAACTTTTGTGGTTTTAATTCACCAATCTTATTCCCTTCAACAAAATTTGCTCTCTTTATTCTACTGATGAAAATCACGATTCTGTGCCCAATTCTCCAATCTAATCATTTGATGCTCAATTCTTACTAAAATTTTGCACTTTTGATTTCCTTTACTCATGCAACTTATGAAACCTTTTAAAATCACTTACCTCAGTACCCAATAGTGCAACTAAGTCAAATTCTTTATCTTACTGAAAATCGCGATTCTGTGAAGAGAATCATGTTTTTCTCTGAACTTCCTGCTTTTGCACTTTTTGACTTTTCTTTCCAACTGGTCTTCTCCAATGTTCTTCACCAACTCCAGATCACTTGTCACCTGCAATTATACACCACCAAACTCATTCAAAGAGATTTTTTTTTTAAATTTAAACAGCAACTTTTACTCTAGAGATTTTTTATTTTCCTTCAATTTCCAGATTTTTTTCTTTCACTATTACCCTTCCACTTCCCACAACAATCCTCCTGTCCAACTTTCTAAGAAAAAAAAAAAGAAATTTGTTTGAATTTTTAAAGGATTTTATGAATTTTTTAGTATTTTGAACCCTAAATCAAGGTGAACACTTCACTTAGGGCTTTCTTGTTCCAAGATCCATTGATCTTTGTTTCATGATTGGTTATACTCTTTTATGCTTGCAATCTAATCAGTTTGGAAGTAGAGCTTTCCAAGAAAGTATGTGCTAAGAAGTACAAGTATCAATTCATGCAAAGATAAACTCAAACACCTTTTTTTTCAAGAGCCAAATAAATTTTTCCAACATTATTATCCTTCCTTGAATAGACAAATGGATCAATCAATTTGCACATAGCTACTTTACTTGAATTTCCTCATTGCAAACATGTCATCTTGTCCAAGATTTGACAAATTTGCTTGGTACTTAGTCAAAAAGCACTCTATATATGCAAAGATAGTCACATTTTACCTTCCCTTTAACAATCTTGCTTCAATTTTTTTCCACACACCTGCACTTTACTCTTAAAAGGAATGGGCAACTATCAATTTGGAAGAATTTCACAACTTCTTTATCCCAAAAGGTTAACTCATGCTTTCTTTTCCAAAAAGACAAGCAAAGAAACCTACCTTTTCAGTTTTTCTTTCTTGATTATAGAGTAGTACATTTTCAATGTGTTCAAATACCATCAACAATGGAAGATCCAGCAAGGTCCAAACTTCAATGAAGCTTTTGCTTTGTTCCCCGACAACGGCCCCAAAAAATGTTTGTTGTTACCCTTTGGAGTTGTCCTCTCCAATCATTATAGCACAAAGGATCAACTACACATCTATAAATTGTCAATCCAGGAGGTATACAAAGACCACAACCCTTCTAGTTAATGGAATCCAAGAATAAGGGTTAAAATGACTGTTTTTCTGAGAAATTATGAAGAAGGAGAGAAATATCTAGGGTTTTGATTAGCTTGAGTTCTACAACAGCATTTTCAATGATCTTTGTGCCTAAAGTGTGCCATTTCCACAGTAGAATACAATTATGAAGTCAAATTTCAAAAACAGTACCTGTATCACACAGATGAGACAATCGTGTTTCTGTGAAAACTGAGAATTTCCATTTCTAGCTTTGTTCTTCTACACTTTCTCACTCAATACACTGAGAATCACCTCTCTTCATACATCTTACTCAAAAATACACAATTGAAGCTTACAAATTCCATGAATCACACAAAGAATAGACTCAACAAATCAATAGAAAGAGCATGAAAGGAGAAAACACGATTTTCTGCAAGAGAGCTCTTCACATTACTTGGATAGCAAAAATAATACAACCAACCCTTTCAAAATAGAGGCAATTATCTTTTATACTTTTTCAAGTGTCCTCTTTCACATTTGAATTTTGGTCCTTTTCCCTTCTAATCTAACAATATGCTATCAAAGAGCTTCCAAAAATTCTAGAAAAAATACATATGATTCCAATTTACATGAGGATTTTACATCATTTGTGTAAATATTTCTACAAATTTTTGACATTTTACAAATTATTTCCTTTCAAAAAACTACTTCGTCTAACAAGCTCCAACGCCCATTGTCTCGGCAGTAGAAAATTGCGTGTTTGAATTAACTGACTTGGTCATTTTGATATGTTTGTCGTTACGAGGATGGAGTATTCACCATATTCAACGATCATCGTTCAGCCAATCACCTCTTTTTGAACAGTAGGACGAAGCGATGACAAATGTTTCTGTGGGTGATGTTAACTCAGTGTGATTCCAACTACTTTCGATGGCTACAGACCCCCTGATTTTCCATTTGGAAGCGTCTTTTCAAAGCTAAAGGCCTTTGAACAACCTTTGATAACTACACCTAAAAGAACAATGGTTGAGATGAATAATCAAGAGTAGTCTCTCCCACCGCCATCCCTCCTGATCCTTCCTCTAACAAAGAGCAAACACCACCCCCCCTAGAATGCCAGTGTGCACCATTCCTCAGTTTTCTTCTCCACTCGTCGAGAGCTGCCCTCCATTCGACTCCTTCCTTTTCACGTGACGGCCCTGCATGCCACAAAAAGAAAAACAAAAATACCCCGATCCACGTAGCCTTTCCCCTTTTTGCAAATAAGCCAGTAATATCCATTTGCATTATTTTTATATGATTATATATATATATATATATATATATATATATATATATATATATATATATATATATATATATATATATATATATATATATATATATATATATATATATGATTTAAATGCATTCATATGCACATACTTTAGCTCACTTTACCACATGCTTTTAATATGTTTTGTATTATACACATCTCCACTCAAGCTCTTATGCTCATTTAAACACGTATATATGCACCTCAAGACATTCTCACTGATGTGAGCTTTGAATTAGTGCTTCATATGACATTATGGGCTAGCTGTTCACATCACGACCACATCCAACCCCTCTGAACCTCTGCATCCTCCGGATGTGCCAATCAACCTACATACATACCAATAAACACAAATGAGCATCAAGTAGTCATGGCAAGAAAAAACATAACTTAAAGAAAATTTGACTGGATGCATGAAATATGAATATGCATTAAAGATGGCATTAATCAAGAGAAGAAGGTAGACAAAAGCATCCCATACAACATATCAGAATACACTAATGCACTTAGACTAGAAATCACATGAGTAAATCAAAAACTTCTTAGCTCTCTCGTTAACTCGACCCGGTCAGATCTAGTAGCCTATCTGAAGCATTTGCATACACCAGTCCTCACTAACTCGATTTATGAAACTCCCATCTGGCTTCTCTATTGATCTCCCATCATCTGAACCCCCATCAGACCTTTTCTTATTTTTCTCTTATTTTTATTCTATCTTTCTTTATTTTAATTCTTTGTCTTAGCTCAGCCTTCATATTTTTGTTTATATTTTTATTTATTTATTCTTTTTCTACACACATCGGCCTATGCCGAAATCGGATGCGACTTGTGGACCTCGCCACCCGGCCAGGTTTAGCCCACCCATCTACCGACCAGACATAGCGCACAATGCACAATGTCAGCCTCATACAAAATCAACGTCAGCTCGTGGCTCTAACCACCTGGTCAGAGTGACTCCACCCGCCTATCAACCCGTATGAGCGCGTAACAACATGTAGGTCAGGCCATACGACACAACTAGCATCGGCTTGTGGCCCTGATCACTCGACCAGGGTAGCTCCACCCACCTACTAGCTCATCGTAGCGCCCAACAGCACATACACATACACATAAATTGCTGGCTGGTATAAGAATTCTTTTCTCAAGACATAATCTATATGAAGATCAGGTCAGACAAGAGATCAAGAGCAGAAGTCGAAGTGTCTCACTCATCAACTAGTATATACATCTGATACTTAGTCTTGGTCTTCCCTTCACCTTCCTAGGTCTTGTTCTCGAAAGTTCTAGTCCATCTTCCAATCTTACTCATATAATCCGAGTCCTTGTACATCATATGTACCCCTTCATGTTCCCTGCGGAACAAAGTAGGCTGTTGTAAAATTTCCGCATATTCCGCTAAGTCGTGAATATAAACAAAGAGTTCTGTTGGGTCCACTGTCATGTAGTATGGTTCACGGTCCATTGAAGTGTCATTTTCTCCATATGGTCGTGCTGCTTGATACCTGAACACACTCCCTTCATTTAACGATGATATCAAAGTCTCACTAGTAATGTGATATTTAACAAACTCCTCAATAGGAATTCTTTCATCATTTTCGGGCGTAGGGAGCAAGTAAGTCGATACAAAAGAACTTTCTAAGATTCTTCCCTCAGGTACACTCCTTGATGTCTCTCTAAATCTATCAAATGCTACCATCTGGGATGGATGTATCATTGGAATCTTCACTCTCCATTCTAGAACCTAAGATAATCAAATAGTCCAATCAAGCCTAAAAGATTTCCTACTAACAACCTGATCACAAATCTCTATCGGTACCCTGCAAGGAACAAAATTTAAAATTAATAGAAGATCATGAACAAGTAAAACACATACATTTATTCTATTTGATACTTTATTTATTTATTACAACCAAATCAATTAATTCTTGTTATTTATTTGCATGTTCTTAATATATACATATATATTTATATATGTTCACATATTATCTTATGACAAAATTCATTTTAATAATTTTCTTTACCAATATCTTCATTTTCCTCTTCTCCACTTTCCTCATCTTCATCTTCATTTATCACCGTCTCATAATCCTCATTCTCTCTTCTTTTAAAGAGTTTAACTCGCTTCCCAGCGATCACTTCCTTTAACTTGGTCCTATCTTATTCCCTGAGCAAGTATGTTCCATTGTCACATACTTTACATACCACATAGGGACCATACCATCTTTTTACTAGTTTTCTTCGAGCTTCATATTGTGTATCCAATGAGCTATCATAGACAAGTACCCAATCTCCTTCATTTAACTTTTTAGGTCTTAACCTGTGGGACTTGTCAAATGCAACCTTATTTCTCTCTCTAAATGCTCTAAGCTTAAATGCAGCTTCTTCTACCATATTTCTTCCTCTCTCTAGTTGAAGAATCCG
The DNA here is from genome assembly GCA_020310875.1 of Ceratopteris richardii. NCBI lineage: Eukaryota > Viridiplantae > Streptophyta > Polypodiopsida > Polypodiales > Pteridaceae > Ceratopteris > Ceratopteris richardii. The sequence continues at coordinate 7,983,895 of CM035424.1, forward strand.
CACTACTAGAAGATCTTCTCTCGACATCTCATCTTCCCAAGGCAAGGAACTCCACGCTAAAGCATGTGACTCTGTCGGCAAAATAGGTTTTTGACAATACATTAGTTCTGCTGGCATATATCCAGTAGTCCTAGTGCATGTCATCCTAACTGCCCAAAGGGCAAAGGGAAGGTAATTTGGTGAATTCTTTATCTTTCCCTCACAAGCCTTAGCCAAAGCTTTAATAATCGGAGGATGTCCGCACTCAATTTTTCCATTGGCTTCAGGATTGTAAGCAGTGGTGAGCGATAATCGAATTCCATATTTTTCAAAGAATTCTTTGGCTTCCTGAGCATCAAGATCACCTCTGTCGGCAACTATTTTCTCAACATAGCCAAATCTACTAAACACGTCTTCTAGTAGAAACTTGCATACATTTCTTGTAGTTTTCGTCCTCAGAGCTCTTCCTTCAACATGGTTTGTTAGATCCTCTCTCGCCAGCACAATATACCTCATCCGTTGCACCCCTAATATATTAACCAAATCGACAACCCACTTATAGTGGATATTAAGAGGATATGTCGGATGCAACTCATTTCTGTGTCTAACATTGGAGTGCATCTGGCAAGGTTTACAAGTGGCTACATAATTTTGGACATCTACATACATCCCAGGCCACCAATATCTTTCCCTTATCTTTTCGTAGGTCCCTTGAAAGCCTTTATGTTCGTCCCATAGTGAGCTATGCATTTCACGCATAATCTTACCTCTCGTTTCATTGCAACCTACAACTCGCTGGGGTATCTTACCTATTCCAATCTTTTGCTTCTAGAGTAATCCATCTTTTAGGAAGTAATTACTTGAATTTCTTTGAATGGTACGAAACTTTTCTTTGCTCCAACTAGGATCAAGAGACTTCATACTTGAATATCTCCCAATTTCCTTCCACTCATTTTCATATTCGTCTTCATTAAATCTTTCTGTTATTCCTATTTGAACATTATAAGGGTTTTCTTCTGTCCTTCTAATTTCTTTCCCTTTCCCTAAGCTTCTTTGAGCTTTTCTTGAAGACTCAATATGAGTCCCAAGATTTTCGATCTGATGCTTAGGCTCTTTTCTATTCAGTCCAGTAGATTCTTCATCTAAGCTCAAAGTATGTATATGTGAAGCATAAAAGTCCAGACCTATCTCTTCATCATTAGAAACCATCGAATCTTCATTTTCATATATGGCTCGTGATAGCATATCAGCCGCCACATTATTCCTCCCAGCTAAATGAACAAACTCGGGGTTTAGCGACTTAATGTATGCTATCCATCTTAACATGATAATGTTTGCAGTGGAACAATTCACGATCATTCCCAAAAATGGTAAGCAGTCTGTTTCCACTACCACATTCACCCCAATCAAGTATTCTTTATCATTCTCTACTGGAGTCCCTATTCCCCAAAGCTCTCACTTAATTTGAGGGTAACCTCTCTGGCAAACATTTAGAACTTTAGCTCCAAAACGAATTGCATATCTTTTTCCTTCATCATCCTCTTGGCCAATCGCCCAACCTATACCTGTCGAACTCATATCTATGGTGATGTAAGTTTGTTTATTGTTACTGTAATCATCTTTTCTAAGCAGTGGTGCTTCTGCAAGTGCCTTCTTTAATTTTCTCACAGCTTGAGTATGGATGTCTTTCCATTGAAATCTTTGCCCTTTCCTAAGCAATTGATAGAGCGGGTCTCCAACATGAGCAAAGTGAGGAGTCCACACAACTTAGAAAACACATGCCCCAAGAAATCTCCTCACCTCAATGATCGAAGAGCAGACCTCTTTCATGTGTTGAATGGCGTCTACTTTCTTCGGACATGGCTTTCTTCCTTTAGGACCACACAGACTTCCTACAATTAATACCTCTTGCACTCCAAATAATGATTTTTTTGCAGACAATGTCAAATGAACCTCTTTCAGCCGATTGAGAATGGATTCGCAATCATTTATGTGCTTTTTAACAAATTTCCTACATCATCCTCATCAAGAGTCTCGTCTTTATCTCTTTCCTCGCAACCTTTGATAGGGACATCGTCAGTGAACGGCATGGTCAGATGCGGAATAAAATCCCTAAGCACATTATGCATACCATTCATCATATGTGCCACCGAGTTCGTGGCGCCTTGTGGTAAAGTGCACATGCGCACAAGCCCAAGTAGTGTCCTCATAGTCGTCAGGTCGCGGCTTTCGAGAGCCAGCTGGAATTGATCATACCCAAAGTGTAAATCTCCCATTGAGTAAATAGATCTTCCTGCAAAGGCTTCTGCATACTCATCTACGATAGGCCCAGTTCCCATATTTCTAATCGTCACTTTATTCATCGGTTGTAGATCCTGAATAAATCTCAATGACCTGTTTTTCTTTGGTACAGTAAACCAATGGTTAGAATAGGGAGCACTGGATGGCTCAAGAATCCCCATTCTAATCTTTTCATTCAACAGGTCAATTAGCTTTGAAATGTGAGCTTTTGGTACCGGAATCGGTCAAAGATTCCAAGGTACATGTGGTATTGTGAAAATTATCATAGGTGTCACCACAGATGGATCTACACATCCAATTTCCTGGGCATTGAAAGAGAAAGCCTTTCCATGCTTGAATATCATCCGAGAGAATACATTCTTCTCTTTTTCACTGAGGAAACCATCTTTTCCTAATCGAATTTGCTCAAGAGTCTCTTTAGTGAACTCGTGACCTATTTTTCTTTTATCTCTGAGAGGTGGCTGGGTTTTTGCACCATCCATAAGTTTATTACTGTCCTCAGGGAGTGGAACTGCAACCAGCTTTATCTTTTTATCATCCGTTTTGTATTTTGTTTCAACAAAGGCTTCTTTCCCTAATTCATCTTGCTCAAGTTTTGATGAAGTTTTGAAGTCAAGGATTGAAGAAAAGATGTGGATTTGAAGCATGAAGAAAGTACATGTTCAGGGAATGAAGATATGTATACATATGTACATTAATTTAGAGTTAGTTCACTTATACTTTTGTATTGTGAAGAACTTGTACATATTTGCCTATATATGCAAGGAAAAATGTCGGGGCAAATATGAGATAGCATGTGAATAGAGAAATTAGATGTTGTATAAGTCATTAGACAACTTTAGAAGTGAGTAAGATCTCTCTCATCACTCAGATGTAAAATTTCCAGAAATGATGAATAGTTGCACCCGATATTTCTGAGAGTTCTCCTTCTATGCTTGATCATTTCAAAAATCCTTTTGTAGATTTCTAATTCCATAGTTAATGAGTCTATGGTTAAATTTTGAGAGCCTAATTGTAAATAGGCTATGAGAATTATGAGTAGGAACATTCATATGTGAAGAAGTGTTAAGTGTCTTCTGAAACAGGCGCAATCTCGATGATCAAAGAATTGATCATTTCTCATTGCATAGTGTACAATTTTGCACAAATGAGGAGTCAAAATCTAAGTTGGAAGGTAAGCCACTATGGCTAAAAGCATTTGCATAAATGGGTTCTAATTTGAGAGAACCAAGCTTTAGAAGTTGCAGGTGTCAAAGTCGACTGTAAAGAACTATAGTTTTAGACATAGGTGACTTGTTAAGATCATTTCTCAAGATCTACTGAGTCTTTTGGAATGATTTAACTTGGAGGAGGTGTGCAAACTATAGACAAAACTTTCTACAAAGGTTTATAAAAAACTTTACACATTTGATAAGTCAATGAGTGAGTTATGTGCAGCAGACTTTATATGTAGTCACCTTCTTCACAGTTTGTTCAAAATTTTGATAAATGATCATTGATCCTCTAAATTGGTGAAGGTTTTGAGTTACTCTTCATATAGAGGTGCTCTAACTTCAAGATTAGCTTGTTCTTTTGGAGATTAACACTTTCCATCATTGGTATCAGAGCAGGAAGTATCAAAATTGAAGAAAGGAGGACCCCGACTGCTGCAGTCATAAAGAATTCAACATTTGAAGATTCAAAAGGTGAAAGCTTGAGAGAAAATCTTGAGAAGGAGGCCATAATACATCAAGGAAGACAAAAGGAACTTCATTCGAAGTAAAGGTAACCTTATTCCTCATAAAGCTTGAAGGATTTAATACACAGGTGAAGAAAGGATGGGAGATTCTCTTCAGATAGAGAAATTGGATAGAGAAAACCATGGTCAATGAGGATGGAAGCTCATCTTATGAGCAAAGACTTGATAAGTTATATTACAGGTGAAGAAGAAAAGCCTCAATTCAGAGATCCTAGTGTTCCAACTAGCGAGGAATTATCAGATTTGAAGACTTGGATGAAGAGAGATGCTCAAGCCAGGAGCATTATCTATATGGCAGTTAATGACTACTTGCTACCTCACATTAGAGGTCTTGGAAGTGCAAGTGATATATGGAATGCTTTGGAGGAGCATTTCCAGAACACCACAAAGTCAAGGAAGGCATCCTTGTGGGCAAAATTTACTACATTCAAGAAGAAGGCCTCTCAATCCATCTCAGATTATGTAACAAGGATGAAGGACATTGCAGATGCATTAGGAGCAGTTGATGAAGATATTGAGGAGGATAAATTGGTAAGGCAAATCCTCACAGGTTTGAGAGGTGATGAAAAATGGAAGCCATTCATTTTGTCTACTGAATTATCACTAGATCATTTTTCTCCTGATTTAAATCAGTTGCTAGGACACATGTTAACCTTTGAGCAGGATGTCAAAGGTGAAAGTGATAAAAGTGCACGTCAAACAATGTATTCAAAGGATAAGAAGAAGAATAGCAAAGGGAAGCAACAAGCAAATGAAGATGAAGGTACAACTAGCCAAGCTAACTTCCTAAGAGGAAGAGGAGGTGGCAAAGGTAGAGGAAGAGGCAAAAGTAATAAAGATGGAGTCAAAGCCTGCTGGATGTGTGATAAGACAAATCACTTAGCTCATGATTGCTGGCATAATACTCAGAATAATGGTGGATATAATCAGAACTTTAATTCAAGAGGAAGAGGTGGCAGAAATCAAAGAGATAATTTTAGAGGTAGAGGTAGTAGAGGTTACTTTGGAAGAAATGCAGGTAGAGGATTCCAAAGTCAACAATACAACAATACCTACTATAATTATGCTTCATATCAAAAGGAGGATTCAACATTGATAATGAATGCAACTTGTGAAAGGCAAAGTGAAGACCAAAGAGTCTTCTACATTGACTCAGGGTGTAGCAATCACCTGAGTGGAAACATAGCTTTGATGACTGACTTGGAGAATAAGGTAACTAATCATGTAGTTCAAACAGGTGACAATACAAAGCACAATGTGAAGTCAATTGGATCAGTGAAGGCCAAGGATGGAAGTGCTCTCTTGAGTAAGGTTTTGTATGTTCCAACAATTCCAAAGAATCTGATACGTGTAGGACAAATTGTTGAAAAAGTTTATGAAGTTAGGTTCACTAATGAAGGAGTTTTTGTGGAAGACCCTAGCAATGGGTATAAACAAATTGTTTCAGGGAAGAAAGAAGGAAGATTGTTCACATTGAAGATTAAAGCTAACATTGGTCATGCCTTGTTCACCTATGGAGGACATAAGATCTCTAAGTTAGATCTTTGGCACAAAAGGCTTGGACATTTCAATGAAAGAGGTATTAAAGATATGGTTAACAATGGTTCAGTGCTTGGATTGCCTAATGTTGCAGGTCAACATATGACATACAGATGTGAGGCATGTCAATTAGGTAAGGCTCATAAGCAATCTTATTCCAAGCATGGTTTTATGTATCCAGAGAAATTGGTACACACAGATGTGTGGGGACCATCAAAGGATTTTAGTATTAATGGTTCAAGGTATTATGTGATTTATGTTGATGATGCTACCAGATGGATCACTATCTATGTGATCAAAGATAAGTCAGAGGTATTCAATACATCCAAACATTATCATGTGTATGCAGAGAGAATTACAGGTCAAAAGTTGAAGAGACTAAGGTCAGATGGAGGGGGAGAGTATTTCTCTAATGATTTCAGTGATTACTTGTGGAATGCAGGTATAGAAAGGGAAATTACTTGCAGGTACTCTCCTCAACAAAATGGTGTAGTAGAAAGGAGGAATAGAACTCTTGTTGAGTTTGCAAGATCCATGATGAAGGAGAAAAATTGCCCAAATTATTTGTGGGCTGAGGCTGTAAATACAACCACATATTTGGTCAATAGATTACCATGTAAAGCTTTGCAGGGTATGACACCATATGAGGCATGGTGGGGTAAGAGATCTACCTTAGACCATTGCAAAGTATTTGGATGTTTGGCATATGCATATGTGCCATCTCAATTAGGGCACAAATTGGAACCTAAAGCTGAAAAGTATGTGTTCATTGGATATGATGCTAAGCAGATGGGATATAGGTTGTGGAGTCCATCCACAAAACAATTCCTTGTATCAAAGGATGTTACATTTGATGAGCAAGGTACTTGGTACGTAGGTACAATCAATATTTATGCAGGTGATGAAGAAATTATGAATCAAAAGAAAGGTAAATCAAAGGTTCAGATATTTGATGAAGAGGAGAACAATGACGTATAGGTTGAAGTTGAAGAAGTGCCAAGGTTTGATCTAGAATGTGATGAACCAGAAACCTCAAGAAGTGGAGAACTCAAAAGGTCATCAAGACACAAATGGCAACATACAAGGTATAGCTATGACACTTCTTTTTTGGCTACCAAAGATTATGCTTATATGATAAAGGCAGATGAAGACCCTTCTACATATGAAGAGGCAAAAGGTAAGGATAATTGGGAGAAATCTATGCAAGAAGATTATGATGCATTGATGGAGAATTAGACATGGGATTTGGTTCCTAAACCAAATAGTCAGAAGATCATTGGATGCAAATGGGTCTACAAGACAAAGAGCTTTGCAGATGGAAGTGTGTCTAGGTATAAAGCTAGACTTGCTGTGAAAGGTTTTGCTCAGAAATATGGTATAAATTATGATGAGACCTATAGTCCTGTGGCAAAGATGACAACCATCAGGACACTCATAGCTATTGCTGCATGTAAAGGTTGGAAATTATGTCAATTAGATATGAAGAATGCTTTTCTAAATGGTTACATTTTAGATGATGTTTTCATGGAACAACCACAAGGATTCAGAAATGAAAGGTATCCAAATCATGTATGTAAGCTCAAGAGAGCTTTGTATGGTTTGAAGCAGGCCCCAAGGGCATGGAATTATAGACTTGTGAAGTTCTTGAAAGAACTTGGTTTCCAAGTATCTAAAGCAGATAGTAGCTTGCTTGTTAAAGCAAGTGATGATGGTTTCATTTACATATGCATATATATTGATGATATAATTCTTACAGGTACAGATGAGAAAGGCATTCAAAGCCTAAAGAAGCAAATGGAGAAAGAGCTCAAGATTAGTGACTTGGGAGACTTATCATATTTCTTGGGCATGGAGATCTCATACACTCAACATGGAGTGTATGTAACTCAAGAAAGGTATTTGGAAAACTTGTTGATCAAGTTTAAAATGGATGATTGTTGGGTGGCACCTACTCCAATGGAGGTGAATAACAAATTGAGCAGATATGGAGGAGAAGAGTTCAAGGACATGAAGCTATATCCAAGTTTGGTTGGTAGTCTGATCTATGCTACATTAACTAGGCCTGATTTGTCATATGCAGTTGGAGTATTATCTCAATTCATGCATTGTCCTAGGAAAGAACATTGGATTGCAGGACAAAGAGTGTTGAGGTACATTAAGGATACACTCAAAGAAGGTCTGTATCATGGTTTTACATTAGATACAAACATCAAGATATATAGTGATACAGATTGGGCAGGTAATCCTAATGATAGGAGATCAACTTATGGATACTTGTGTTATGTGGGAGATAAGTTAGTTTCATGGTGTTCAAAGAAGTAACACACAGTTTCTTTATCATCTACACAGGCTGACTACAAAGGTATGGTTCAAGCTGCAAAGGAAGTGATATGGCTTAAGACTCTTATGAAGAGTTTTGACATCATCCAGAGTACACCCACTATTCATGGAGATAACATGAGTTCATTGTATTTGGCTGCTAATCCTGTTTTTCATGCCAGGACTAAACATATTGAGATTCAGTATCACTTTCTAAGAGAGAAGGTGATGGATAAGGAGATTGAAGTAACACATACTTCAACAAAAGATCAGATTCCTGATATGCTAACCAAAAGCTTGGATGGACCAAAGCTACAAAGATTCAAAGACATGGCAGGTATAAAGAAGATAGTGAAATCTCAAAAGCATGAAGAAAGTACATGTTCAGAGAATGAAGATATGTATACATATGTACATTAATTTAGAGTTAGTTCACTTATACTTTTGTATGGTGAAGGACTTGTACATATTTTCCTATATATACAAGGAAAAATGTCGGGGCAAATATGAGAGAGCATGTGAATAGAGAAATTAGATGTTGTATAAGTCATTAGAAAACTTTAGAAGTGAGTAAGATCTCTCTCATCACTCAGATGTAAAATTTCCAGAAATGATGAATAGTTGTGCCCAATATTTCTGAGAGTTCTCCTTCTGTGTTTGATCATTTCAAGAATCCTTTTGTAGATGTCTAACTCCATAGTTAATGAGTCTATGGTTAAAGTTTGAGAGCCTAATTGTAAGGAGGCTGTGAGAATTATGAGTAGGAACATTCATATGTGAAGAAGTGTTAAGTGTCTTCTGAAACAGGTGCAATCTCGATGATCAAAGAATTGATCATTTCTTGCCCAGTGTAAAGTTTTGCACAAATGAGGAGTCAAAATCTAAGTCGGAAGGTAATCCATATATGGCTAAAAGCATTTGCATAAACGGGTTCTAGTTTGAGAGAACCAAGATTTAGAAGTGAGAACCAAGCTTTAGAAGTTGCAAGTGTCAAAGTCAACTGTAAAGAACTACAGTTTTAGACATAGGTGACTTGTTAAGATCATTTCTCAAGATCTACTGAGTCTTTTGGAATGATTTAACTTGGTGGAGGTGCAAAAACTATAGGTGACACTTTGTGCAAAGTTTTATAAAAAACTTTACATATTTGATGAGTCAATGAGTGAGTTATGTGCAGCAGACTTTCTGTGTAGTCACCTTCTTCACAGTTTGTTCAAAATTTTGATAATTGATCATTGATCCTCTAAATTGGTGAAGGTTTTGAGTTACTCTTGATATAGAGGTGCTCTAACTTCAAGAGTAGCTTGTTCTTTTGGAGATTAACACTTTCCATCAATGTATGGCTGCCCTAAAATCAAAGAATAGCTAGAATGATCTTGCACGAAGAAATTCTGATAATCACTAACATCCCCAATTGTAACTAGTACTTGCGGGCATGCACCAAACAACTCACCTGGCATTGAATTCGTAGCCCTGATTCTCCATCCCGGCTGCATATCTATTGGCCATTTCCCCTTCATGTAGAGATCTTTGGACATTAGGTTAACTTCAGATCCACGATCGATAAGAGCGACGACTAGTGTACTGATTTTATCTAATTGCACCAACGTCTCAGTCGTGGCTCGAGCCCAATGATCTCTAGTATAATGACTCAAAGGAGTTATTTCTGAAGAATTCCACTCCAAGAACATTTCCTCATGTGCGCATGGTTGTGCATTAGTTTCAGTTGGTTCAAGTACATTTTTTAGCTCTTGTACTTGTGCTTTCACGGCATGAACAGGAGTCTCTTCATCCATCTTCTCAGTCTCTTGCATGTCGGCTATTGGTTGTTGTTTTCTTCTTAAGAGGTCGATTATTACTTCTAGAAATTCCCTTTTAGCTATTCCCAATAACTCACCTAGTGTAAACTCGATTACACTATCAAGCACTCTTTTCTCCAGGACTTGTTTTAAATCCGTGGCTTGCTCAATATGCGATTTTAGCATGTATGATGGATTTTTCACTCTTCCTTGACCTTTCCTTACAAGTTTCATCTCTTGATCTTGTGGAGGATTATTAACTTGAGTAGGAACTGGCATCTCAGTAGAAGAAGGATTTTGAACTTGAGTCGGAATTTGATTTGGTTGGATTATTATCGGTTGTGATGGTGGAATTACTTGAGTGGGTTGGTTTGTTTGTGTTGGTTGATTTTGATTTGGTGTTTGAGATTGTTCTTGTGAAGCTTCTACTTGATGCCTAGTTCTTCTTTTCTCTTCTTCACTCTTATTGGTTCTTCTCCATTTCTCTTCCACTACCACCTCATGCTCTACCAAAGAGCATAGATAAGTAATGGCCGAGAGAGTATCTACAGGATCATTCCATCCACTTACCCCTCGGATCTCATTGCTTCCTGACTTTAAGATTTCATGATGCATCTTTCCCCAATCTAGGGACTTTATCACTTTAGACCACAGTTCTATATCATTATTTTCATCAATTACTTGACATGCATATGTATACGATGTTGAAGCAACATTACGAGATGTGCCAGGGAAGAACACTCTCGTGCCTCCCCGACCGAAGTTAATATTTACTTTTTCTCCCATCTTTGAGTCATAAATCATCTTTTCTTTTATGAACACTACATTCTTTGCCAATGCTTCTTTAAAGCTCTCACATGAGTATCTGTTGTGCTCCAAAGAGTCACACTAGATGCATCTTTTAATTTTAGGAGCTTTTGGGTTTTTAGCTGCTGGTGCTTGTAAAGATTGAGATTCAATCATTTGTTTCATACTTTGGATCGTAAGATCACTGAATTTCTTAAACATATCTTCCATTGTATTAGTGGGCACACCATCCTTTGGTACTGGAGGGTTTACCTGAGGGTTTTGTATAGGTTGTTGAACCATCTGGGCTTGTCCTTCCTGCATATCGTCATGCCAGCTCTGTAACTTAGACAAAGTTCTTTGTTTTTCAACGTACGTATCCTCTAACAGCTTCATCCACATTATCCCAGTCTTCGGTAAGACCAGTCTCAGTTCCTACATGTTGTAGTTGTGGAAAAAGTTCTTCTCGGGCTTTCGCATCTATAGCCTAGAGAAACAAGGATACCTTTTCCTGAGCTATAGCCCTCCTATCATATTCAGATAAATCCCCAAATTGCTAATCAAATTCTCTTTTTATGTCTAAAATGGATTGGTCTTTAGGTTTATGTATCCATTTTAGAAATGTGGGCCTAGTCACTTTATCATCATCATCAAGTGCAAACATTCTCGTAAGTATTGTCTTATATTGTGACCATTTTGTTTGCCCTTCTACAGCAAGTCGAGGTGCATCCACAACTAGTCGGTCACACAAATGCAATTCTAAAATGTATACAAAATTATCTATAAGTTCTTGGTCACTTAATGGTGTAAGACCCGTGCCAAGATATCGCGCCTCTAATTCATATTCCTTACAAAAACGAACATTTCTGCCATTGAAATACCCGCTCCTTCTCATTACTTGCTCATGGAACGCCTGGATGGCACTCCGTCTTTTTTTGTCCTGCTGGAAGCGCATGAGTTGAGTTATAACATCCATTGTAGTGTCACCCATAGATGATCAAGCACAATGAGCTCTCTCAACCGCACTACTAGCTAAACTAGAATCAGAATCTCTACACTCTCCTCCTTCGCATCGGGTTCATCAGGTATGTAGTCGGGATTCGTGGGAAGGAGGGAAAAGTATGTCAAACAGTACTACTCCGCATCATGTGCAATCATGCGTAGTTAAGGTGAAAGAGATAGTTTGAGTATTCTTAAGTTTAATCTCGAATGGATCAATCTCTTTGCAATACTTTTGATGATTCAAGTGAGCTTTTTCTTTTATTTACTCTTGTACTAACATTCTTAAGACTTCAGCGTTTTCCTTTTCTTGCTTACGCCTAGAACCCAAGATCTCAGATGGTTGAACTTACGAATTCTTAAAGTTCACAAATTTATACTCCAGGTTTCTAGTTCAATTTAAGCTTGTATAAATACTAAGGGTTTGAGATCTTCTTGTTTTGTTTTCTGTCGGCAAAATTAAAGCTTTTATTCGCAAGAAGTCAAGCGTTTTAGTTATTTGTCCATTTGATGGCAATGTCAAATGCAACGTCCTCGTTGCTATAATTAAAAGTTAAAAGTACCGAACACTTCAAGTGTCTTCTTTAAATTAGTTGGCCAATTTCTTTCAAAAGGAAGTTAGAGTCCTTTCTGTCACAATCTCGATTCTTAACTGTTAGCTCCTGATAAAACCATCTTCAAAGTTCACGAACTAAAAGCACAGTTCAAAGTGAAACAGTAACTTTTACTAAATTTCCGACCATAATTTTAACACGCATGACAACTTATCTCAATATCAAACAAGAAGAGCATTAATCAGCCATCTTTCCTTTCAGGTGTTCTTAAACAAAAAGTGAAACACGACTTCCGTCATAAACTATAATTGGCAAGGTTCATGTTTTCCTCCCTTATCGGCGAATGATATAAGGGGGGAGAGAGAGGACGTACCTCAATCTTCTTAGTAGCCGATGTGGATTTTGGAACTATGGTGTCCCCTCCGTTCCCTTTTGTGCTAGCTGGTCCTGGAGTTGCTTAATCATTTCCTTCTTTTGCTTAATTTCCTCCTGGGCCTTCAAAATTGTTTCCTTATTCTTTTGGATTTCTTCTACCATGACAGCGAGGTGATCAGTATCTTCTTTACATTGCATAAGATATTGATTCTCAGCCTTTTTCCATTTAGTCCTTAGAGCCGCGATATCATCCATATATCTTTTTTCCCATTCGGCAATGGTTGCCTGCTCCTGCTTGAGCTGATCTTCATACTTAGCTATCTTGTCCTCCATTTCCTTTATATCTTTTTCTGGCCTTTCCTGAACTTCAATGGGCTGATCACTCAGAATCGCTGTCATTGGCTCCTTGTTTCTGTTCCTTAGGTTTTCCGCCTCATCCATGTATACCTTTATTTGTGACTCTAATATTTTGCTTCTTGCATTCATCCGCGTCTTCTCGACCTCGCTAGCCTCATATTTCTTCTGTAATTCCTATAGTTGTTCTTTTAATTTTGCATTTTCCATCTCTAAAGTTTTGCACTACTTTTTGACTTCTTGAACTTCACTTTCTTTATGTATTATTTGCTCTCTTGCTATTGGCAGCAGTCAGGGAACCGAAGGACAAAGAGGGTCGGAACGAAGAGATAGCACAAGCAGACACAGTAGCCAAAGAAGATCTGGCAAGTAGGCCATCTAAAATTTTCAGACATCAAGGAGTGGAGCACACAAGAAGAAAGAGCAAGTAGGGAGCTCAAAGATGTGTACGACAAACCAACAGAGAAAATCCCTACATAAATAGTGATTTTAATTACTAAAAACCATTGTAAATACCATTTCGTATTTTTGTAGCTCTATTTTGTGCAAGCCAAGGAGTCCTTGAGCTTGAGGAGCCTTAGAAGTACCTACATATCAATTTTCGTATTTTTTAGACTCCGTTTAAGCCCTCAAATTGGCCCTGGAACCTAATTTTTAACTAGGCCGGACACTAGGTCTAGACAGGGCCAAAACCTAGTCAAAAACTATAAATAGAGCTAGAGAGCTCATTTTTGAGGTTAGATTGTAATTGAAATGAACTTGTAAGAGCTTTTTGAAAGGAATCTAAGAACTCCATTGCTACTCACTCTTTGGCTTGCTGTGTGTGCGCGTGTCTGTGTATGTGTGTGCATGCTTGTGTGCTTCTCACTCACGCACTTGTGCCTCCACTTGCTCGTGGTCTTCATACCATCCTCACGTCTTCCCGGATTGACATTAAAGGAGGTGCTACTCATCACTGAGCTACACCAAATTTTGGCGCCGTTGCCGGGGATCCAGCTTTGAGGACGAGCGTGTGATGGTAAGACGTAGAGTTGAAGCGTTGGAGTTATAGGTATTTTCTTCACTTTTATCTATTTCCTTTTGTTTCCTTCATCACCATCATCATCATCACCATCTCCCACCTCCATCTCCATCATCGCAAAAATTTCAGTTTTTTGACTATATTTCCTTCCTCCTTCCATTTCCCTCATTCCACTTGTGAGAGAGAGCGAGAGAGCGATATTGTGTGTGTAGTTTTTGCATGTTTTTTGAGCTGTCTTGCAGGTACATGCTGCATCATCTTCTCTAGCACTCCGCGCAGGTACGGAAATCGTGGTAACTGTCTCTGTGTTGCCGGTCTCTGTCAATCGCGATTGACAGAAAAAATGCTCCATTTGCCAAACAAAGTGCAAAACCATGATCTACAGGCCTAGAGCTTCCCAAAACTGTGTTTAGATTTTTGAAATTCATCAGATTTCTGTCAATCGCGATCGCTCTGTCAATCGCGATCGCTCTGTCAATTGCGATCGACAAACCACGACGGACAGACCTGTCAATCGCGATCGACCAGTCAATCGCGACTGACAGCCCACGACGGCTCTATCAATCGCGACCGACAGAGTCAACGACCGATTGACCACGACGGACAGATCATACGTGTGACACGTGTCAATCGCGATCGAGTCATCAATCGCGATCGACCCATCAATCGCGACTGACAACCCACGACGGCTCTGTCAATCGCGACCGACACAGTCAACGATTGTTTGACCACGACGGACAGACCCTCGCGACCGACCTGTCAATCGCGATCGACCCATCAATCGCGACTGACAGAGTCAACGACCCTTTGACCACGACTGATTGACTTTTCGAGCCACGTGTCAATCGCGATCGACACATCAATCGCGACTGACAGCCACGACGGACCTGTCAATCGCGATCGATGCATCAATCACGACTGACAGCCACGACGGACCTGTCAATCGCGATCGACACATCAATCGCGACTGACCTGTCAATCGCGACTGACCTGTCAATCGCGACTGACAGAACTTGCGAATGCGTTAGAAGGGCAAATTTGGCCAATTTTCTAGGGTAAAGAATAGGGGGCTAATTTGGTCAATTTGTGGGACAAACACTCGGGGTTAGCATTGCATGTTGAGGCCGCAACCCAAGTAATTCAAGAATTTCTGCCTGCTTGATTAAACTGTTTTGAACCCTGTTTTAATCCCTGAAGCCTGAACTGACATAACTTCCTCATACGAAATCCAATTGCTGTGATTCTTGTTTTGTCGGAAAGCTCGTGAGGAGTACAACCGAAACTTAAGATCAGGATTATTAGATAGGGTTTTTTGAAGTTAACCATACCCGAGGTAGGAAAACTGAGGGATCCTTGGGATTGTTTTTTGTGGTGGCCCTTCAACCCTTCAATTTGCTTAAACTAGAAAACTGCGGTGATCCTGAAAACTGGACTTTGTACTCTTTGACCCTCCAAATAGGCTTTGATGAAGATGAAACTTTCTAGGACTATGTTTCCAAAGATCTCCTTCAGGAATATGCAGAAAAACTCCCATCTGAATCTCCCTTGTACAAGTTTGACTACATTTGGAAGCTTGCAAGGTGGCATTAAGGTGTCTAGGAAGCTCGGATAGCCTTGAAACTTTGTACAAATATGTAGCCACATATGTTCTTTATACATGCCAAACCATATGGCTAACATAAATTTCTATACAAGAATTTGTAGGGTCAAACTAGAAAAATTACATTTTTACAAAATGAACATAGCATATCAATGTGCTACAAAATCCATTTTCTGCTGAAATTTGGGCTATAGACTGCCTTTGACAATCTTTAAAAGTATATGAATTTTCATCTAATTTGGTGACAATGAAATTTTTGCCCTAATTTCCCAACTTTGACCAGCTTTGACCGCTACCATGGACTTTCTTGATTTCTTTAAAACTTTGTATGTGAGCTTCCTTTGACATCCTTGATGCATCCTGGACTTCTCGGGGAATTCCGGCTACCTTCACCAAATATGTTTTTTGTAGGCCTTCACAAGTGAGAGAGGAGAGAAAATCTCGACGACATTCGCCCCCACTAAACCTGCGATTCCTCCGGAAGCGCCACTCTAGTATCTGTGAAAAACAAAATGTTCCAGGCATCAAATTCTTTTATAGGCAACATAAGAAACATGGAAGGAAAATTGATTATATGCATGAATAAGTAGGTAACGTGACATGAAGCAAAATTTGCATGAAAGAAAGAATTGAAACAGGCAACATGAATATGCATGAACAAATAGGCAACATATATGCAAATGAACAAGCAACATTGGCAACAAGAAAAAAAAAAACAAGCATCAATATGAAGTGGAAGTGGATGTATTGAGTCGTTTTAAGCATCAGTTCCTCTCATCTTGAAGAAAATTTTGTACCTTTTTCATAAAGCAATCTACCTTAAATATGGTTATAAACAAAGATTTAGGATTTTCAAGAGACATCTTTCATCTTTAGCTTATTTTAGATCAACTCCTTTCCTACATAAATATGAATATGCTCTTTCTCTAATAACATGCAAGGAAATCTAACTAAACTCCACTAATGCATAAATGTGCCTATATAGCCCGTGATTTATTCTATTATGCCTCTTTATCCTCCTTTGGCTTGCTCTTTTTTTTTTTTTTTTGATGATGATGATGATTCGGCAACTTTATGGTTACGATCACTTTTTTGGGGTGGAAGAAAGTGTAAACTTCTTGGTAACATGTAGCAATTTTTTTTAATTTTTTTTTTGACGAGGAAAAATTAAACCCCAATACAAGGTACAACCATTTTTGATGACGGAGAACAGTCGTTTAAACTCCGATACAAGTGCTGTGAGATGGAATAAGGATGTAGAAACATGCGATAGTAGGAGCTAGGATTTCAACAATTATGCTTTCGATACAGGATACATATGCATGTTTATATATGAAAGTCATGTCACCAGAATAAACCTCCAAATCTACATGCCCTATCTTTCCACAATCCTAGATTATAATCAATTTCTTAGTAAATAAATTACTACTTAAGATACAATTTTACACAAGTAGAGAAATCATCATTTGCCCTTTTTTTTACTCAAGTGATGTGGATATGCAATGTGATGCAAAGACTGAAAAAAACATGCATGAAACAAGCATGGAAAAAAATAGAATGAACTTGAAAAAAAACAAAGCAACATGAACTTGAAAAATTAATGATATTTTAATATGTTTTTTTTTCCTTTTTTATTTATTTATTTATTTTTTTACATGGATATTCCTTTTTATGAATCGGCCTCATTGTTGTCATCTTCTTCAATGTCCTCATCCAAAATGTACTCGTCATTATCACGTTTCTTGAATAGCTTTATCCTTTTACCTGCAATCAAAGTTTTTAGTGCAACACCATTTAATTCACAAAGAGCATACGTACCATTGTTGTTGACTTTTGATACTATGTATGGCCCAAACCACCGTTGAGTGAGCTTTTTGCGTGCATCATATTGAGAGTCAAATGTACTATCAAAAATGAGCACCCAATCTCCTACTTCAATTGGATTAGGACTCAGTCGATGAGTTTTATCAAAATAATGCTTATTCTTCATTCTAGATTCTCTTAATTTTTCAACAGCATCATCAAGTCTTACTTTACCTTGTTCTAACTGTTTAATGCGCAAACTCAAAAAGTCATCAGTAGACATGTTTTTAGACCAAGGCAAATTTGACCATGCAGAAATATGAGATTGAATTGGAAACAATGGTTTTTGACAGTACATAAGTTTAGCAGGCATATACCCAGTAGTACGTGTGCATGTCATTCTATCTGCCCAAAGTGCAAAAGGTAAGAATCTAGGCCATTGTTTGATGTCACCGTTACATGCTTTAGATATGTCTTTCACAATAGGTGGATGCCCTCTCTCTATTTTACCATTGGCCTCTGGATTATATGCAGTAGGGAGAGACAAACGAATACCGTGACGCTCAAAGAACTCTTTAGCTTCTCTCGCATTTAACTCTCCACGATCGGCAACTACTTTCTCTATGTACCCAAAGCGACTTATGACATCTTCAAGCAAGAATTTGCAAACATTGTAAGTGGTCTTAGATCGTAGTGCACGTCCCTCTACATGATTAGATAAGTCTTCTCTTGCAAGTACAATGTAACGCATTTTGTCGATACCTTTAGGCATAGTTACAAGATCTACTACCCACTTGTAGTGAATACAAGGTGGATAAGTAGGATGCAACGGATCTCTATGTTTGACTGATGAATGAAGTTGACAAGTAGAACATGTAGAAACATAGCTACTAATGTCAACATACATCCTAGGCCAATAATAGGTACTTCTAATTTTTTTCATATGTTCCAAAAAATCCTTTATGACCTGCCCATAATGTCTCATGCATTTCCTTCATTACTTGCAATTGAAGACCTCGTTTTCCTAGGACTCGTTGTGGATTCTTAACCTTACCCTTAGCATGTCTCCAAAGATAACCATTACATAGGAAAAAGTTATAAGCTCGTTTCCTAATGTTACGGAATCTATTCGTAGTCCAATTAGGTAATGGTTGTAGTGTACTCAGATACTTTCCTATGTCTCTCCATTCATTTTCATACTCAGATTCATGAAATTGCTCATACTCGTATATATGTGGAACATAGTCAATTAAGTTCACATTCTTTATTATATCATTTTCAAGATCATCATCAAATCTAGCTCTCGATAACATATCAGCAACTGAGTTTGACTTACCTGAAATATGAACTAACTCAGGATTTATGAACTTAATATATGAGATCCATCTAAGCATGGCTATATCAGGAGATGAACAATTGGCTATCATTCCAATGAGAGGCAAACAATCAGTCTCAACTTTGACATTTGCACCAATGAAATATTCTTTGTCTATTTTCAAAGTTGTTACCATACCCCATAGTTCTCGTTTGATCTGTGGATATTTTCGTTGTGTTTCATGTAGAATTTTGGCACCAAACCTAATTGCATATCTATTCCCTTCACTATCATCTTGACTTATGACCCAACCTATACCAATAGGACTAGTATCAACAGTCAATATAATAGGTTTGTTAGCAGAATAGTCTACACGCTTAAGGATGGGAGCTTCAAGCAATAATTTCTTCAATTTACGCATAGCTTGAGTGTGTTTGTCAGTCCAAATAAATTTTCGTTTCTTCCTCAACAAGTCATAAAGACAATCAGCAACATGAGCAAAGTGTGGGATCCAAATAACATAAAAGATGCAAGCACCAAGAAATCTATGTACCTCACTCACGTTGTTACATGTTTCAAAAATCTTGCTAATGGCATCAACTTTTTGTGGGTATGGCTTTCGACCATAACGGCCACATAAATATCCAACAATAAATACCTCGTTGACACCAAAAACAGATTTCTCTATGGAAAATGTGAGACCTACCTCTTCAAATCGTTGAAATATTCTTTCACAATCAGAGATATGGTCAAGAACAAATTTACGACATCCCGATGAATCTAAAGTAATGTCCTTTACACGTTCCTCACTCCCTTTAATTGGAATATCATCAATGAATGGCATAGTTATATGAGGGATAAAGTCATGTAAGACCATATTCATAGCACTCATCATATGAGCCACAGAATTAGTCGCTCCTTGAGGTAAAGTACACATTCGCACTAAGCCTAAAGGAGTTTTCATTGTGGTTATGTCACGACTATCAATTGCTAATTGGAATTGGTCATATCCCGAATATAAATCACCCATTGAATAGATAGAATGTCCTGAAAATGATTCAGCAAACTCATCTACAATGGGTTCTGTTCCTACATTCCTTATGGTGACTTTATTGAGAGGTTGGAGATCTTGAATAAAACGTAGTTTCCCATTCTTTTTAGGCATAGTGAACCATCTGTTTGAGTAAGGTGCAAAAGATGGCTCTAAAATTCTCATGTTTATCTTCTCCTTAAGTAGTTTCATTAGCTCAGGTAAGTGAGCCTTTGGAACAGGTATAGGACGAAGATTCCATGTAATATGTGGAATAGTAAAGATTATCATGGGTGCAACTAGCTTAGGATCTACACAACCAATCTCATGAGGATACATAGTAAAGGCTTTTCCATGGCTCCGTATAACTCTCTCAAATTTATCTCTCTCTGCTGGCAAAAGAAATTCATCATCTCTACCAATTTTCACTTGTTTGATTGTCTCATCCGTGAATTTATGTCCTATGTTTTTCTTATCCCGAAGAGTTGGATCATTTTTCACATCAATAATTTTTTCATTACTTCCTTGAGGTAATGGTTGAGCTATGGGTTTGATTTTTTTGTCTACAGTTTTGTACTTTGTTTCAACTAAGGCATCATGTGTTTGGTTAAATTTTGAGCACTTGTCAACATTGAGAGCATACTCTTGGATTAGAGCATACTCATCAAGGGAAGAAAGAAGAATAATATGGGAATTAGAATTTTGTTGAAGACATAACTCTAACTCCTCAAGAGTAGAGAAACAATGAGATGTTTCAATCACATGCTCAATGTTCTCATCATGTTCCATGATTTTGTTGTTTTTATAATTTTTTTGGGTTTTTTGGATAAAAGACTTGGACAATTGACTCTTATGAAGAAAATCTAATCTAGAATGTGGAAAACAAAGTGACAAACTATTGTACATGTTGGTTGGATGCGAGATGTCAAACCAATATCCACTGTTGTCCCGCTCAACAATGGATTCTATCCGAAATTTTGATCATATGTAGCTCCAAACATGAATCGAGGTGCACAATCACTACAAGCATGCTCATGACCCTGAGTAACAATAGGTTTCTTTCTAATTGACAATCGATTCCTAGGATGATTCACTCCTACCATCATGACTTGAAGTGATTGCATTCCATCCTTAGACTTAAATCTAGCATAGGTAGACCCATCATCCATGGCTTTAGTTTCCATACGACTCTCACAAATAAAGGGTTGACCTAAGAGAACTTCATAGGAGCAATTATCTTGAATAAAAAAGTGAAACTCATCTGTGATTCCTCCTATGGATATGGGCACACTAGCACATGCTCCATACAGGGTACCTACACCATTATCTGCAGTTCTCATACGCCATCCACAATCTTTATCTATGGGCCATCGAAACTTATCATAGGCTTCTCTTGAAATCACATTGATTTCATAGCCGGAATCTACTAATGCATTTACAGTGATAGTGTTCTTATCATTTCCTATTTTAACATGCATCTTTGATGTACCTCTAGACCAAAATGTTCTTTTAAAGTGACTTTCAGGATTGTTTTCATGATTTTCATGGTCAGGTTGAATAGGTCCTAAGAAATTTTTATTAACATTTACTTCATCATCATCAAAGTCCTCTTCATCAGATTCATCAAAGTTTAAGGCTTCATTCATAGCTTGATCTTGATCTAGAGAATCTTGCATCTCAGTATCTAGATTAAGTGGAAACCTCTTCCTTTTAATTAGGCCGGTAAAGTTATCTTTAAAAACAGGCTTTGCAATAGAGAAAACTTGTTCTAAAGACATAGTCACTTGACTCTTAAGCAAAATGTCATCTAAAATCTCCATAGGATCTATTTTTCTCTCAATTTCTGAAATCAAGATGGCTTTAGGTTTTCTCTTTGGTTTCTTTTGTTTTTGCTCAGGATCTTGTTTTTGTTCATGTTCTCGTGTTTGGTCTTCAGTTTGTTTTGATTGTTCTGGTTTATCTAAAGGCTTTGGTTCTGTTTTTCTTTGCTTTGTCTTCTTCCCTTTTTGTTTCTCCTCTTGTTTTTGTTCATTGGGTTCTGATTCTTGTTTTTTATCTTTAGATTGTGATGTTTCTGCTTGCTCTATGATTGTTTCTATTCCCTCTGAGGTTTGTTTTCGAGTCACTCTTCTTTCACTAGGCTCAGCTTCATCTCTTTTTCGTTTTTCTTCTACATTGGATATGTGAGAAATAAGAGATTGATCTTCTATCGGTGACTCCCAAGCCGTTATTCTCCTAATCTCATCTCGTGCTCTTACTAAAGCCTCTATGGAAAAGTCAACTTCCTTTGTGGGTTTACTTGATTCCACTTGTTCATCAAGAGCTTCTAGTTTCACTCCTCTAGTTCCTACATCCATTATGGTTATATTTTCATAGTGTTTTTTCATTCCTCCCTTACCATAATTTCCTTGCAAAGGTAGCCTAGATCGATAGTCACAGATTTTATTGTCTATGTCTATTAATAGTCGTTGCTCCTTAGCAGCCTTCAATAGTTCACAATCTCTCAAAAAGTGCTCTAACGAATCACACCAAGGACACCTACGAGGGCCACACACAAAACCATTTTGATTTTGAGGATTTTGATTAACTTGTGGTGGGAAATTTTGAAACTGAGGATTTTGTTGATAAGGTATTGCTTGAACAGGATAATTAGGATTTTGAAAAGGCAATTGATGTATTTGAGGAGCTTGGGGAGCAACATGTGGTACTTGAGGTACAAGAGGAGCTTCCATATTATACGGTTGATGATTTTGAAAATTTTGATTTTGAGGATTTTGAAAAGCTATTTGAGAAGCTTGAGGATACATGTTTTGATACATTTGAGGATTTTGCACATGAGGATGAGGATTTTGCATTGAAGGATTATGCATTGGAGGAACTTGATATGCTTGAGTAGGAGCTACTTGTGGATTTTGATTGGTAGCTATAACATGTTGATTAGGCTCTTGAAAAGTCATTGGGTTCATTTGATTTTGGAAAGTTTTGGTGTAATTAGATTGTAAAGAATCTATAGTCTTGGCCAAATTGGATTGTGTAGCAATAAGACTTTCCATTTGCTTAGTGAGAATTTCCACTTGAGATTGTTCAACTACACTTTTATTTGGCTCTACTTTAAAACCTTGAGTAGGCTCCATCATTTGAGGAATAGGAGTAGAGTCAAAAAGCATAGCATGGGATTGTTCTCTAACTTGCTCCTTAGTTTGTGGAAGGCTAGCTTGAGGAAGACTAGTTTGCTCATAAAGCATGGATTGTCTTTGATGTCTATGGGCTACAGCCTCTACTACTTTACGCACTTTATGCCAATTGTCAGTAAGACCATAGCGCTTATCCGGCTCTTCTAATCGTCGTTCAACTTCCCTACGAGTTTCAGGATGAAGAAGCTTAAGAAAATTGATCACAAGATCAGGTTCCAAAGTTATCTTATCCTCATCAGGAAGTTGCTCATAGTGTCTAATATACTCATTTTGTAAGTGAGTAATAGAGCTACTAGGCTTTGGAGAATTGACCCATCGTAAGAATCCATCTCGATTATGTTGGCTATAATCTTCAAGATAGAATTCTTTGAGCATCTCCTTTCTAAAATCACTCCAAGGAAGACTATCATATTGAGTGACACGGTTTATGATAGAGCTATCAACAATTCGTTCAAAGAATGATATCAAAAGATCTTTGGGAAGACCAAAAATCATAGCTTGCTCTTCAAACAAATCTAAGTAGCTTGTTATGTTGATGCCATTGAATTTTCCCTTCTCTCTCAACATAGAAGAGACTATTCTTTGGCCTTGTTTCTCAACAATAAGGGATTTGAGTCCTTCCTCCATCTTATGTGAATAAGCAAGTGATGCACGATGCTCTAGATCTCTCACAAATGCGTTTACTTCACGACGAAGATGTGCACGATACTGTGAGAAATCCAGTGCAACACTCAAGACTGATGATGATGATATGATGAGGATGAAAAATATGAAACAAAGGATATGGATCACAACCTCCCAACAAGATCAGAAGCAAATGCCACGAAGCGTTTCACGTCGGGTTCAAATGTGGAGGTGATCATAATCCGGGTGGATCGGGTCCGGTCGTGGCACACACAGGGTGTATGAAGTTAATGAATGTTGGATGGTTTAAGGACATGAAAGTGAAATTAATGTTGATTATGGAGAAGAGAGAGATGTTGAAATGATTATGGGAATGGGAAAGTAGGAGTGCAAGTTAGATTTATGAACATGAATGATAAGAATGAAAGAGAACCATACATATGAATCAAATTTGGAAGGAAGAATGGTCCATTGAAGGAGCTTCTTAAACACTTCCTAATTCTAATCCATATGCATAGTCTTCTTTGGATGATCTGTATGCATGACGTGAATAGATGGAATCCTTACACATAAACTAATTTCGAAAGGAAGAATGGTCCAATATTGGAGCTTCTTATACACTTTCAGAAACTAATCAATATGTATGGTATGTATGGATTATATGCATGCAAGTGAATTATGATTATAGAGTTTACTCACAAGCTCAAAGAAACATCCTCATTGGTTCAAAGCAATACTGCGGAGCCTTCTCACACATAGAAGAAATAGAAGACATGTAAAAATACTTAAGAGACTGAGAGAGGAGACAAGAGACAAGTGACAAGTGACATGAATTAAAAGGATTTGAATTAAGATACATGTATAAGATCGTCGTGGTACGTCAAGCTAGGCAGTCTACTGATCAAAGGTGGTTCCGACCCTCAAACCATGACAGTTCAACCGAATGTCACACGTAAGAAGGTGAGTTCCACTCCAGTGACCCTATGTATATCTAGGCTCGTAAAGTCTAACTAAAGAAGTCTAAGACTCATTAAAATCAGCTCTAACTCACTCACACGCTCCACCGAGGGTGAGTCAAGATAGAGATGCTGGTTTCAAGAGCCTATCCTAGATTGGAGTTCTAACTTAAATTTGAAACTAGGTACTATGCTCATACTAGCTCACCTTGGATCCTCACTCGCTCAACCGAGGGTGATCGTCTCAAGGAAACCGTAAGCTAGCATGAGCCCTATGGATGCCTAACAATCATGCTCTAGGAGTTTGGAGGGGGGTTTATATAGTTTTTTGAATGAATTTGTGCCCTTGGATCTAGAGAAATCAACTCTCAACTCTAGGATCACTACTTTCGATTACAACCATTTGATTAATCAAATCAATGGCTTGGAATTGTTCTTTCTATCAAATCTAGTGTAAAGGAGTGAAATTTAGGCGCCTTCATTCTCCACCATTGGATCTGGGGATGATCTAGACGTCGGATCAGTGCTGACATCAGTTTGGATAAGATAAGCCACTATTTTTGGAGAAAAGCTGCATAATTGATCTTTGATTGTCAAAAAAATCTTCTTCTATGGAAAAACTCGTGGATCCTCCTTGCTTTAAGCATAAGTGCATCTCCACCCTTGAATATGAGCTCATCTTGATCGTACAGCATGGCTCAATCAGCTTTCTCCATGTGGTGGCCCTTCAACCCTTCAATTTGCTTAAACTAGAAAACTGCGGAGATCCTGAAAACTGGACTTTGTACTCTTTGACCCTCCAAATAGGATTTGATGAAGATGAAACTTTGTAGGACTATGTTTCCAAAGATCTCCTTCACGAATATGCAGAAAAAACTCCCATCTGAATCTCCCTTGTACAAGTTTGACTACATTTGGAAGCTTGCAAGGTGGCATTAAGGTGTCTAGGAAGCTCGGATAGCCTTGAAACTTTGTACAAATATGTAGCCACATATGTTCTTTATACATGCCAAACCATATGGCTAACATAAATTTCTATACAAGAATTTGTAGGGTCAAACTAGAAAAATTACATTTTTACAAAATAAACATAGCATATCAATGTGCTACAAAGTCCATTTTCTGCTGAAATTTGGGCTATAGACTGCCTTTGACAATCTTTAAAAGTATATGAATTTTCATCTAATTTGGTGACAATGAAATTTTTGCCCTAATTTCCCAACTTTGACCAGCTTTGACCGCTACCATGGACTTTCTTGATTTCTTTAAAACTTTGTATGTGAGCTTCCTTTGACATCCTTGATGCATCCTGGACTTCTCGGGGAATTCCGACTACCTTCACCAAATATGTTTTTTGTAGGCCTTCACAAGTGAGAGAGGAGAGAAAATCTCGACGACAACAGTGTCTGTCGCGATAGACTGAGTCCTATCTGTCGTGATAGACCGTGTCTGTCGCGATAGACTGAGTCTCTTGTCTGTCGTGCTTTCTGGTCTGTCGGGATAGATGGGGTCTATCGTGGTTCCCGGTCTATTGCGATAGACGGTGTCTGTTGTGATAGACTGAGTCTATCGTCTGTCGTGCTTTTTGGTCTGTCGTGATAGATGGTGTCTATTGTGATAGAAGGGGTCTGTCGTGGGGTGCTGTCTGTCGTGATAGGCGGTGCCTGTCGCGATAGACGCTGTCTGTCGCGATAGAGTATGTCTATCATGATAGACTGAAAAAATGCAATTTTTTTAGAATATTTTAGTGATTTGGAGTGCTCTCATGGTGTAGGTTATCGTGCCGAACATGCATTCAAAAAGTATTAAGTTTTTCTGTCTATCATGATAGACAGAGGTCATCGTCCCGGGACCTGTGCAGAGTGTATCGTACCTGCACAAGCGGCTGGAGATGGTGGTATAGCTAGATGCTGTAGTAAAAGCTCAAAAAGCACACAAAAGCTGATAGCATGCAAGCTCTCTCTCGCTCTCTCTCACAAGTGAAATGAGGGAAATGAGGTGGGGAGTAGAATATGACCAAAAACTGAAATTTTTGTGAAGATTGAGAGGGAGGTGGGAGATGGGGAGGATGATGATGGTGATGATGGTGATGATGGTGATGCAAAAAGAAGCGAAAATGAAGAAAACTAAGGAAAAGGAAGGATATTACCTATGACTCCAATGTCTCAACTCTACATCTTACCATCACACGCTCCTCCTCAAAGCTCTCTTCCCAGCAACGGCGCCAAATTTGGTGTCACTCTAGCACAATGGCAAGTACCAACGTGAAGAGATCCACCTCATAATTGTCAATCTGTGGAGACGTGAGGACTAGTATGAAGACTATGAGCAAGTGATGGCACAAGTGTGTGAGTGAGAAGCACATAAACATGCACAAACATACACACACGCGCACACAAGGCAAGAACAAGGAGAGGAACAATGGAGTTCTTTGCATTAGCCAAAAAGTCTCTTACATCAGCTCAATTCACAAACAATCTAACCTCAAAAATGAGCTCTCTAGCTCTTTTTATAGTTTTCTGACTAGCTTTGGCCTTGTCCAGACCTAGTTAAAAATTAGGTTCTAGAGCCTATTTGAGGACACAAACGGAGTCTAAAAATTATGAAAATTGGTATGTAGCTAATTCTAATACTCCTCAAGCTCGAGGACTCCTCGGCTTGAACAAAATGGAGTCTATTCTACCAAAAATGGGATTTACAATGTGTGGGTAGTGATGAAAATCACTTGAATTGGAAATACTTTATGGAAAAAATGATTGGGCCTTGCTTCCATATTGTGCATGACTGCTCCATTGTGCTGGTATGCTCTTCTTATGACTTGTACGCTGACAATCTCCTTCTTTTAGTCCTTTGTCTTTTATGTGTGCATCAGAATATGCCTTTTGCCTTCGCTTGGCCGCATAGATTCCTGCGACAGCCTGCAACCTAGTTTCATGCAGCTTCTCGATTTGGTATAGTTGTTGGGATAATTCATGTCCGGTTCATTCATGCTGCTAGGCTACTCTCAACGTGGGTATCAAAAAATCAATTGGTAGAATTGCGTTTTGTCCGTATACTAGATTGAAAGGGGTAGTTCCAATGGTAGTCTTGTACGCGACTCGAAAGGCCCAAATTGCATGATGCAATTGTTTTTCACAGTCAGACCTACCATTATTGACAATCTTTGTCAATACTGCGCATAATACCTTATTGGAACTTTCCGCTTGACCATTGGCTTGGGGATGGTATGGGGCTGATTTGGCCGGTGGGTTAATGGGTCCTATGAAATCAATACCCCATTTAAAGAAGGCTCTGGTGCACACCATAGGTCTCAATGGCATGTCATCTCTCCGAGTTGGGTATTTAGCCTTTTCGCATGTCTCGCAGGTTCGTACATAAGTCTCCGCATCCATATGTAAAGTTGGCCACCACAAGCCCGCAAAGAGGATCATTTTCACGGTTCTTTCTGCTAAGAAATGGCCTCCTGCAGCACCTGCATGTGCTATCTCTAATATGGGTAAATATTCTCCTTCATGCACACATAGTCGTAATTGGTTGTCTTTTCCTAAACAATTATCTTCCCATGAGTACATAATCCTTGCTCATTTCCTCTAGGGATCGTTTTCTCGCTATGCTAACTCCTTCCTCATGTTCTCTTGTCTTTAGGAATCTGACCAATGTTTTGCTCCAATTGGGTGCTATTGTTGAGAAACATATGGATGTATGATCCTCTGGGATAGTCTCCTGGCATTCTGCGCAGTTACTCACATAGTCATGGACATCCTTAGGCAAGTCAGGCTAGTATACTCCTAATCGTTTTAACTCCCTTATGGTTCCATGAGTCCCTTTGTGTGTTCTCTATTTGTTTACATGAGCTTGTTCCATCAGCTTTAATTGCTCGTCCTCCTCAACACATCTTAGCAATACACCATTAGGTTCCTTATAGTACACACTTCCCGTAATAATGTGCAAATTCCTTGACTGTAGAATTTCCTTCTTACTCTCTTTATTGATTGAATGTTGTGGGCCATGAGTGAGCATAGGAATTAGTTTCTCTACCCACTTTGAACACACTTCCAGATTGAACAAATAATTGTCTGGCAGATCGTCGGGTACTCCACTTGGTGGTTCTCCGTGTGTTAATCTGGAGAGGTGATCTGCTCTTACATGGGTATTTTCCTTTTTCACTATTACTTCGAAGTCGAACTCCATCAATAGTAGGAACCATCTTACCAGTCTGCCTGTATTGCAGGGCTTGTTGACTAAGTACAATAAAGCGTGATGGTCTATGAAGAACTTGAACTTGTTGGCTAAGAGATAGTGTCTAAACTTTTTCACTACATAGACCATTCCTAATCCCTCGCGCTCTGTAGTTGTATAGTTCCTCTCAGCTTGATTCAATTGTCTACTCACATAAGCAATTGGGTGATCTAACTTCCCTTCGTCTGCTGGTTGGGCTAAGATACATCCTATTGCATAGTTAGAATCATCTACATGAATATGAAATGGCTTGTTCCAATTCGGTGTTTTCAAAATTGGGGCTATGCTAAGCCTTTTTTTTAACTCCTTGAATGCCTTCTCGCATTCCTCTGTCCATATGAATTGAGTCAAAATTCCATACAAGGGTTTGGCCATTATGGCATACATGTGGATAAATCGTCGGTAGTATCCACAATGTCCCATAAATGCTTGCACCTCTTTTGCATTCTTTGGTCTAGGAAGCTCCAATATTACCTTAATCGTATCTTCATATGTGGATATTCCATTTCTAGAGACTATCCAATATTACCTTAATCGTATCTTTATATGTGGATATTCCATTTCTAGAGACTATGTGTCCTAAGATCTTCCCTTGTCTTACCATGAAAACACACTTCTCGGGGTTTAGGCAAACCCTATATTGTCGGCATTTATTGAATATCTTTTGCAATTCAGGAATGTGTTCTTGTCTTTGATTTGAATATGTACACAGGTCATCTACATACACTTCCATGCTCTTCTTCAGGAATTCTTTGAACACATGACACATCAATCGTTGAAAAGTAGCAGGCGCGTTGGTGAGTCCAAAGGGCATCACTCGGAAGGCATAGACTCCCCATTCAGTCGCGAATGCGGTCTTATGTTGATCCTTAGTAGCAATAGCTACTTGGTTGTATCTAGAGAATCCATCTAAGAAGCTATAGACTTCTTTTCCTGCAACTCTTTCCAATAGATGGTCCATAATGGGTAATGGGTAGTTGTCACGTATAGTGGCTGTATTGACCTTTTTCAAGTTAATGCAAACTCTCAGTTTTCCGTTTTTCTTAGGCACAACTACTAGTGGAGAAACCCACTCCATGTGCTCTATTTCATTATAAAATGAATCTTGCTGCTAATAGCTTGTCTACTGCTTCTTTGATTTTGGCAGCATAGACTTCATTGTATGTATAAGGGCGTTGCTTAGATGGTTTTGCCTCCACAATCATTGGTATTCTATGAGAGCAAATCAAAGGTTCCACAACCTTGAGATCCTTATATGTCCACGTGAATACATCTCCATATTCTCGGATCAATTGTATTAATTCTTCTTCCTCCTCAATTGACACATCTTTACCTATGTATGTACATCGTTCTTCTCCACCTTCCATGGTTACTATGATCTTTTTTGTTTGTTCCTTGTTGTCATATGCTTCTCCTTCTCGAGCATCTCTCTTAGGCATTTGAATGGCTATCTTTCTCTCTTCTACTTCATACCTTTTAAAATGCTCCGAAACCTCAAAAAGATCAGGATTTGGTCCGATTTTACTCACACTTTCTTCTTGCTTCTGTACTATGGGGGCGGCTTCTATTGCTAAGATCTTGGTTGCTTCTTGCTTATTTTTAGTTTGAATGCTTTCTAGGTAGCTTTCTTCTGAGTCAAATTATGGTTCCATTTCTATACTCTCATATTCCTCTTTCCACTCTTTTTCTAAGATTTCTCCTGCCTCTACTTCTTGAAGGACAACCATGTACAATATTACATCATAGCCTTCTTCATCTATGCATTCCTTCATATTTAGAACTTCCTCATTCACACATACATCCAAGGTAGCTAAGATTTCCATCCATCCATGTGGTTCAAAGGTTTTGTCAGGAAAGAGTTGAGGCATATACCTTGGGTCCTCTACAGGTCGGTAGTTAGAATGTCCTATTGGCCATGGCTGCCTTCTATTATCCTCTTTCTTAGCTTCTTTGCACATCCATAATTGGGCATCCTCGTGCATCCATGATTGATTGCTTGTTCCCGCACTATGAATAGATAGGTCATCTTCCTCCTTGTGTATAGGATTCCATTGTAGTGGAGGGACATCTCGGTATGCAAACGTATGCAAGTTTATCTTGGTGGTATTTCCTTGATGTTGCAGGTATAAGGAATCTCTTCCCTAGTCTTGCACTATCCGCATTTGTCTCATGAATGGTCGCCCTAATATCATTTCGTAATTGTTAACCTTCTCAAATTTACAGATGGCTAGTGTGTGTTCAAATTCAACTCCACAGGTGGTTAATTTGATCTTTTCTAGTATTCCTAAGGGTTTGTCCACATGACCGTCTGCTAATTGGACCTTCATGCGCGTGGGTCGTAAGGCAAGTTTTCCCCATTTCTCCCAAATCTCCTTGGTGGCAATTCCTACCCCTCCTGTGTCTAGTATAGCCTTGGTCATGTATCCATTGTAAGTGACAGGTAGACATGCATTACCTTCGTCTCCTTCACTAACTTCTCCCACCTTATCTACTAGGATTATTATTTTAGAAGGGCTTTCTTTCTCCTTGGTTTCCTTTTCATCCTTCTCCTGCCCTAATTCTAGTTGACCTGCTAATTGTTGCCATAACTGAGGTTTAACCCGAAGTAATTCTTCCATAGTTAGTTTGCATTGTACTTTTGTCTTTCTAAGTTCTGTCAAATTGTGTGAATCCTTATCTGATTCTTCTTTCCCTTTTCCATGTACTGTGGGTGCTCGGATTATCATAGATTCCTTTTTGTATTCTCCCATGTAATTTGGTAGGATTGAAATGCTATGTGCTTCTTCTCTATTTTGGTCTAGTCTTGATACTTCCTCATATACTTCTTCTATATTGGGATTTTGTTGATACGCTTCCACATCTAATTCCTCAAAGGGAGGTTTAGTCACTCCATTTCTCTTCCATTGTTCTTCTCGGATTCTATTCCATAACTCTTTTGGCCAGTCAGCCTCTTAGTCAGGTATTGTTGACATAGGTTCATCCTGGATTTTCACTCGCTCACACTTGGCATCCTTCTCTTTAAGTTCTTTATCCTTGTCTTTAACACACTCCTTGTATTGCTCCTCTGCTATCCTTGTCTCTGGAAGGGCTGGGATAGTCTTTTCTAGGGTTGCTTGTGCTACCTCTATAAGTTTCCTACATATAGCAAGTCTCTCTTTTTCTAATTCCCTTGTGGGTAAATCTTTTCATGTTGTTCCACCTTTGGTCCGTCCTTAATTCTAGCCTGGTATGCTTTTAACCACATGTCTAAGTCGTCTGGTTTTGGGTCAGCTAGAATTGATCCTGATTTCTCTGCCTCTCGGATAGGCGGTGAAATGGAAGCTTCTTTCTGAATCTCTAGAGCTCTTTATGCTCCTTACTGCCTCTTGTTTGTTTCTTATTGTCTTGACTTTTTTTTTTCATCCATGTCTCTTTAAGCTTCTCTCTTCTTTCCTTCCATTTTTGCACTTTTATGTTCTGGGTATTCTCACGTGTGTCCTCTGAATCTTCTACTATTTGAATTTTGGGATTTACTGCTCTATTGTTCTCTAGTTCCCGTTCTGGTTGTTTCCCTTTTTGTTCCGGGTAATGGCCTTTAAGGGCACGGTGTATTCTTTATCACCTCCAGATGCTTCTATCACTTCAATTACATTAAGAGGTGCAGTATCTTGGACTTTGGTGGGATTCTTTGGGCAGTCTCTGAAAAGGTGTTCCTTCCCACAATCATTGCAATATCCTTCCCAAGTCCTAGGAGGTGGTGGATTGTAAGGCCGAGGACATTATCTACTGAAATGGTCTCCTCCGCATCTATAGCATGGCCCTCTCGGCACCGACGGTCTAATGGGTCATCTCACGGGTGGTTGTGCTTTAGGTGCGGTATACATTAAAGTTTCTACCTCCATTCCATAAGCATGATCGTAGCCTTCATATCCATAGTATGCTGAATCATATGCTGGTTCATACTCCAACATGTTGGTGTCATAGGGATAGTAATCTCCTTGGGATAGCTCATATCCAGGGTTTGCTGATTCTACCCTGGTTATCGTTGAGGCTGGCACTATGGCCCTTTCCAAATTTTCTTCTGGCTAGGCATACTTCATAGGTACCACATGTTGGGGCTGTGATAATTGTGGTCCTAACACTGGTTGGGGTTGTGGATGTTGTGCTTGCTCGTAGGGTCTCGGTGCTCCTGGTGGTTTTGGGTAGGAATTGTATCTGGACATATCTCTGCCTAGCTCTCTAGGTGGATATCCATATGGCCGATACTGGGGTGGTTGTAGAGATCGTGTCTGCCTATTGAATGGGCAGTTTTCCATGGTGTGATTAGTGTATTTTTATTCTATGTGACAGTACAAGGCAGTTCTTGAATAATGTTGTCTATTGTAGGTGTACAGTTGAGGTACTCTGGCTCCTCCTCGCACGCACAAGTGAGTGGGGTTGTCTCCTCCACATAGACTACATCTTTGTAACATAGGCACTCTTAAGGCTGGGTATTGGTAATTTCTCTATCCTTGGACTCCTAATTTCTTTTCCACTAGCTCCGCTAATTCCTCCACATTACTGGAGTTAGATGTAACAGTACTCCGAGGGTCTTCTGATTTAATGGGGCTGGGCATGCTCTTGAGATCCTCAGCTAGATTGTCTTCTAGGTCAATACACTCTTGAAGACACTCACTCAGGGTTTGTAACCTCTTCACATAAACTAGCATTCTTAGAGTTCCATTCGTGAGTCCATCCAAAAATAATGATATCATTTTTTGTTGAGTAGGTCTCTCTTCTGCGGGACATCTATCCACATACTGGTTGAATCTTCGGGTGGCTGTTTTCACAGTTTCATTAAGGTTCTGTTTAAAACTATGGATAACGACGCAGAGTTGTGTTTGATCCCTCTCTTAGTGAATTCCCCAATGAATTCTTGAAAGAATTGCTCCATATTCCTAGATTGGTTGGGATCTAATGGCTGGAACCAAGTCAGAGCCGTTCTTGTGAGGGTGAGTCCAAAAGACTCATACTGCACGAAGAAGTCATCTACTTGTTCCGCTCTTAGAACTTGCTTAAATTCAGCAATGTGATCATAAGGTTCTCCCAATCCATCATAATGATTCCTCACACATTTGGCTACTTGGATTGGTCTCAGTCTTCGCATTGGTTCTGGCGGTCTCGGCATTACAGGGAAAGCTAGGATGGCTGGTCTAATTAGAGGCATTCCCGGCTGCACTCCCATTGGTGGTCGTGGCCTTACTAGGGTTCAGTATTGATTCCCTACCCCAGGGTGGGTTTGATTGTGTGGTTGTACTCCTGGAGTCGCAAATTGCACATGAGTTCGGTTCGGAACACTCCGTTGGCTAGTTTGTCCTGACATTGTGTGTTCTGCCTCTTGTTGGGTTCCAAAGGGGTTCTGAGAGGTGGTTGCCTGCTCTCTCTGAGGGAATACAGGCAATCCCATGTATTTTAGTTGAGCCCTGTCTATAGCATCAACCAGCCAATACCTTCTCTAGTTCTTATCTAAGTATGTTATTCTAGTCTCATCTTCCGGATCCTTTAGCTCATAAAACATCATCGGACTTTCTTCTCTTCCTTGGGCTGGTGAGTCAGTTTGCAGCAACAAGTCCAAACCCTGGATCAAATAGACTTCTAGTAAATAGTCGTCTTGAGGTATCAAGTCCCCTCTCAAGACTCGCGTCACCTGGGACTTGCCTCTAGGGGTCGTCACTAACTCCTCACGGTTTGGTCTCCCTGAGTTTTCTTGTCCCATTAACTCTCCCCTTTCATTGATCAAATCAGGAAATTCAGTCACTAAGTAGATGTGACCCATCTTGTCCATCTATGCTCCTCCTTCATACTTGACAGCCGGTCTAGGCACAATTGTTGCATCCATGGACGTTACCATCCTAGCCATAGATCTGTTTAATCCATCCAGGTAGATGGGGATCTCCTGGGCATTAGGAGAAACATACTGTAAAGAAGTGCGATACTCTCCTTCTACAGTGGTCATGAAGTTTCTTCTGGGAGTGGGGCCCTACATGTCTTCTGAAGCCATGGGTATTTCCTCCTCTGAGTCACTAGAAGTGTCTGAATAGACTGATCGGTGACTGACCTGAGCGGCACTTCCCACAGAAGATATGACCACTTCTTTGGCTACTTAGCACCTTGCCTGACCTCAAGTTCATTCACCCTCCTGAGGCTCTCTAGGTCTCTGAACTCTCCCTAAGTGGCCCCTCAAATGCCTCAAATTTTTCCTTAAAAATGCTCTAACTGTTCTGGACGATAGCACTTTTGGCGATACTGTTCCAGGCGATACTACACTAGGTGATACTGCACTAGGTGATGCCAAACTATCCACGATACGATACCTAACGATTAGACGATACGATACCGTAGCAATAGGAGATACGATACCACTGTTGGGCACGATACGATACCTCTAGAGTGGACGATACGATACCAATATCCAGTCGCGATACGATACCTCTATAGTCCACGATACGATATAAGACCTATTTAGGAAAAATGGGAAATACAAAAGATTTTGAGACAGTTCTTTATTTCCCAATGTTTTAGTTTTTGACTTATTCAACACTACAACATGTTATTATATCTTGATTGGAGTATATTAAATGGATACTTTAATATTAAGAATAAGTTTTATTATAAATGGAGTATCACGGTTGGGCTCAAGCTTAAAAAGTTAACATAGTTAGTACCATAAATGGGACTTGAATAATTCCCAAATTTCCTAAATAGGCCTTATATCAGAAAACCTCGACGATACGATACTTATGCTCTGGCCGATACGATACCAGGATCTTTGGTGATACGATACTAAAAATGGGATGATACGATACCTGGATTTTGCACGATACGATACTGGCAGTTATGCGATACGATACTGCAAAAACCGCATGATACGATACCACTACAAGTGGTGATACGATACCACCAACTTGCACGATACGATACTAGTATGATATCGTGATACGACACTAATACGATACTGAAAGTGGACCGTGATACGATACCAGAAAAGATGACGATACGATACCTCAGTTATGCACGATACGATACTGCTAGTGGAGCACGATACGATACTGGACTTCTTATGCGATACGATACCATTGCAAGTGGCAATATGATACCACCAACTTGCACGACACGATACTAAATGGTATCGCGATACGGCATTGGGATGAGAGATGATACAATACCAAAAGTGGACCGCGATACAATACCACTTTGGTAAAGTACGATCACGATACCAACCAGGCAATACGATACCACAAGTGGTATCGTGATACCAAGGCCGCTAACCGACGATACGATACTTCGGCGAGTATCGTGATACAAGGGAATTTTTTATATCACGATACCAAAAACTCAATTGATCGCGATACTCAAGACAAAATACCTCAAGAATCAAAAATTTTTCTCCCCCCTTGCTCTTCTCTCACCCCTCTTCACTTCTACACCCTTGTTTCACAAAAAGAAATCCTCCAAACACTCTGTCCCACCCCGCGATACCGATCGGAACCTTAGTCACGTGTAAATGAAGATTTTCCTAACTTTTGAGATTAATGTTTGTAGGTAACTTACCCTTAGGTTACACTACTCAAGCCTTGAGGTCACTAGGTGAGTGTGAGGGCTCAGTTTGCACGATACTGATTCGACGATACTTGTCGCTGCGCTCAGGCGATACCAGAATGAAGAAAGTGTCAAATGAACTTCAAATTTTTTGTTTTTATACTTTTTGGTGACTGAAACTGAACTACACTAATTTGGCAAATTTTTTGGATTTTTCTTGGTGAACTTGGCTTACTCCTACTCCACTTCTCTTCTCCTAACCTAACCCTAACTCTTCCTTGTCTCCCTCTCTACTAACCCTAAACCTAAAAACTTATTATACAAACCTCTGGGATGTGAAGTAACAAGTGTTGAAGCGGTTGACTACTTGCCACTGAACAAATTCACTTCTACAAGTATGATTTCATCACTCTCGAGCTATAACCATCACGAAGGCACCTTGGCTGAGTGTTCCCCCCGGCAACGGCACAAAAAACGTGTGTACCTAAGTCAAGAAGACTGAAGGACTTGTGCCAAAGAGACTAAATCTCATTTTCCACACAAGTACGTATAGTGGGGAATTGACACACGCTTATTTGTCAATCCGATGAAACGACCTAACCAAGTGTATGAGGACATGTGGATACGTGATGGGAAATGAAGTGGTTCAGCTTACATGCATGAGCCAAGACTAATCCACCTCTCTAACTCACTCAAATACTGAAAGTGTCTGTCGCGATACCATTTACAGTAGTTTTCACTAAATCGAGGATTTCTCTCAGCTCCAAACTTTGAATATGGCCAATACTGGGTTCCTTTCAAAGCTCTTGACGAGACGCATCTAATAGACATAGTTTCATTTGATTCTGACAACAGTGCTTCAAGTTATAACCAAAACAGTGAATGGCAGGAAACGCCCACACTCACTCCACAACTTCTACTAGCTCACACACACACTACACTCGCTCAAAAACAGTGAAGATCAAAGAGATGGTAGAAATCTGCAGGAAAGAAGCAAATTTGAAATTCTCTAGCTCTTCTTCTTCACAATGGCAAAAAAGTGTCTACAAAGAGTCACAAAGTGACTTATATACATGTGCCCTAAAAATGGTCCTTTCACACAAGAGACTAGCACTTTATTCACTAATAAGGTTAATTTCCTACTAATTTACAAGGAATATATTACAATGAGTTGGGATTATGCATCTAGAGGAATCCTCTAGTGCATTTACATGGCTTGAGGGAATTTCCTAAGACTTTGAAGAAGAAAAATATGCCCATTAATTTGAAAATTTTGGGGCTCCCCTTTCTTGCCTCTTTGCTCTGCAACAGAAGTGAAATCGATTCATCTCCATCTGACATACACATACATGCATCACATAGAGCAGGACAAGTTAGTTGGGCTAGTTTCAGAGTTACTGTGTACAATGCAAGCCATAAAACTGATTGCCAGGAACACGCTTCTCATATGTTTTGAATATTTGCTATTACGATTCACTTTTTTGACAGTTGATAAAGGTTCCATTAGAGCTGGAGTCTTTATGTAAACATTCCAATGGTCTGTAGGTACAGATACTACGCCAGCAATAAAGACCTATCTAACTAGTTGCATTAATATGTAATTTGTTATCCTTACACCTAAGAACTCCAAAAAAAAACTCTAGGGTCTCTATTAATGTGCACGCAATCGATTACATCCTTTTTGTCAACTATATCTAGAGACATACTTCACGTAAGCGACAGATGATAACCAAACTAAAGTAACTGATTAGTTTCTTTACATTATTCAATGTGCTAAGAAATGTTACAACCACTGCTAAAGGAAATCAACGCAAGTGAATGTACGCTAACTGCATCCATTGAAAAACTCAAAGCACTAACCATAATCAAATGGCATGACCGATGCGCTGATTCTTCCATAATTCCCTGTTGTTCTTTAAGCCAAATAGCTCAAACTTCAAGACATTCTTTAGAAGTAAACTGTGACTCCAAGTTCAGCTTTCCATGTCAAAAGTCTGAAAGATCGAGTGCATATAATTTCGTGAGAAACTCAATCTGAAGTTTCTCTACTGCTCAGGATCGCTCTGCAGCTCCAATGCCCATTGTCTCGGCAGCAGAAAATTGCGTGTTTGAATTAACTGACTTGGTCATTTTGATATGTTTGTCGTTAGGAGGATGGAGTATTCACCATATTCAACGATCACCGTTCGGCTAGTCACCTCTTTTTGAATAGTAGGACGAAGCGATGACAGATGTTTCTGTGGGTGACATCAACTCAGTGTGATTCCAACTGCTTTCAATGGCTACAAACCCCCTGATTTTCCATTTGAAAGCGTCTTTTTGAAGCTAAAGGCCTTTGAACAACCTTCGATAACTGCACCTAAAAGAACAATGGTTGAGATGAATAATCAAGAGTAGACTCTCCCACCGCCATCCCTGCTGATCCTTCCTCTAACAAAGAGCAAACACCACCCCCCCTAGAGCGACAATGTGCGCCATTCCTTAGTTTTCTTCTCCACTCGTCGAGAGCTGCCCTCCATTCGACTCCTTCCTTTTCACGTGACGGCCCTTCATGCGACAAAAAGAAAAACAAAAATACCCCGCTCCACGTAGCCTTTCCCCTTTTTGCAAATCGGCCAGTACATATCCATTTGCATTATTTTTATATGATTATATATATATATATATATATATATATATATATATATATATGATTTAAATGCGTTCATATGCACACATTGATGCACATACTTTAGCTCACTTTACCACATGCTTTTAATATGTTTTGTATTATACACATCTCCACTCAAGCTCTTATGCTCATTTAAACACGTATATATGCACCTCAAGACATTCTCACGCACATTTATATATTGCAATCATGATATACATGAACATACACGATTAATGCTCATTGACTCATATTCACCAACAAACACATACTTGCACATTCCCATTAACTCTTTATGTATCTAGAAATGCACAGGAATGCACATGGAATCAGAGGAATCTTATAATCGATGAAGGTTAACCGTACCTAGAGTCATGACATTCAGAGATAAACTAGTGAATAAATATCACCTATCCTTTAACATGTTGATATCATTTTGTCCAACTTGAATGTCATTCATGAATTTACCTGCAAAAATTAGTACTTTTAGCTCTTATGTTTGATTTTAACATACCTTGACGTTAGCTTTGAATTAGTGCTTCATATGACATTATGGGCTAGCTCTTCACATCACGACCACAGTGCGAGAATATGATGTCTGCTGGTGTTTTAAAATGGAATGATAATGTATGGTATGTTGATTCAGGTGCTTCGAACCACATGACTAGTCATGCAGAATGGTTTAGTACTTTGAAGAGGAAACATAGCACTATCTATGGAGGATGGAAAGATAAAACATCTTGCAGATGTGTTGCATGTTCCAAATATAACAAAGAATCTTGTTTTTGTTGGACAAATGATTGACCAGGGATTACAAGTCAGGCTCAATGATGATGGATTATATGTAGAAGAGTACAAGCAGGATGGACAATTGGTTGCCAAAGGAAACAAAGTGGGTAGGATGTTCACCTTAAATGTGAAGATTCCTGAAATGAATGCAGCCATGTTTGCATAAGGTGCAGGAGTTATTGCAGATATAGCGATATGGCACAAATGGATTGGACGTCCAAACTTGTAAAGGCTGAAATTGATGTAGTCAAAGGAGATTATCCATGGACTACCAAATTTCAAAGTTGCAGAAATGCAAAAGGTATGTGCAACATGTCAATTGGTAAACAGTCAAGAGCATCGTTTCCACATGACAATCATGTTAGTGAGAATGTACTAGAAATAGTACATACAGATGTTTGGGGTCTAGCAATGACCACATCTATGGGTGGTTGCAAGTTTTATGTTACTTTCATTGATGACCATACACGCAAATTATGGGTATATTTCATGAAAGAGAAGTGTGAGGTGTTCACTCACTTCCAAATTTTGAAAGCTATGGTGGAAAAGCAAACAGGGAAGCACATTTAGACATTAAGATCTGATGGAGGAGGCAAATACATGTCAAATGAGTTCAGTAATTTTCTAAAAAGTCATGGAATTCAGCATCAGTTTTCAAGCAGGTACACGCCACAACAGAATGGCATTGCTGAACGCAAAAATAGACATATTGCAGAAATAGCAAGATCCTTGATGGCTGAGAAGAATATGCTTCATTGTTATTGGGCAGAAGCTATGCATACTGCTATATACATCATGAACAGAACTCTGACTGCTATTGTACAT
This sequence comes from Ceratopteris richardii, assembly GCA_020310875.1. NCBI lineage: Eukaryota > Viridiplantae > Streptophyta > Polypodiopsida > Polypodiales > Pteridaceae > Ceratopteris > Ceratopteris richardii. The sequence continues at coordinate 8,024,241 of CM035424.1, forward strand.
CAAGTTACACCTGAAGAGAAGTTTACAGGTAAAAAAGCCAAACTTATCACATCTAAAATTTTTTGGTCGTATTGCATATGTACATGTTCCAGATGAATTGAGGATGAAGTTTGATCCAAAAGCAGAAAAGTGTGTCTTCATTGGATACTCCCTTGAGCAAAAGGGATATAAATGTTATAACCCACTCACACGATAGGTAAAGGTGAGCATGTGGTATTTGATGAAATGTCAAGCTTCTATGCAGATGCCAAAGAAGGACCTAATCTTGAAGCAAATGACAAAGAAAATGTTGAAACATCAGGTGCAGAATTTCAAGTTTTGAGTGGACTGGATGCATCACCAAGCAATAGTTCCAACTCAAATCCATGGAGTGGAAGATTGTGTGGAAATTTCAGTCCAGCAAATTCATCAAATACATCTAAGAAAGGTAAAGAAAATCTCTCTACTGGTCATAAAACATGTGCAGGTTTTAAAGATGTTGATGGAGATTCAAGCGGTTCAGAAAAGACTCTTGATGAGGAACTTGGATTGCCCTCTGTGAAGACTCCAGGAGTAAGAAAGGTGCATGGAGATGATACAAGGATAAGTGACCCAGGATCAAGAAGATTTGGGAGGATGCATAATTTAGTGCAATGATTGACATATGATAGTTACATGGCTCGTCATTGTGCCTACATGACAAAGGTAATACAAGATGCTAAACCTTCTTGTTTTGAAGATGCAATTAGTAATGCAGATTGGGAAAAAGCTATGGATGAGGAGATGGCTGCACTTTATGGAAATGATACATGGAAGCTGGTTCCATTGCCACAAGGAAAGAAACCCATAGGCTTCAAGTGGGTTTACAAGGTAAAGCACAATGTTGATGGTAGCATAAGCAGGTACAAAGCACGATTGGTAGCAAAAGGATATGCACAAACATATGGTATTGATTATGATGAAACATTCAGCCATGTAGCTAAAATGTCTACTGTCAGAACACTTGTTGCATTAGCTATAACAAAAGGATGGAGTTTGCATCAGATGGATGTGAAGAATGCTTTCTTACATGGTGAGTTATAGGAAGAAGTATACATGGACCAGCCACAAGGATATGAAGATTTAAAGCATCCAAAATATGTTTGCATGTTGCAAAAAGCTTTGTATGGTTTGAAGCAAGCTCCTCGTGCATGGCATGCAAGGATTGCTGATTACTTAACCACCATTGGGTTTTCTATGTGTGATGCAGATCATTCACTATATGCAAGGAAGGGTGATGATGGCATCACAATTGTGGCTATTTATGTTGATGACTTGATTGTAGGTGGTGAAAATGAAGAAAGCATTAAAGAGGTAAATAAACTTCTTATGCAAGAATTTGACAAGAAAGATCTTGATGTGTTGCACTACTTCTTGGGCATTGAGTTTATACATACACAAACATGTATATGGATGTCGCAAAGGCAATATGCCTTGAATATGTTGCAAAAGTATGGTATGGCTGATTGTAAGTCAATTTATATGCCATTAGATTAGAATTTGAAGTTGGATACGACATCAGGTAAAGCATTGGGAAATGCTACTATGTATAGGAAAATTGTGGGAAGTCTTATATATCTCACAATTACAAGGCCTGATCTGAGCTATACTATTGAACTTGAAAGTCAATTTATGCAGGTTCCCAAGAAGCCACATTTGGATGCTCTGAGGCACACTCTACGTTATGTGAGTGCTACTTTGGATTATGCATTGTTTTATGAAGCTAGTGTAGATTTGCAGGTTCATGGATACACCGATGCAGATTGGGCTGGTAGTACTCTTGATAGAAGATCTACTAGTGGCTTTCTATTCTCACTTGGAGGTGCAGCTATTACATGGAGCAGCAAGAAGCAACGTACTGTTGCTTTGTCGAGTATAGAGGTTGAGTATAGAGGTGCTGCAATGGCAGCATGTGAGGCATCATGGCTTGAGATGCTACTTGTAGATTTAGGTGTGGAAGTGCAAAAGCCTATCAGTATCTATTGTGATAATCTTAGCAGTATACATTTAGCAAGAAATCTTGTTTTTCATGCTAGAACAAAGCATATTGAGGTACATTATCACTTCATCAAAGAGAAGATATTAGCAGGTGATATTGATCTTGTTTATGGGAGAACAGATGAGCAGATTGTTGATTTTTTTACTAAGGCACTTGGAGAAGAGAAGCTGAAGAAGTTTTGGAAGATGCTTGGATTAGAGGACATGGCGTTGAGCTTGAGGGGGAGTGTTGAGATATCAAGCTCAACATGTCATGATCCAGGATGACACGTATCAGTTTTTTGTTTCTCGAAACATGTATAGTGGTCATGCCGATATATATGAGGGATAATTCATTGAGCTTTATTAGATTTATCTAATGAGAGTGATGGCACATTTGTTCCTTGCCAGCTCACTCATTCGTGGACATTAGGATTTTCCTTATGTACTCATCTTTATATGTTGCACTTGTTGTATTCTTGTTTTTTAGGTCATTCTTGTACATTCCTTTTTTATGTAATAGAAGAAGAAGAAGAAGAAGAAGAAGAAGATCATTCTTTCTTGCCTCAATTTGAGTGTGTGCTTCTCTTTGATTGTGAGAGTGTGTGTGTGAGCTCTCTTCCTTATCTACTTCCTCGTGACACCCACTGCCATCCCCACACCCCCACATCCCCACCCCCCCACCCACCCTCCCCCCGCCATCCCCCCGCCCACCCCCTAACATCCCCGCACGCCCCCGCCCACCCACCCCTGGCCCACCCCTCGCCATCCCACCCCCCCAACCCACCTCCCCAACCCACCCCCCCACCACCCCCTGCCATCCCCCCACCCACCCACCCCACGCCATCGCCCCACCCCCCGCACTCCTGCCGTCCCCCCGCCATCCCCCAAACCCCCCCCTCCACCATCCCCCCCCTTCCCCTCCCCCCTTCCCCTCCCCCCCTTCCCCTCCCCCCTTCCCATCCCCCCCTCCCCCCCCCTCCCCAACACCCCGCCCCGTGCCCCACGACCCGCCCGCGCCCTGCCAAAAAAAAAAAAGCCTAATACTTTTGGCTCTAGATCGTGCCTCAGATTGCCATTCTTTTCAAATTTGGGGTCATTTTCATGTCTTTTGGCACCTCTAGACTCATTTTTTGACTTAGTTTTTCCAAAATCTTAACTTTTCTCTGACTTTTGGAAAAAACCCACTTGTTTTGCGCACATTGATCACATGTTTTTCATTTTGCATGTGGTCCACATGGTTTATTCTCACTTTATTTTATGCTATGTTTCATATTTTCCCATATGCCCCCTCTATATGTGCCCTCTGTAGCTTTAGCGTTATATCATTTCGGCACTCCCTCACCCTCCCTTTACCCTTCTACTCAGCCCCATCCGTACCCCTCCATGCCCTATCAATCTCCATCCCCATAGCCTCCCTTCCCCCTCCTTTATACCCTACATTCACCATCCTTTGCTTTTCTGTGAAAAATTTTCACTTTTGGTTCTTCTCTAGTGTTTGTTCTCTAGTGCTCTTGGTGGACTTGGTAGCTGCTCAGGTGTCCTTTTGAAGATTTTGTAGCACAGGAATCATGGTGTCGTCTCTGCTCAGAGTTTTGGCTGTAGCTCTCTGAGACGGAGAGCCCATTATGTGTTGGGCAACTGTTGAACCCATAAAAGTCACATTGGTCAAAGTCAACCATAGTCAAAGTCAAAGGGTCAAAGTAAAAGCGATCAAAGTCAACATGTTCAAGGTCAAGGTTAACATGGGCAAAGTCAAAGCGTTCGGGTGTCAAGGTGCACAGGTAGTGCACAATTAATTGTTCACAAATGTTATATTTTGTAGAAAGTCGGTTGCAGCTTGCAGAGTGCCTTTCTGTAATTTCTCTAAGGTTCAAAGTGTTTTAAAGTGTTTGAAAGTTCAGGTGAACCCTCTCTTATGTGCACAATTGAAGAATTAAAAGGCAAAATGTGAAGGTATGTGAAACGGCAGCGTACGCAAAAGTGAAAGTATGGCATCCATTTAAAATTTTATTGTCGATGTTTAGCTTCAATAGCCATAGTTACCTCTTGTTGTTGTTGTTGTTGTTGTTGTTGTTGTTGTTGTTGTTGTTGTTGTTGTTGTTGTTGTTGTTGTTGTTGTTGTTGTTGTTGTTGTTGTTGTTGTTGTTGAATGTCTGCATCTGCTTGTTGTTGCATGCTTTGTAATCGTTCTTCTTTAGCCCAACCAAGAGCCTCATGCACTATGTTGATTCAAGCTCTTTTCTATGTATGTAATGGATCATTGTTAGCTAGGATTCAACTTTTTCTTTGTTGGTTTCCTGCTTACAGTAAGGTCACTTCATCAACCACATTAAATTGTTGTAGATCAAGTAGAGGTGCTGCCAAAATCACAAGTGATAATAGAAATCCTATTTTGGTATTGACCAGTCAGACTTTCTTCGTTGGGCGGCAAAGTCATCGGACCTCCTTCTTCATCTATCAAAAAATGATTTTTTTACCAATTCACCTGATCATTGGCTCCTGTCTCATCAACCATTAGCAAATATAGGTTCATGAGACCCCATAATGTTTGGTTCGGATGAAGATATCCAAAGTTGCTAGCCTCAAACAAAATTTCCATGGATTCGAATCCGAGAGGTGGATGTATTTGTACTCCCTAGAACAAGATTTGCCAAATAGGTGCTTCATTTCTTCTATGGAGGAAAGCTCTATTGGCATCATAATGCCCTGATTACTTACCTTCAGTTGTGTCACAATGTAAGCTGGGTCAATAACCATGCAAACAACTATGCCACTGTAGAACTCTAGGAATGTGCACTGATCTCCAACAGCTTCTAGCTAATTATGGCATTGCTAGATGAAAGAATTCATCATTGGATGATTCAGGATAGCATTCCAAAAAATCTAGGCATAGAGTAGTAGCCCGCACTATTGAAACCAGTTGACATGGCACTACATAAGGTGACTAGGGATCACTAGCGGGCTCATGTAGGTTGGTTTTAGTGTGTTTGACAACACTGTTCTTGTCATGGTTAGAAGAATTTGTTGCAAGTGCACACTACAACATAAGTTTGCATAGTATAAGTAACAGATCAAGTGGTGAAGTTCATCCCAAAAACCAACATAGGACCAGTCGTAGCTCTTTGGATAGGTAAAATATACCTTGTAATCTTGTGTTTAGTGCAATAAAACCCAATACGTACGTACATTGTAACATCAAAAAGAACAAGTTGATGCAAAACAAATAACTTGCACCTTCATTAGCTCACAAAAACCTTCTAAAAATGGATGGAAATTATGACATCTAACATTTGGAGAAGCCAACACAGTTACAATTGGAAAACTTCCTCTTAAGGGAGTTTCATGAATAGGTTTGGCTTGCTAAAATGCATAAAAGCCCTAATTTATATCAATTAATGAAGGAGCAATCACCTTAACACTAATTGGATGTCATCCTCATTTTTCAGGGATGTGCAAACAATGATCCCGAGACTGTAAAACTCAGATTTCTTTGAAATTTTTGAACCAAATGAACTTTGTATACATTTGTACCTTTCTCAATGAATGCTTAAACACTTGATTTGGATCTTTGTAGAGAGAGCACTAATCTCTGCAAGTTGATTGAATCTGAGGAAGAAGGAGCAGAGAATAGAAGTGGCACCAAGCAATGATCAAAGAATATATGTATTGCTTCAAAACAACACTCTACTTAATGTAAAAATGATTTGGAGTCTTTATATAGAAGCTTGAGGATATGAACATGCCTTTTGTTCATGAATTTGAATTCAAAATTAGGCAGGTTTGGTAGTTTAGATTGATTGGAATCTTTTCCTATAATCTAGGAAAAGAGAAAGTTGAAGTCATATGTACTTCTTGATTGATTGATTGAGAATCAATCTCAAACACTTCTAACTCATGGCTTCTAGGCCTTTTACTCTTTCCTTTCACAAACGTAATACCTTGAACCTTACAAGAAATGATCATAAGTGATCAACCAATTAATACAAAGAAATAATGTGCACATAAGTGCTATCCTTCAAGGTTCATATATGGCACCATCCAAATGTTAAATTTGATGAAGATCATATCCACCTCAAGCATAATGAAAGCTTGATGTTCCAATAGATCACCCTCAAGCTAAAGTATGCTTGATTCTTCATTCTCTGATAGGTTGAATACCTTCCATAGCGTTGAATCTACAAAGCTTTATCCCATCAAGTGCCGTTGTCATCATATATGGACTTCTACATGCTTTGTGCTTGCATGAAAAATTGGATTTGCAGCTAGATGCATGGGACTTACATTATCTCCAAGTGAGTTTTGGAACTTACAAGTCCCAAATCTGAGTACAACTCTTTGAGCCATATTGCTTCTTGAGTTGCAATAGTTAGACCTCTATATTCTGCTTTAGTTGGAGATAAATCAATTGTTGATTGCTTCTTGGAACTCCATGACACCAATTTTGAACCTGAAAATGCTAAGTATCAAGATGTACTTCTTCTATCATCCTTTGCTCCTTCCCAAACTAAATCTAAATAGATTTTGATATCCAAATCTGAAGAGTAAGGAAAATAGCTACCTTCATGAAGTTTCCCTTTGAGGTACTTGAGTATTCTCTTTGTAGCGTCCATGTGGTCTTCTAGGTGAGTGCATGAACTAACTAAGAACTCCCACACTATATGATATGTTTGGTCTTGTGTGAGTAGCATATATCAAGCTACCAACTAAGCTTTGATACTCTTTAGGATCATCAATCTTATCGCCTTCATAAACATTTAGTTTATGGTTCAATTCCAAAGGTGTACTTGCAAGCTTTGTGTTCTCCATTTTGAACTTGAGAAGTAGGACTTGAATGCATCTTCTTTGATTTAGATACATCCCTTCATCTATATAAATCACTTGCATACCTAGGAAATATGTGAGCTCACCTAAGCCATTGATTTTGAACTCCTCTTGCATGTGTCTCTTGATCCTTTGAATGCCATTTAGCTCATCAAATGTCACAATAATATCATCTACATATACACATAGATAGATAACATCATTTTGATCCATTTTTATGAATAAACTAGGATCTACATTGCTTGGTTTGAAACCTTGATCTTGAAGGTATGTTGGTTGTATTTCCAAGCTCTAGGAGCTTGTTTCAATCCGTACAATGCTTTATTAAGTATGAAAACATAAGATGAATGATTAGGGTTTTCAAACCTGGTGGTTGTGACATGTATACCTCTTCACTTATCCAACCATTTAGGAATGCATTTTTCATATCAAGTTGGAGGAGTCTCCAATTCCTTGTAGCAACTACACTTATCAATGTTCTAATTGTAGTCATCTTTGCAACTGGTGAGAGTGTTTCATCATAGTCTATACCATGAGTTTGTGAGCATCATTGTGCAACTAATCTTGCCTTGTACTTGCAAATTGATCGATCAGAATTTTGTTTGAATTTATATGTCCACTCTGCAACCAATTACATTTTGATTGGGTGACATTGGAACCAAATCCCAAGTGGACATCTCCTTCAATGCACCTATTTCTTCTTTCATGGACTTTTCCCAATTAGGGTTTCCCTTTGGCTCTTCACAAGTTGAGTTGAGTCATACCCAATAAACACTGCCTTTGCTACCCTTCCATCTAGCTTACCTTTTATTTGTGATGGTATCTAAGTTGAGTCATACCCAATAAACACTGCCTTTGCTACCCTTTCATCTAGCTTACCTCTTATTTGTGATGGTACTAGAACATAAGCTAAACAACCAAACAACTTGCAATGTCCAAGAATAGTTTTTCTTCCATACCATGCTTCATTTGGAGTCATACCTTCATGGAAATAATCAATGACAGATTTAATAAGCTGATTCAAAAAATGAGTACCACGATCCAAAACTAATTCTAGTGGAAGCCTACACCGAGGGAATAATTTAGTGATTAAAACTGTAGCGAAACTTCCAGCTGTTGAATTGCCTCAAACTCTAGGCTTCCACCCATTGAGTATAATAATCAGTACAGGTTAAAATAAAACTCTAGGCTTCCACCCATTGAGTATAATAATCAGTACAGGTTGTCCACAAATATGCAAAATAGCAATATTTACTCTGGAACCTCCATCAATTAATACTTTAGAAATCTGAATATTTTTGTACCATACTAAAATGAGTGGTACTGTGTAATACACCAGTTCATCCTCAGCTATTTCCACCATATTAACTTGGGCTTGGTATTCCGTATTATTGATTGGACTTGGCTTTTGCACCTCTTTCAATATAGTATCCCAAAAAGAAGGGACTAGTTCCAATAGATCCCCTAGTGGTAACTAAATTGTAAACTTACAAAATAATTGCCAAAGGCCTATTGCAAAAGTACTACTATTGAGGGGTGAGAAATTGGAAGTTAAAGTGGTTATTCAAAATTTTGCTAACATTGATGTTGCCGACTCGGAGTTTGCTGAATCCATGTTTTGGTCAAACAGATATTTAAAAAAGAAATAGTTATAAGTTAGTTAAGGGGAATGTCATGGGATATGATTGTTGTAATTTTGTGCGTGCGAGTATATAATGGGAAGGGGAAGCATCTTAGAAGAAGGAGAAGGCCAAGAAAAGTGAGAGGAGACTCTATTCTTGAGTCATACCCAATAAACACTGCCTTTGCTACCCTTTCATCTAGCTTACCTCTTATTTGTGATGGTACTAGAACATAAGCTAAACAACCAAACAACTTGCAATGTCCAAGAATAGTTTTTCTTCCATACCATGCTTCATTTGGAGTCATACCTTCATGGAAATAATCAATGACAGATTTAATAAGCTGATTCAAAAAATGAGTACCACGATCCAAAACTAATTCTAGTGGAAGCCTACACCGAGGGAATAATTTAGTGATTAAAACTGTAGCGAAACTTCCAGCTGTTGAATTGCCTCAAACTCTAGGCTTCCACCCATTGAGTATAATAATCAGTACAGGTTAAAATAAAACTCTAGGCTTCCACCCATTGAGTATAATAATCAGTACAGGTTGTCCACAAATATGCAAAATAGCAATATTTACTCTGGAACCTCCATCAATTAATACTTTAGAAATCTGAATATTTTTGTACCATACTAAAATGAGTGGTACTGTGTAATACACCAGTTCATCCTCAGCTATTTCCACCATATTAACTTGGGCTTGGTATTCCGTATTATTGATTGGACTTGGCTTTTGCACCTCTTTCAATATAGTATCCCAAAAAGAAGGGACTAGTTCCAATAGATCCCCTAGTGGTAACTAAATTGTAAACTTACAAAATAATTGCCAAAGGCCTATTGCAAAAGTACTACTATTGAGGGGTGAGAAATTGGAAGTTAAAGTGGTTATTCAAAATTTTGCTAACATTGATGTTGCCGACTCGGAGTTTGCTGAATCCATGTTTTGGTCAAACAGATATTTAAAAAAGAAATAGTTATAAGTTAGTTAAGGGGAATGTCATGGGATATGATTGTTGTAATTTTGTGCGTGCGAGTATATAATGGGAAGGGGAAGCATCTTAGAAGAAGGAGAAGGCCAAGAAAAGTGAGAGGAGACTCTATTCTTGAAGCCTAATTGCTATTCAGTTAGTTCTATGTTTTCTAGTGTAAAGACATTTTGAGAAGTATTTCCTTCTGATTCAATTGCATAGATGTGTATTTTTCTCTGTCCCGAATGTAAGAGTTTTGTACTTGCAATATTGCTGCATGTTGTTATAAAATCTGACAATTCTAAGCTTGAATAATTGATTTGTGTGTAAGAAGTTGTCTGCGCTATGATTTATTCATAAGAGTGAATTGTTTGAGTCAGTATCTATGTGTTGTTGAACCCAAACAACTACCCTTTGGAACATTAGGTTTTGGAGAATTGGTAATTGATTCTACCCATAACATGATTTGAGGATTCATTTTGGGTTAGCCTCAAACTTGCTATTGAAAATTCAAGTGGAGCTGTTTGGAGCCATCCCACTGCATGATTATAAACTTGGTGATGTGTCATAACATCTGGAACAACTTTGGAATCATTGTTGTTCTATAATCTTATGGATCGAGTAACTATTGGAGCTACTGGATCCACAAACAAATGTTAAGGATACCATGTTCATCATTGGAGCCTTGAGTTTAGCTTCTTGTTTTCTTTTATCATAATCTTAATCATCTAGGAAATTAACCCTAACATGATCATATTCCAGACAAATTCAGCATTATGGACCTTTTCCTTCATTTTGATACTCCCCGTCATCTTAGTAGCAATGAGTAAAAGGTCTACATCCTTGCCCATACCCTTGGTAATTTTACAGAGTTTTTCCCCTATTACCTGAAAAAACCAGATCTCGTCTATTTTGGAGATTACCTGAATCATTTATCTAGTCATTATGTATAGATGGTTATGAATACCATTGCCAAGTGGGTTTGAGTTTTGGTTGAATGTTACTAGTAGTTGGGACTTGATTGCGAGTATTATATTTAGGTTGATCTATATTGTGATTGATTAGATTACAAATGGCATAGTACATCTAATCTAATGCACAAATAGCTGCTACATGTCCCGGATTCCTACATTTTGTACAGTATAGCTAGTTGTATGAATCAATAACTACCAACATATTCTTGTTCACCTGATGTACAACATCTAGACAATGTTCCCAAATCGGATTGGTAGCCTTCAGATTTCGTTCTAATTGATCCATCGCATCTATAATCTGATCCAATGTTCCAGTACCATCTAAATGTTGATTTATTTTGGTACTGATGTGTCTTAACACACTAGGACTATCGAGGCACTTTTTTCCCTCTTTAGGAGGCTTTTTTCCCTCGGCTTGTATATACACCTATAAACCTAATGGGCCACTTATCTTTCTACATTCTAGTGGTAATACATTTAGTATTGTGTATTGTGCTCCAAGCTTCTTTTACTTCCATGTGTTGTTCACGTGCTTCCGTAGACCTCGAACTCCAACAATTACTATCAAGGCAGGTCACCGCTTCATCTAGGGCGTCGTTGACACCCCTCCGATCATAGTCTCAAAATCACACGAAAATTGGTGAGCATACTCAGGGTGATAAGGAGATTTAAGCAGCTTTTCTATCTAGTGTCAAAATCATGATCTAGGATCATTTTGGCCTCTGATGCACTATCATAGTGCTTGTGTAGGCAATTTCATCTTTTTGTGCCAAAGATATATACAAGATATCTTTTTGTGCAAGAGGGTAGTTCTGTTCAATTTTTTGAGATATAGCCGTTTAGGGTATTTTAGTCAATGGCCATGGCTAAAAGTAGTGATGTATTCTATATGTTGGTTATTAAGGATAAGTTGGATGGTACCAATTACCCATTATGGTCTTATATGATGCGTCATGTATTGGTTGCAAAAGGACTATGGAATATTGTGCAGGGTGTTGAAAAATATCCTATTACACCTGCAAATACAGTTACTAAAGGTGATGCACATGGTGTTGAAGATGATGATATTCTTCATGTTCTGTTCGTGCTATGGTTCCTACTGCACCTACTGTAGATAAAGTTTGTTGGGATAGCAAAGATGCTTAGGCACATGCATTGATACCCTTGTCTATCAAACAAGGGTATCAATGAATGAGAGTGAGCACATGAATGAAGGAGATTCCATGAACACTTTTCTGACAAAGATCAAAGATTTGAAGGAATAGTTGATTTTTGTTGATGAAGTCTTGCTTGACTATTCACTTGTGCAGACTGTTCTAAATGGTCTTCTTGATGCATATAAGATTTTTGCTTCTACTCTTCTTTTGATGATGAAAGACAATCCATATGCCTTAACATTTGAGGATTTATTCTCTGTTCTATTGCAGGAAGATCAGCCTAGGTAGAACAAGTTCATTATGCGTGTTGTAGATCAAGCTTTCCTAGCTAGTCAGAAGGGCAAAGGTAAATGGATCTCTTCCACTAGAAAGCAAAAATTTGCTAATTTTGCACAATCAAAGAAGGATGGCATAGAGGAGAAGAAAATAGAAAAGAAAAAAATGTTTTGCAAATATTGTAAAGGAAATGATCATGTCAAAGAATTTTCCAAAATTGGCTCCTAAAGAGGCAAGGAAGAAAGAGGTTGGAATGGTTGTTATAGAGGCCTCTACAGCTAACAGAGTTTGCTAATCTTGTGCAGAATGAAGAGTGGGCATTTACCACCATTTGCAGTTATGACCCATCTTTGCATTAACAGTATATGTCTGCAGTAGACTCAGATGTTTGGTAGTTTGATAGTGGGGTGACCAAACATATTCTCGTGTAGCATAGTTTCTTCACTTCACTCGAGCCTGCCCCTACAATGAATATTATCACATGTGCCAACAACTCCTCTTATCCTCTTATGGGAGTTGGTAAGATCAATCTGAAAACTTCTGATGGTAGTTCTTTTACATTATCAAATGCTTTATTTATGCCAGGGATCAAGAAAAATCTATTTTTAATTTCTGCTTAGTCAAGATTGCCTTGATTATGAAATTTGTTGATGATAGATGTACAGTTCATGAACTCTCAAATGGTGATGTCATTATTGCTTCAGGCATTTTATGTCGTGGACAGTATGTGCAGTACATGATTCTCAAGCTTTGTCAGATGAAAAGCTTTGGCATGCATGCTTTGGTCATCTGAATTTTGCTAGTTTGCTACACCTGTGAAAATCTGAAATGGTATCATCTCTGTCCAAACTTGAGGCACCTCCTAAACATGTTTGTGAAGGCTGTATTTTGGGCAAAATGCAGTATTCCTTGTTCCCAAAAGATGGTTGAGTTTGAGCTACTCAGAAATTGCAATTTTTTCATAGTGATGTTTATGGTCCTACACAGACACCCTCTTTTGGAAATTATCTTTACTTCGTGAATTTCATTGATGATTTTTCTAGGCATGCATGGGTATATCCATTGAAAGTAAATTCTGAAGTGTTTATGTGTTTTAAATAGTTTTTGGCTTTGGTTGAGAATCTGTCACCATGTAAAATGGGCACCCTACGCTTTGATCGAGGGGGGGAATATATGTCTTGTGACTTTAATGCATTTTTGTCTGATCATGGGATAAAACATCATTGTACAGTGTCGTATACACCTCAATAGAATGGATTTTTTCAATGGAACAACATACCACTCATGGAGATGGCGAGGTGCATAGTCAAGAGTTAGGCTTTACCACATAGTTTTTGGTTGGAGGCTATCATGTGTGTAGCATATGTACTTAACAGGTGTCCCACTAAAGCATTGTAGTCTATCACTCCATATGAGGCTTGGCATGGTCGCAAGCTATTTATTGCTCACCTGCATGTTTTTAATTGTCTCGCATATGCATTAGTGCCTGAACAGCAATGGAGGAAATTGGATGATAAAGCAGTGAAATGTATCACTAGTGGCTTTTGCTTCATGCTTGGTAGCTCATGTATATCTTGGTTGAGCAAGAAGCAGCCTATTGTGGCCACTTCCAATTGTGAGGCTGAATATAGGGTGACTTCCATAGCGACTATTGGGTGTGTGTGGCTTAGATGCCTTATGGTTGATTTGGGTGTTGGTTAGTCTTCTACCACCACCATCTTCACTAACAATCAGAGCGCATTGGTAGTTGCAAGGAACCTTGTGTTCCATGCTCGCACTAAGAACATTGAGGTGCACTATCATTATGTCAAGGAGAGGTTCTCTGATGGACAGATCAGTTTGGCATATGTGCCCACATAGGAGAACATTGCAGACCTTTTCCCAAAGGCTCTGCCTAGGGAGAAGTTTGAAGATTTCTGCAAATCTTTGGGCTTACTTCCTTTTTTGGATTGATTCCACGTAGCTTGACACTTCATTATAATTTGGTAGTGATGTGTGTGAACACAGTAGGACTGTCGGGGTACGTTTTTCCCTCTTTAAGAGGTTTTTCCCCCAGCTTTTATATACGCCTATAGCGCTAACGGGTCACTTATCTTTGTACATTCTAGTGCTAATACATTTAGTATTGTGTGTTGTGTTCCAAGCTTCTTCTACTTCCTTGTGTTGTTCACGTGCTTCCACAGACCTCGAACTCCAACACTAAAGCAAAAAGGCAACACATCAATAAACCAGCCACATACCACATATTCAAGAGGATGCTCCACTTCCAGAATTCATCACAAAGTCCTCCAAAACACAAAAGCATAGTTTACTAGTGTTTGGGTCGGTTTTTGCACCATATACTACAAGGTTATAAAAATTTACCTATATTCTTAGCTTTTTTAAATGGGCTTAAGAATGTTGTCTTCAGAGCATCATATATCATGAAATGATTGGGAGAAAATTCTATTAACCAGCAAAAAAATTATCCTCCTAGAGTAGCCTAGGACACCTGACATTTTTGCACATCATCTTGATTTATTTCGAGCAATTCATATTGTCTATCAAAAATACGAACATGCACATCAGGTTCATCATCAATTTTTTCACTAAACGGATTAAACTACATTCCACTAATTCAGTGCAATAGGACCACCATAAGAATTGGAACATGCCAACTCTTCCATTATTCATTAGCAGGTATCTACGAGAGCTTGTCTTCTTCAAGGTTCATTCCATCTTGGGACTCCATCTCAAATACTACACCGAAGTGCCTTCATAACACGGTCTACTTCTGTTTGAGTTGCTTCATCCAAACAAAATCCAAAAGGCCCTGTATCACACCTAAATCCTAGGGTCTTCTTTCTGGTTCCTTGTCTGATTCTCTTTGGCCCGCCATCCTTCTACATCATCTGCTTGCAACTTGGCTGCCTCAAAAGCCACATGTACCTCCAATAGTTGTGTTAGTAACGGGTACAATATTACCCCTTTGTCCACTAAGGCACACATTTTTTCGTATACATGGGAACTTTCGAAAATTTGCCCTTCAACAGTATTTGTATACCATAACAAAGATGCTTCCACCAGTGCAAGTATTGCTTGCACTTCTGATGTTTTGAGAACCACTTACCCGATTGTGTTGGCGTACTCCTTCTCCATTGTCAGTAATCCTTCCTTTTGTCCCTTCTGCACCGGTTGTCACTTCACCTTACCATGTGTTGTTGATAATACCGCATCCCATCATTGTCACCAAATGTTTATTGTTATTTACTTTGACACTACAGTGGATTCGGGGAAAGGGGATTATTAAAGTTTATTCCAGTGCATATCTATTCCCTGTGAGTACTTCCAAGATACACGAATAATTAAATAGAGAAGAAATGGATAGAACATTAGTACAATATTACAAAGAATATACTCAAGCATAATATTTTTGTATTAAGATGATGACACATACAAGATACAATCGGGTGCAGAAGTAATCGCGTTGAATTCTCTCTTCTGTCAGACTAAGCTCTCTCTTCTATCAAACTAGACTCTCTCTTTTTTCATCAAAATATGAGCTTCTCTTAGTTTAACCTCTCTCTTTTTTAGTTATAGGCACTCGACAATGGCTAAGCTCCTAGGAAGTTCTATAGACATCAATTTACATAATTATAGAAATCAAATTTTTTTACAAAATCTAGGTGGCCATATCAACGGTGGCCTAACAATATTCTCTAACAATGGTGTCAGAGCTAATCTTGGAGCACTGAAGAAATCAAGAGGAGCTTGGAAGAATCATCCAAGGAAGGGGGAGAGAGGCCAAGTTTGAAGTGAAGATTAAATAAGCTTGGAAAAACCATTGAAGGAAGGGGAACTTCTATCAACAAGGATACCATCAAAAGTTCAAAGAAGTTTGAAACTTAGAAGAAAAGGTATAACATCAATCTTTTACACTTCTATCATATCAAGGGGATGTATTAGAAAGCATAAGGAGGCATAATATCATGGATGATCAACCATGTTCCATCCTTACATTCCAAGGTTTTGTAGCTTCACTTGGATCCTCTCTCCCCCTCAACAGGGAAAGATGTGGGTTTATTAGAAGCATTTCAAGATGGATTTAGTGTATACATTGAACATATCCTCATTTCCTTGAACAAGAGGCATGCCAAGGACAACAATGTCATAGTTGATTTGCTTGAGAGTCAATCCTTCCCATCAGCAAACCCATGTGGACCAAACCCAACAAAGGTTTTGGTGTGGATTGAGTTTCTTGATCTTAATGTTGAATTTTAGTCTTGGCTTAAGATTCTTTGATGTCGTTTTTGAAAGATTCTAGGTAAGAAAGATAGGAGAGGGATGAACCCTAAATGGGACCCCCAATTTTAAGTTGATATTGATGTTTATTAAGGACTCTAAGGGCATAAATTTACATGAACATAAAATTTTTTATAGAAAATTTCCAAGCATGTGCTATAATTGTTATAGACAAGGTCATTGTTTAAGGAATATCCTTTGCTTAATAATAATAATGTCTCCTCTGTCCAATTGGTGCTATGGAAAATATTGGAAACAATGCCTTGATTGTTACCAATAAGAAAGTGTTTCCAAAACCATAGTCAAAAGAAATCAAAAAAGTTGTTTAATTCCTTTGACGTGTTAACTTAGAATTTGTTTGATCCATTTGATTATTCTAGGGAAAAAGGTTTTGATTTTGATGCCATTGATGATAAAGGAAAATAGTCAGCCAAACTGTAATCAGAATGTCCAACCTCTAGTGGGAGTGATCAACTCCAATTCAAAGACTCCCATTGAAGAGGGTTAGACCCTTGTAGGAAATCATAGGCAACAAAGACTTCATTAATTAATCAAACACAAGATTCCCTTTCTATCATGAAGGGCTTTGGTGTGCAAAACAAGAGGAGCAAGGAAGAGATGGAGGGAGAGACAAGAGAAGAGAGATGTGCACACATGCATGGGAGCCTCAAAAGCCACATAATGATCTCTGTTGAGGCAATGCTCTATAAATGATGTATATATATGAACATAGGGGTTATGTCACATAACCCTTACATCCCCAAAAATCTCCACTTAAGGATCAATGTGACCATAAGTGGTAAAATATACAAAGAATGATATAGGACAATACACTTATGTACAATAAGAGTCTGAATCTCAACCCATACAGATGAGCCTACACCAACTACCTCGAACAAGGTGTATCCATGCACCTCAAATTGCTCTAGACTCATATCAATAAGAGACAAGCTCACAGCTGACTGATGCAAGAACTAATGAAGTTCATGTAAAGCTCCAACTTGCTCTATGTCTGTGTCAATCATCGAATGACTTACAACTCCAAAGTGCAAATGCTCCAATAGCAACTGTAATATCTGGTCTTGAGCATAACAACTCGTACATCAAAATTTTGAATGCTGATGAAACCTATGCTATCCTGGCTAACCTAAGCATATCAACCATGCTTGTATCCAAGGCATCCAAAGTGCCATCGTCCAGACCAACATATCCTGACATATCTGTGTCAACATCTTGCATGAGCGAATCCAAGAATGACTGCATGATCACTGACTCATCAACATCTAAATCAGTCATCCTCTCAATCAAGGATGTGTCTAGTTGTGCACCTCGAGGGCTAGTATGTTCTAGCATACACTGTGTAACATAAGAGTTACGATGCTCTACCACTCCAAGTGTATCATCATGCTCCACATGAGCTAACTACATAACATCAACACCAAGATCAAAATGATGATCAAATTCTAATTGAGTATCATCACAATGCTTTACATGAGTATCCACATCATGATCTAAAGCATCCAAATAATCATCCAAAGTGCTCTCCGTAAGAGCATCCACATGATCAATAAAATCATGCTCTATATAAGCATCATGAGCATCCAAAACATGTTGTATATGTGCATCCATCAGAGAATCCGAATCGTGCCATACATGTACATTATGAATGTCAATAGACCTTTGTATAGGTAGACAAAATGAGACGTGATGCGTCTTACATTGCACATACGGCTGAACTCCCATTGAGATGAGACTGTCTCTCACATAAAGTACCTATAGTGGATACCCATGCCTAATTCTAGCACCTTTGACAAGCATAAGTTATCCCAACTACAACTGAAAATGATGTTCATCGAGGAATGCATAATATCTGCTCTCGTGTAACTAGTTAACTAAAATCAAGCTCATAGAATATGAAGGCAGATAATGTACATGTCTGATTATAAGTGATTCTCCACCAGGTAGCATAATGCATACATCCCGTGCACCCTCAATGTCATATGTCTTACCATCAAGCATATGCACGCATCCATGAATCTCACCTGAGAATCGAGAAAACCACTTGTGATGTGGAGTAACATGAAAAGTGGCTACTACATCAAGCAGCAAAGCCATATGTGTGCCATCCAATGAACAAGAGGAATCCTGATATGAACCATATGAGAAAGTGATATCACCATCACTAACATAATCAACTGCTATAGAATCTCCTAAAATCACCACCTAACCTATATCACGTGCATATCTTTGATATCATCATCGCATTTGCCTAAAGCAACGTCATCGAATATGGCCCTCATGACCACAACGCCAACATTGAAGTTGTCGATGTGATCTATGTCTCACATTAGTCAATGGACTCACATACATATCATGTAGTCTCTGCCATAATGCACTACTCGTCTCCTCATACATAATAGACTCATATCTATAATCCACAAGCTATAATTGGATAGTGGAGCTGGCCAATGCATCCATATCTATCCATATATGGTCGGGTATATCACGAGGCCTCTATGCATCTCTATGCATGTACATGTGTAACCTTGCACGAACCAATGTATGCCACATCTGAGCTTTCCATCTCAAAAAGTCAGTGCCATCAAACCAAGAAGACACCATGTTGGCAATCCAAGGGACTATAAAATGTAACAAGAGACTAGAAAAAATACTCTATCACCAATAGGCTCACACCTGCATATCCATATGCATAACTCACATCACAAATGTCTCACTGGAAAAGAAACCATGTGAATCACCTATCACATAACCATACATCTAGCATGCACATAAAACCATGAGCATAAGCCTGCTCACCAAATCTCCAAACTGACCAAGTAGATGTGAAAGAATCTTGGAAAATTTTCGATAGAGTATCCCTTGTAAACTGAGCAACCAAACAAGATAACCAATAACAAAAGAATAATTAGTAACCTATCACCATCTATCACTAATCCAATCAAAGATAATGGCAAATACATATGCCAAAAAATTGATGTCAATACACACCAATACAATCGCGATACACGTTCCACTCAAGAATGAATCCTATAAGATGATCCAACCTATCACGAATAATCTATGATCAAGTCCAAATGCATGGAGATGCGTAATGATCCAAAGCTATCTCACAAGCATAAAGGATCTACTAGAGTAGTCTTCTAGCATAAAAGCCAATAAAATGTTGGTAGCATATCCTTTGTAAAATGGACTCTGAACCAAAAATAACCATGTGGGAATCACCATCCACATATGCCAAGAATCACACTAGCAAATAGATATCAAATCAATGATCATATGCTAATAGAATAGCCAATCAAGGTGACAAATAAGTATGCAATTGAGGCTCCAATCTGGATCATGTACCTACAAAGAAAACAAAAGATATAATTACGAAATAAGATCCAGAATCAACTCTCATAAAATTTATATGCAACCAAGAAGTAAATCCATATCCAAGTGGCATAATCAAGATATAAACCACAATGCCACTATACACCCACTCATAATACCATGATCAAACTTATGATGACATAAACCTCAAAAAAGGTATACCACAATGTCATCTCACATGCCAAACACATGACAAAATCATGCTCTACTCTCATATGGAGGAGCCATCATAGTGATCATACATGGATAATGCCTTCAAGCTCTAAAAATAAGAGCTCACACACCAAAAAATCTCTCTCGAAGAAGTTTCACAACAAAATGAACCTCCAAAAGCAATTAGGATTCTTGTGGTGAAAATATATTGCTCTGTGTTTTGCTATTTCAGAGATGGTATTCTCTGAATTTGAACTTTTTCTCTTCAGCAAACTTCAAGAAGTCTTTCTTGGCTATGTAATAATGTATAGAACACCTCAATTGGAGATTCATAGCTCAAGATATACATAAAACAAGCATCTGCTATCAATTTTACCTTCATTTGTAGCACTATTACTCTATATTTTGCAATTTCGGTGACCTATCACTCAGAATCTGGACTTTTGTGTTCTTCTAAAAAGTTGTAACTTCTTTTCCAACCTTGGCATACCAATTTGAATCGCTTGAATCTGACTTGTAAAACTCAAGTTATGGCCCAAAAACTGATCTATTGTCCAAGTGATTGTAGATTCATCTTTTACATTAGTCTGCGTTTTTCACCTTTTTGGCGATTTATCACTTTGAAGCAGGTTTTATCCACATTCACCTCTTGTGACTTAAGCTTCCGTTGAAGCTTCTTGCACACCAAGCTTCAACAAGCTCTGATACCAATGAAGGGCTTTGGTGTGTAAAACAAGAGGAGGAAGGAGGAGATGGAGGGAGAGAGAAGAGAACAGAGATATGCACATATGAGTGGGAGCCTCAAAACCCACATAATGATCTCCATTGAGTATATATATATATATATATATATATATATATATATATATATATGTGTGTGTGTGTATGTGTGTGTGTGTGTGTACATATATATGTGTGTGTGTGTGTGTGAATATAGGGATAAGGTCACATGACCCTTACATCCCCAACATATCGCTCTAATCTTGGGGATAGCAACTTAGTTTCTCTTGTTGAGATTCTTGTTTTCCCCTCTAATTGAGGCTCTTGATCCAAAAAAGATAAATGAGTTATCACAAAATTGTGATGATAATAGTGATATCCCAATTACCCAATCTCAAGGTGTTGATTCTCCTTCTCCTTCTTCAACTAAGGCCAACATGAAAGAAATTTTTAGGACTTCAAGTTCTCTGTTAAATCCCTCAAAGAATCATAAAAAATGATTATGCAAGATGAAAATTAGCCTTTCTTTTTTCAAGATGTTTGCAATGACATATATTATAGCTCCTTTTTTGTATTTGTAAGTTACAATAGGGTGTTTTTTATATCCATCCCTTTCATTATGATTAACACTTTTCTTAAATAATAGAGTTTTGACTAACCTAGTGAGGTTCAAAGCCATTGTTGATTAGCTTAGAGACATCTCCTTTATTCTTGAGTTTATTTCCTTCCAAGGTCTTAACTTGGGTGGATCCTTATTGCATGTCAATTTGAGGATTGTGTCTCACAAAAATGTATGGTATTTCGCTAATTGCATCTTTGACAAGGGGGTGTCGTGATTAAAGTTACCAACTCCATTAGCCACCTTATAGATCAGATTTCATGTAGCCCTACTCATCACTGGGTGGACATATCTTTTAAGGCACCTAGGTATTATACTATAGTGAGCCTTTATGCCTCAAGCTTTAGCCAAGCTTGAATGAATTTCTGAAATGAGCTCCATGGTTCAAGAGGCTCTCTCCTCGTAGTGAGGGATTTCAACATGGTCACTTCAATCTTGGATATATTTAAAAATAAAGGGATTGTTCTTGGTGGTCATGAGAAGAATGCTTGGTATAACCTTGTTGCTACTCATTCTCTTGTTTCCATTTCCCTTAACACTAATTTTTCCTAAATTAACAATGTCATACAAAAAAATTGATATTTTCTTAGATGCTAAGTTTGATAGATGCTATATGAATATAGCTTGCCTTCCAAAATTTGGAATGTCGATTGCGCTCTTGATCATTCCTTTCTCCTTTCTAAACATAGGCCTTTAAAAATCATCCTTCACAAAGATTTTCCTTAATATAAAGTTGGAAAGCTTCACATTGATATCTACCTCATTAAGATCCCTAGTATTTGAGAGAAAGGCTTGAATGATGTGTGTGATTCTCCTCCCATCCGTATATACCCTCTTGTATTCTAAAACTAGCAATGGTCTAGAATATTCTAGTGCCAAAATGTGTATATCATGCAATACTTATTCCCATTACTACTGAATACCTTAGGGTATCCCCCGAGCTTAGGACCTTTGCTAGCTGGCCCTTGTCCCTCACACACATGAACTGATCCCTATGGATCAATGTCATGATCCTTGTGGATCAATGTCATGATCACTGTGGATCAATGTCTGACACTCTCTCCCTCTTATAAAGATCATTATCATCAATGATCAATGAGGGAAAGTACTTGCAAACTAGAGCTTTTGATTCCCAAGTAGAGTCAGTAAGCGGTAATCCTCTCTAAGCTACTAGATACTCCTAGATGACACGATTCCTCAATTGCTTTTGTCTTCGATCTAGTATCCTCTCTGAAGAATGATCTCTTCTATCACTTTCCTACAAAGAAACAACACCCTCTATTAGATTATCCTCCTTGGAAATATACTTTCAAAGTTTACTGACATGAAACACTAGATGAACTCTGCAATCTGGAGGAAGCTCTAATCGGTATGCAACTTCACTTAGCTTTTTAACTATCTTCCAAGGTCCATAAAACCTTGATGATAACTTACTACACTTCCTTGTGGAGAGCGAAGTAGATCTAGCTAGTACCTAAAGAAATATGTTATCTCCTTTCTCAAAGGATCTAGGAGATCTCTTCATATCAGCATACTCTTTAGCCCTATCTGCGGCTTGTTGCATCTTGGTTTAAGCTATTTCAAAATTTTCTTGGGGGTTCGCTAAGAACTTCGAAGCATTGGGACATTTCTTTGGCATGCCTATGGTACTGGGAGCATTGGGATTCATCCCATAGTTCATCTCAAAAGAAAGCATACATATCACTATGTGAGGCCTATTGTTATAAGCAAACTCAACTAGTGGCAAATAACAATTCCAATCTATCTATGTCTCAAACACATACACCCTCAACATGTTCTCTAGAATTTGGTTGACCCTCTCAGTCTGACCATCTATCTGAGGATGATCACCACTGCTCATCTTTAATGACACCTTTAGATTGTCAAATAAAAACTTCCAGAACTGTCATGTGAATCTGACATCCCTATCTAAAATTATGGATGTCAGTAACCCATGCAATCTAAGGACATGCTGGATAAACAACTCCACTATTTCTTGAGCTTCTATTGTCTCTTGCATGGGTATAAAATGAGCATCTAATTGCCCAATCTATCTATCACAACTAGGATGGTATCCCGCTTCCTTTGGGTCCACGATAACCTTACTATGAAGTCCATGGATACGCTATCCCAGTTATGATCTAGAATCTATAAAGGATGCAAAAGATCTGGTGTATTTATCCTTTCTCCTTTGTTGACTTGACACATAAAGCATTGTTGAACATAAGTGTGGACATTGTTGAGATATCAAGCTCAACATGTGATGATCTAGGGTGACACGTATCAATTTTTTGTTTCTCTGACATGTATAGTGGTCACACCGGTCTATGTCAGGAATACTTCATTGAGCTTTATTAGATTTATCTACCAAGAGTGATGGCACATTTGTTCCTTGCCAACTCACTCATTCATGGACATTAGGTTTTTCCTTATGTACTGCTCTTTATATATTGCACTTGTTGTATTCTTGTTTTAGGTCATTCTTGTACATTCCTTCTTATGTAATAGAAGAAGGAGAAGAATATCATTCTTCCTTGCCTCAATCTGTGTGTGTGCTTCTCCTTGAGAGTGAGAGTGTACGTGTGTCAGCTCTCTTCCTTATCTCCTTCCTCATGACATGGTATCAAAGCCAACGTGGCTATAGAGAGCTCGTGGAGAAGGCAACGGTGAAGACTACATGGCAAGGCATGGAGAAAACACGATACACAAACGACCTTCATTTACTATGAAGATTGGCATGAAGGTAGAAGACCTCAAAATATTTTTGAGAGTTATCCCTTTAGGGTCACTTATTTTTGTCAGATCAAAGTTTCAGAACCATCTCAACCTATGTTTCAAGCTTGCAAGGGGGATCCCACAAAAAAATCAAGTCAGTTTCAAAAACTATAACTTGCACTGTGTTTGGCAACACTCATATATTCCACATCCAGAATTTCAAGCAATTTCATGTATTGTTGATACATGAAAACTGTGTTTTTCGGAGATCAAACTGTCACATCATAGTGCGATAGTGTTCAAGCAGAAATGCGGCTTGTAGTGTTTTGCAGTGTTGTGAATTGCTGCAGAAATGGGAAATGCAGATGGAGTGAGTCAGCTTATGAGCGATAAGGTGGATGAAAACAACTTCCATGCTTGGAGATTCAAAATGAAGAATTTCCTGATGGGAAAAGGCTACTGGAAGTACATCGAATGAGAGAACAAAAATGCTTCGTAGTTACCAGAGAGGAATCGGACTACAGACTAGTTAAGAGCATATGAGGAATGGAATCAAGGAGCACGAAAGGTAATGTATTGGCTATCTGTTAGCATATAGGATAGCATGATTGGGCACATACAGGATGTCAAGACTCCGAAAGAGGCTTGGAACAGTTTGGTCACTTTGTATGAGACTCATACAAAGGCATGAAAATCACAACTCAAGAATGAGCTGCATACATTGGAAAAGAAGAGCATGTTGGTAAGTGACTACACTCTGAAAATCAAAAGCATATGTGAGTCACTTGCATCTACTGGGGTGAATGTAGATGTTGATGATAAGGTGGAAGTGTGCTTCATAGTTTAGGAGCTGCATATAAGCAGTTCAGAACGTCTATACAGACTAGAGAAAATATTCTGAATTTTGTTGATTTGGTATCCATGCTGATTATTGAAGAAAAGAATCTTGGCGAGGATTCAAACTCCCAAGGAAAGCCCAGTTTTGAGCAGGTATTCTACTCTCGTAGAGGAAGAAGCAGAGGTAGAGATTTTGGAAGTGGAAGAGGAAATAGTAACCAAGACCAAGGTCAACAATAGAATCATGCAGGAGGAAGAGGATAATTTCGAGGCAGGGGGAGCCAAAGAGGTCGTAGAAATTTTCAAAGAAATGATTCAAGTAATGATAGTAAAGGATGCTGGAATCGTGGTAAGCTTGGACACTTTGAACGTGATTATAGGTTGAAGAATCAAAATAACAGAAGGCAGCAAAACAACTATGCATCCACAAGTGCAGATGATTCTGAGAAGTTGTTCATGGTTCAACATCACATGATGAATACGATGTCTGCTGGTATTTCAAAATCGAATGATAATGTCTGGTATGTTGATTCAGGTGCTTCAAATCACATGACCAGTCATGCAGAATGGTTTAGTAGTTTGCAGAAATTGCCAGTTCCTGGATATGTTGAAACAGGTGATGATATATCGCATCCAATCAAGCATACAACAAACATAGCATTGTCTATGGAGGATGAGAAGGTAAAACATCTTGCTGATGTGCTACATGTTCCAAACATAACAAAGAATCTGGTTTTTGTTGGACAAATGGTTGACCAGGGATTACAAGTCAGGTTCAATGTTGATGGGTTATATGTAGAAGAATACAAACCTGGTGGATGATTGATCACCAAAGGAAACAAAGTGGGTAGGATGTTCACCTTAAATGTGAAAGTTCGTGAAATGAATGTAGCCATGTTTGCAAGAGTTATTGTTGATATAGAGTTGTGGCACAAACGAATTGGACATGCAAATCTGCAAAGGCTGAAACTGATGCAGTCAAAGGAGATCGTTCATGGACTACCAAATTTCAAGGTTTCAGAGATGCAAAAGGTATGTGCAGCATGTCAATTTGGTAAATAGCTAAGATCATCGTTTCCACATGACAAGCATGTTAGTGAGAATGTGCTAGAAATAGTACATACAGATGTGTGGGGTCCTGCAAAGACCACATCTATGGGCCGTTGCAGGTTTTATGTTACTTTCATTGATGACCATACACGGAAAGTGTGGGTATATTTCATGAAAGAGAAGAGTGAGGTATTCACTCACTTCGAGAATTTTAAAGCTATGGTGGAAAAGCAGACAAGGAAGTATATTCAGATATTAAGATCTGATGGAGGAGGTGAATACATGTCAAATGAGTTCAACAATTTTCTCAAAATTCATGGAATTCGACGTCCGTTTTCTTGCAGGTACACACCACAACAAAATGATGTTGTTGAATGCAAAAATAGATAAATTGAAGAAGATCTGGTAGGATGCAGAATTCAGTGCAATGATTGATATATGATAGTTACATGGCTCGTCATTGTGCCTACATGACAAAGGTAATACAAGATGCTGAACCTTCTTTCTTTGAAGATGCAATTGGAAATGCAGTTGGGAAAAATCTATGGATGAGGATGGCTGCACTTTATGGGAATGATACATGGAAGCTGGTTCCATTGGTGCAAGGAAAGAAACCTAGGGCTGCAAATGGGTTTACAAGGTAAAGCATAATGCTCATGGTAGCATAAGCAGATATAAAACAAGATTGGTAGCTAAAGGATATGCACAGACATATGGCATTGATTATGAGGAAACATTCAGCCCTATAGCTAAAATGTCTACTGTCAGAATACTTGTTCCATTAACTACAGCAAAAGGATGAACTTTACATCAGATGAATGTGAAGAATGCTTTCCTACATGGTGAGTTACAGGAAGAAGTACATATGGACCAGCCACAAGGATATGAAGATTCAAACCATCCAGAATATGTTCACAAGATGCAAAAGGCTTTGTATGGGCTGAAGCAAGCTCCACGTGCATGGCATGCAAGGATTGCTGATTACTTAACCAGCATTGGGTTTTCTATGTGTGATGTAGATCATTCACTATATGCAAGGAAGGATGATGATGGCATCACGATTGTGGCTATTTATGTTGATGACCTGATTGTAGGTGGTGATAATGAAGAAAGCATCAAAGAGGTAAAACAACTTCTTATGCAAGAATTCGACATGGAAGATCTTGGTGTGCTGCACTATTTCTTGGGCATTGAGTTTATTCATACAGAAAAACTTATATGGATGTCACAAAGGCAATATGCCTTGAATATATTGCAAAAGTATAGTATGGCTGATTGTAAGCCAATTTCTATGCCATTAGATTAGAATTTGAAGTAAGATAATATGTCAGGTGAACCATTGGAAACTGCTACTATGTATAGGAAAATTATGGGAAGCTTGATATATCTCACAATTACAAGGCCTGATCTTAGCTACACCATTGGACTTGAAAGTCAGTTTATGCAGGTTCCTAGGAAGCCACATTTGGATGCTTTGAGGAGCACTGTATATTATGTGAGTCCTGCTTTAGATTATGCATTGTTTTATGAAGCTGGTGTAGATTTGCAGGTTCATGGATACACCGATGCAGATTGGGCTTGTAGTACTCTAGATGGAAGATCTACTAGTGGCTTTCTATTCTCACTTGGAGGTGCAGCTATTACACAGCAAGAAGCAACCCACTGTTGCTTTGGTCAAGTATAGAGGCTGAGTATAGAGGTGATGCAATGGTGGCATATGAGGCATCATGGCTGGAGATGCTACTTGCAGATTTAGGTGTGGAAGTGCAAAAATCCTATCACTATCTATTGTGATAATCTTAGCAATATACAGTTAGCACGAAACCCTATTTTTCATGCTAGAACAAAGCATATCGAGGTACATTATCACTTCATCAGAGAGAAGGTATTAGCAGGTGATATTGATCTTGTTTATGTGAGAACAAATGAGCAGGTTGCTGATATCTTCACTAAAGCACTTGGAGTAGAGAAGCTGAAGAAGTTTCAGAAGATGCTTGGATTAGAGGACATGATGTTGAGCTTGAGGGGGAGTGTTGATATATCAAGCTCAACATGTGATGATCCAAGGTGACACGTATCAGTTTTTTGTTTCTCTGACATGTATAGTGGTCACACCGGTATATGTCATGGATACTTCATTGAGCTTTATTAGATTTATCTACCGAGAGTGATGGCGCATTTGTTCCTTGCCAACTCACTCATTCGCGGAGATTAGGTTTTTCCTTATGTACTGGTCTTTATATATTGCACTTGTTGTATTCTTGTTTTAGTTCATTCTTGTACATTCCTTTTTATGTAATAGAAGAAGGAGAAGAAGATCATTCTTCCTTGCCTCAATCTTTGTGTGTGCTTCTCCTTGAGAGTGAGAATGTGTGTGTGTGAGCTCTCTTCCTTATCTCTTTCCTTGTGATAGACATCTCTGGCTAATCCGAGCCACGAAAATGTTCTTCTAATAAGTTGTATTGTCTTGTCAACACCAGGATGTCCTACATAAGGCACATCATGGTGATCATGCATGACTTTTCTTCTTGAATCTTGGGAATCTAGTATGTAGAGCTTTCCTTTCCGTTTACCATTTAACTATTACATTCTCTTGTGAGAAATTGGAATATGGAATGGACTTGTTGGCTCTGCTAGGGGAGGAAATAGTTGGAACTGTCTTGTCTTCTATAATAGAGTCATCAATGATGGCCCTAATAATCTAAAACAAATGTGGATCTACCTTTATCTGTTGAAGCAATGAGCTTTCTAGAACTGTAAAGCTTATTTGATATATTATCTGTGATAATGCATCAGCTACTATATTCTCTGTGCTTCCTTTATTTGTTGAAGCAATGAGCTTTCTAGAATTGTAAAGCTTATTTGATATATTATCCGTGATAATGCATCAACTACTATATTCTCTTTGCTTCTTCGATACAAGATTCCATGTGAAATTGTTACATGATCTCAACCCAACGAGCTTGTCTGCCTGGAAGATCTTGCTAACTACCAAAATACTTAATTGTATAGTGATTTTTGTATACCTTAAAGTCTGCACCATAAAGATAGTGTCTCCAGACTTTAAGTGCACGCACCACTGCATATAACTCATGTTCATGCATTGGCCAATTGTGTTATGCATTACTCAATTTCTTGCTTTCAAAAGCTATTGGCCTGCCATCTTGGCTCAAAATTGTCCCTATGGCTATGCCACTAGCATTTGTCTCTAACTCAAAGGGTTCTATGGATCTACCACTTTGAGTATAAGAGCCTCTGAAATGGCTTATTTCAGAGTATCAAAACTCTCTTGTTGCTCTTGCTTACATGCAAATGGAAAGTTTCCTTCAAGCAAGTTCCTCATAGGTGCTACTATCGAGGAATACGAACAGATGAATTTCTCATAGAAACCAGAAAGTCCTAGAAATAACCGTAACTTCCTCTCATCGTGAGGAGTAGGCCAACATAATATAATTGAAACCTTCTTGGGATCCATCTGAACCCCATCGATCGATACCACATGCCCTAGATATTCTATCCTCGGAAGAAACAACTGAGTCTTCTCCGGACCAACATACAGCTGATTTTTCTTTAAAGCATTTAATATTAATCTCATATGATTTTCATGTTCATGCACA
Source organism: Ceratopteris richardii (assembly GCA_020310875.1). Lineage (NCBI taxonomy): Eukaryota > Viridiplantae > Streptophyta > Polypodiopsida > Polypodiales > Pteridaceae > Ceratopteris > Ceratopteris richardii. The sequence continues at coordinate 8,053,445 of CM035424.1, forward strand.
GTCCTACTATACATTAGCATATCATCAACAAAATCAACAGCACACTTTCTAATGAACGGTCTTAAAATATCATTCATTAACATCATGAATGTAGCTAGTGCATTAGTCAAACCAAATGGCATGACCAATGATCAAAACGGGTCCTAAACGCTATCTTATATACATCTTGATCTCTTAATCTAATCTGATAGTAGCCACTTCTTAAGTCTATCTTACTAAATACAATGGCTCCACCTAGAGCATCTAAAAGATCATCAATCCTAGGCATGGGATATCGATGTTTGATGGTAATCTTATTGAGTGCTTGGTAGTCGATGTACATCCTATGAGATCCGTCTTTCTTCTTCACAAGAACAATCAGTGAAGCAAAGGATGAATAGGTGGGTCTAATCAACCCTTTTTGTAGGTACTCGTCCACGATCTTGCAGACTTCATTCTCCTCCTGTGAACTCATTCGAAATGGTGGCCGAGTAGTCAGACTCGGTCCCAGTAGCAATTTGATTCTATGCTCTATGTTCATGCAAGGAGGCAAACCAGAAGGTAATTCTTTCAAGAACAAATCTTGGAACTCTACTCTCACTTTCGTTGAAAGTGTTGAAGCATTCCATCGGGAGTCTCCATGACTGCATGAATCCATTATAATACACAATGAATGCACAAAAATAAAGGAAATAAATGTACTTATAATCAATCTTAAGCAACTGATAGTATTTATCAATCACATTTCTTGGAGATTTAGCTCTCCACCGATCAGTAGTCGCATCCCCTCATGCTCAAACTAATAAACATGTGAAGCAAATTCAATGACTGGTCTCTCTCTCGCATGCCACTTCTTACTAAGGACTACATCGAAACATGCTAGTCTCGCTATCTCAAAATCCAATTTGTCCTCATAGGACTGGATCTAAATAGGTAGATCAATAACTTGTCAATCCCATGTCTTTATTCCCTTCCCATCGGCTAACTCTACTATGTAGGTATACTATGATGGCACAGTCTCTAGATGTAATCGCTTGACTAGTCGAGAACTAATGATATTATGTGTCAACCTAGTGTCAAAGAGTACCTTGATAGGCTGTCCTGCCATGACTCCCCTCATGACAATGAGTTATGTGTCGAAAAACTGATACACTTTCTATGCCACTGGCGAAACCACAGCATCTGGTATAGTCAAGACCTTCTTTGTCACCGTCATGGCCACTATGGAAAATGATAGCAGTGATGGGGGATCTCCAAATTCCTCATCATCATCACTCCTAGCGTGAGTAGGATTTATGACTATGATTGTTGTTATCTTCTTTTTCTTAGGACAGTCCTTGAACAAATGCTACCCTAAATACCTATAGCATAATCCTTCTTTCATTTCCTTCTCTTTCTGCTGAAGGGTAAGTATCAACTTATTATAAGCCCAACACTTTTCTCTTACCTCCTGCAACTTTCTTGATCATATGCACCTGCTTAGCCTCTCTAAAAGGTTCTGCACTGATCGAACCAGGAGTAGATGTGTGGAAGGATCAACTGACCTTAGGCCATGATGACCTCTGATCCTCGAAGCCTATGCCTCTATGCCCATCCTCATATACTAAAGCCATCTCTGTGGCATGTGCCAAGGACTGATATCTTTCCTTCCTCACCAATGGTCTAATAGTTTTCCTAAGTCCCAAGATGAACTTGTGGACATGGAGAAACTCTAGGATAGTATCAGGCACCTTAAGAAGCATCTCGCTATACTTATCCGTGTACTCTTGAACCGTCTGATTCTTCTGACTAATGAAGAACCAGGTGTCTAATGCTCTAGACCTCTTATCAGGCATACAAAATTATTGTAGAACAAGATCTTGAACTAATCCCAAGTCTTGGGCTCCTTCTTATCTTGTTCTGTCTTACGCCACCACCTATGGGTAGTACTAGCACTAGTTGAACCATGATATCTAGGTGGCTTAAGATCCTTAAGTTGCTATCTGGCCTCTCTGACTAGAATGCTATCTCTAGGGATTTCTAGAGTTTGATGCTCATCTAGAGCATCTACGTTCATCCCTGGCAAGTCAGGATTCGGCATATCTTCCTCTCTCTTAGACCCACTCACGTATACCAAGATATCATAAAGTATGCTCTCTAGACTAGTAATCCTATTAATCATGGTCTGCATGGGATCTGCAGGTTGCTCTTCCATAAGTGTATCTCTCCTAGAAGGGCATGATGGTCTTGAGACCATATTAGGATAGGTCAATTAATGTTTCTTGCTATTTTCTGGTTTTATAGTTTTTTTATGATTTTCGAATAGTACGTTCTATGTACATCTAAAGTAAATATGTGGCAGCGGAAAAGAAACAAATCACAAGTCTTTGCTCAATGGAAAATGAAGAAACAAGAAATTTTTAGTATGTTTTGTATTCTTTAATGCATATGCATACTAATTTCTAAAAATTTCGAAAGCATAATGGCATAATTTTGAAAATCGAAAAAATTATACTAAGAAATTGTCAAGTAATTTCTACAATAATGGTGTCAACAGGCATAATCTAACTACAAAGAGATCGAAGGATGACAAATTTATATTTCTTTCCTCGCTAACCTACAAGAAAATAGTTACTTGTTCCTACAAAGAAGAATACATGTACCGTACAATATGAATCCACGTCTTAACTACATGTATACGCTAGATATTATGCAAAATTGCATGTTTTGTATGTAATATAATGCAAAAAGAAAGCAACAATGCATATTAATTGACAAAGAGACTTATCCGGAGATTCAAAAGATAATTTGCAAGTGTGTGCAGGGATTGGGGATGGTCCACACGCCTTCCAAATAGCTTCCCAAGGCTCTCTCGATAGTGGGTGCTTCAATGCGATGCACGAAAGAGGGTCGTTGAAGATGAAAGAGCAAACTCCAAGCTCTAAAGCTAAGTGAGACGGAAGCCAAACTATGGGTTATAACTACTATCTGAGAGGATTGCCATAGCAACAAAAATCTTCAAATTTGGAGGTTGAATGCTCAAGATATGGGCAAAAGAGTGGATATAGGAAGGACAAATTGACTAATTAATAAAGCTTAAACGATGGAAGCACTTCAAAAGTTGTGACCGTAGTGTAACCTAGCTATGTAAACCCCTGTTCTTGTGAGATAAGGGGGTCCCATGCATACTATGCCCTTCCTTGTATAGTTGCAATTTCAAAGTTAACGCCTGGAGGAGTAGGCCTTGGCCGAACCTCCATTAAAAAAAAAAAAAAAACCGAACCTCCATTTAAAAAAAAAAAGTCGATTGTTGCTATGTGTAGTCTTCTTCGCAGCCACCGACTACGCGCTGACAATCGAATATTATGCCTCCATGTACCGCATGCAAAGATATTTCATTCCAAAAAAGTGAACTCTCTCTTCTCTCTGAGCACAGACGGGCAGTGTGGGTACACGCGGGCAGAGCTTCTGCAGCGCTGGGCAGATCTGTGATCCCGGGCACACGCGCGGGCAACGACGTGAAACCCTGGGCAGGCGTACACCTAGATTACCTGAAGGGGGTTTCCTATGGCTCCCCAAAAGCTCATTTAATCTCTGCTTAAAACGGCAGCCGATGGACAACCGAAAAGCTTCCTCCAAAAACATTCCCGCAAATGCACGAAGAAGACGAACGACTCCCAAAAATACACGCGATGACGAGAAAACTCATGCCAAGAAAACTCTATTGCTCTAATACCGATTGAAAACTCTATTGCTCTAATACCGATTGAGAGAAAGGCTTGAATGATGTGTGTGTGAGTCTCCTCCCATCCATATATACCCTCTTGTATTCTAAAAATAGCAATGGTCTAAATTATTCTAGTGCCAACATGTGTACATCATGCAACACTTATTCCCATTACTACTGAATACCTTAGGGTATCCCTCGAGCTTGGGACCTTGGCTAGCTGGCCTTTGTCCCTCACACACATGGAGTGACCCCTATGGATCAATGTCATGATCCCTGTGGATCAATGTTTGACAATATTAAGGAAAAAACTAAAGTTGTTATCTCGTCCCATCTTTATAGTAGCATCTCACCCCTCCTTGCTTTGGGAAAGGTCTATTAGAGATATTCAATACTTGTTCACACACAACAAGAGAGTCACAAAACAAATCAAGTCCCATAAAAGGATGATGATTTTGAGAGAGATTGAGAAACTTACTGTTTCTCAAAGTATTAGTCCCACTTTGGCAAAGGGTCTTGACCTCCAAGATTAAAGATAGTGGTGCTCTTACTGCTGCTTCAAGAGAGTTTTGGGTTAAAAAGCTTGATAGACCAAATAAAAGCATGATCTTGTTCTATGGGGAAAAAAATGCAAGACTAAATTCCTGTGCTAAAGAAGAATGATGGTGGGATGGCTGTTGAAATTTAGGAAAATTTGCAAGAGGCTGTCAGGTTCTTCACTAATGTTTTCTTTAACACTCCCAAGTGGGGCAAGGGGAGGGGGGTTTTGGGGATATTCAAAGGGCTAGAGTCACTATTTCTCTTAAAAGGAAGAAAATGATTTCTCAAGGCCTAACCTCTATTCTTTACATGCCCCTCATCCCAAGTGAGGTTAAAAAATCCATTAGAAGAATAAAACCCTATAAATCTCCAAGTTTTGTATCCCGAACAGTTCCTTTTTTAACTAAAGATTTCACGATTCCTTAGATTCTCTTGATTTGAAAAGAAGCAATTAGGCAAGGTACTCTTCCTATTGATATCAATATCGAAGTTATCATATTAATTCATAAGAGAGAACTCAACTTGAATAATTAGAGAGTCATATTTTGTCTAACTTCTATCTACAAGATTTTTTCCTCTTCCCTTGTTAAAAGACTTATTCCTATTATGGATATTATGGATAGGATCATTGTTTTGGAGCAAAAAGGTTTCATCAAAAGGAAGGTACATTCTTGATTCATAACTCGGTGGCAAGGAATGGATTGTGCTCATGAGCTTCATTAGAACTTTTTCTTCTTCAAAGTTGATTTTGACAAGGATTATGATAGGATTGAATAGGATTTTATCCTACAATCTCTCCATGACATTGATGTTGGGAGAATATTTATCAAATATGTTAGTATCCTTTTTGGTAATGCCCACTTCCTCGTAGCTATGAATGGCTTCATGTCCTAACCCTTTGCACTTAGGAGATCCATAACACAATGCTTCCTTCTAGCCCCTCTCCTTTTAGCTATTGTAATTGATGCTCTTGGATGGTTGATCAAGAATGTCATGTGCTCAAGCTCTATAAGAGGGCTTAACATTCCTAATGCTCCTTCCCGTTTTTGTCTTCAAATGTTCACTAATCATAAAAATATGCTTACTAATGTTGATGATGTATATGCCTCCTCTTCAGATTGCTCAAATGTCTTATGTTTGGCAAGTGGCTCTCAAGGGAATCATACAAAAACCTCTCTCAGGGCTTTCAATAATGTTATCCCTAGATGCGTTGCTGATTTTGGGTGTGCAACATTAAAGGACAAGGAAGTGCTCAGATTGCCTGGTATTCCTATGGGACTTAATGTCACTTTTTCTCAAAGATGGGATTGGATGTTGGATAAGTGCAAAGAGAAAAATCTTCAAATAGTTTGCTCTCCAAAGTCCTCTCTAAAAGAATCTTTATTTTCAGTCACTGGCATATACCTATTTTCTAGCTTGTTGGAAACCTGATAAAATATGCTTGACTCAAGTGATTTGCTCTTGCCAGACGTTTCTTATGGGGGGGAAGTACTCATTCTACCAAAAGTCCTGAGGTTTCCTGGTGCACTTGGTGCCTTCCCAAAAAAGGAGGCTTGGCATTCTTTGCCACACAAAAATGGCCACTAACCTTGCTGATAAATGGATCCATCTTTAGCCTCTGATGATTTTTGGCCATGTTTAATAAAAAGAAAAATTGACCTTTTTTGCCTTAAAGAATACAGGTCCTGGACTAACCATAACTTGTAGAAGTTCTATTCCCTTAATGCTGCCTTAAGTAATAATTCTCAATTTCTTTTGCAAGAATCTGTGGACTGGATGGATCTCTCTGTGGTCTAACTGTAACATTTCTATAAAAGAAAATACATGCAGGAAGCAGGGGTTTAAAGTCTTGCTTCAAAAGAGCAGGTCTTAGAAGTATACATTCTATCAATGATGCTTTCTCAACAGGATCACAGATGTCTGATATCAGTCACAACAAGCGCCCTAATATATGGAGAGAAAGCATGTGGTCATTGTATTTCAGATAAAGATTTGCTATGGTCTTCTCATTACCATGAGCTTGATTGGTCTTTGTGCCCACCTTGCAATGTTTTCCTATGTTGATGTTGATCCCTCTGCCTCTTATCAGGAAATGTATTTTGTTCTAATACCTCTGAGCAGACAGATATATCTATTTCCCTCTTATGTCCCTTGCTATCATTTTTACTCGTTATATAATTAAGGGAGAGTCTGCATAATGCTTTTGTAACATCCCTTCATTAATTCCATTTTCTTTTCCTGTTCTCTCAAAAAAAGAACTTGAAGACAATACTTGAGTGGGAAATCTTACTGCACATGCTTATTTAATGGGCTCTGCAATCTTTAGAAAGCTCTGCTCCAAGCGTGATATCAATACATCTGCACACTGAAGTCCTGACCACAATGTATGGCAAATTGAAAAGCATCAAAAGATTCTCATCAAGGATTCCTCAAGGCTCGCAGCACAGGTCAACCCACCTAGGCATCTATGATGCACATCAGAAGATGAAAGACACAAAGGAAGAACAGAATCTGGAAGAATTCACTATTTCATGTAAACCAAATAGATGTGTCACTAGTACATGATTCAAATGACAGAAGTATACAAATGTACCCATTTAGCACAGGGCTCTAAGACACTGTAGGAAATATGCACATTGCAAGACTCCTTCAGATTGGTTTTACAGCTTGCAAGATGGATCTTTTGTTTTGTTCAATGTTCATTACTACGTCCTTGCTCAACCATTGAGGGAGTCTCAGCATCCCAAGTGAGGGAAGTCCAAGGACTACAGATGCCACTACCCCGTATTCTTTTCTGAAGATGCTCCAAACTTGCGATTCGCTGCAGTGAAGGTGTTCTCCCCATTTTGGTCCCAGTAAGCTGCTGTTCCTCAAGTAAATCGGTATCCGACATCGATGTTGTGGCAGATGCTTGAGTGGTTGGATTTGTCCTCACTGACATACATTTTTTGCCAAATGATTAAAATAAAATTATTATTAAAAAAAAAGGAACACATAAAGATGAATAAATTCTCAAAAAAAAATATTGTCATCAAAGCCTTACCATAAGGAACTCCTGACCGTTTTACAATATCCTCTGCTAATCTCACCTGTAGATCACAAAAACAGAGACAATTGATTCAAAATATTTGCGTAAATTAATATTCAGTATTATTACATACAAAATTCTCTGATCAAGCGACATACTGCACACATCATCTATCATCTTTTAGCAGAGTAAGTTCCTCCTATCCTGGCTTACAAATGTAAAAGCTCATCTCTGAATACTCAACGTTATACATTTTGTTGACTAAGGATTTCAAGGCCCTTAAACCACAAGAAGGCTCGTTTCTTCATAACCTAGAAAATACAAAAGTCTCTCTCTTTTTCACTAAAGTGAAGAAAACATACCCTAACATTACCTTTATTCTCAGGGCCTCCACATCTGATTTAAGAACTCGATTGTCCACAAGGGCAGTATTGAACTTCTGTGTTATTTCATTTAGCTGTTTGAAAAGAGCAGAGTTCTCTACTCTCAACTGTGCAACCTACACAGATAGACAGGAAAATGAAGCCCAGAACATCTTGATATCTTACGATGATGAAGTGAGAAACGAGAAGACATTTACCTGCATTTCTAGGTCACTCAAATGTGCTTGCTTTCTCCTTCTGGACCTTCTTGCAGACTCTCTGTTTGAGATCATTCTGACAAATTCCGATCAGCTTTAGTTAGACAAGATTGTGAAAAAGTTTAGAGAGAGATCAATATTATTTCGCTTTTTTTTTTTTGCTTTTGACAAAAGAAATCACCACCTTCGAATGCGTCTGATGTCATCCGGTGCCATGTTTTGACCGTTCCCACCAGATTCCATTTCAGCATCTTCATCATCTGACTGCTCCCTTGATGAACCACTCGTGTTTGTCCTAGCTTTTTCAGAGTATCCGACTCCACCTTTCGGTTTTGGAGGTAGTGCTGGAATACCCCTAGGGGCAACTGATGACTTGTCTTTTCCTTCATTCATTACTGCTTCTGTGTGTCACAAAATTAATTTATGGAAACTTTCAACAGAAAGAAAAGAGGAAAGAACACACAAGCATCAAACTACTTTTGCAAATAATAAATTGTGATACCATTCGCTCCAAGTTCAGATTTTGGAATTTTCATAGCATCCTCACAATTGAGACTACCATCCTTGCCTCGAGACTGGAACACCCCTACAGCATAGCAGATAAATGTTTCAGCACTGACAACTTGTATTCCTAAAATCAAAGGACAACAATATCTAAAAAATCAAAATGACCACTGAAAACATAGCTGGCACAACCCATCAAGAGCAGACAAAGACCCAATGTTTCAGAATTCACAACCATAAAGGTATCTCTCTGGAAAAACACATACGAAAGGATAATTTGCACAAAAGAGAAGGTAAGAATGCATGTCGCTTGGAATATAGCAAAACTATGAGAAATATCCCAATTGATTGCATGCTAATGTTGACATGCAGTCAATGCAGTGTAATCTCTCCCTAATAGAGATGATGGATCAAGAAACAAAAGATTTTTAACAGCCAAGTGGGAATTCTAAGCTTGAAAATTTTTAACCATGAAGACGACCCCTATAATCCAGCCAATCTATTGAATAGCATGACCAAATCACTTCATTCTGTCAACCTTGTGCCTGCTATTCATGCATTTAATGCATCGTTTATTTAGGCATCATAAACTTGGCTTCTACGTCCATATGACATGGATGTCTGGCCTTTATCCTTTTAACGTGGTAAATTGATCATCTTATTTATCACATTTGCACATCAGCTCATGCACATTTCCCACACATACAGTGTACCCTAAGTCTTCGTGCTCCCGTGATCCTGTTGTCTCTACAGTGATCAGAATCTCTTTGTTTCATTAAGTTAAGGAGTGCAATCTCCTGAATGTTCACTATAACGCAGTGAACACTGCGTGCCTTGCATTTTGATTACAACGCCTATCATAATCGACCCTCGAAAATCAAAATGGTCCAGAAAAGGTGCGAACTAACCTGTGAAAAAATTAACATAGCCAACAACAATATGTTCACAAAAAGAGGTGCCTAGGGCCAAGCTCGGCCGAAGAATAAAAAGTAAAATAGAACTTCAGAGACGAGAAGTTTAGAAGATGTATGATTTTAAATACTTCAGCCCTAACAAAACCACCTTCACTGGAAATGCATGAATCCAAAACCAATCATTTCTTGGAACTCAAACCAAAGTACGCTTACTAATAATCTACTTACTGCAAATCAAGGCTTATGAGTTGGACAAAATTATAGCCAGAGAGAAAGAGAAAGAGACCCGTGCAAGAGCCACCGCTGCACACGCAATGTCCAGTTGCCTTCTCAAAAAATGCTCGTATTCTTGTGGATTTGCTAGACCAAAGCTACTGCATTCAGGTTGCAGTCCAGTGAATAGTGGACTTAGAGCACCGGAAACCTGTCTCTCCTGAAGGCCAACAGCTTTGCAAGATTCCTCCCTCGCAAGTGGTTCAGGGCCATGAGGTGCTTCTTTCAATCGTTCCTCCAGGACAAGCCTATGCTCCTGAGAAGTACGCACATCGCTACCTGCCCGCACGTGAGAACTCCTCAACGCATTGTCCTCATCGGCATTCGAATCTGTATGGACGAAACTTGGATGCTGATCCTTTTTAAGCTGTCCTTTATCTTGACATCCATTCGCTCCAGAAACAGCGGTGGCAATCAAATCACTAAATGAATGATTACGAAGATACTCGTGAAGCCCGAAGATCGAATCTATACGGTTCATTGTACCCCTCGATATCTTAGCCTCATTACCATGTAAATCTGGATGAACGGAACTAGGGCTTTGAGCCTTTTCAAGCTCTTTTTTATCTTGATATGCATCACCTCCATCAACAGAGCCAGACATCAAGTCACTGACTGAATGGTTACACAAATACTCCTGAAGCCCCAAGATGGAATCGATACGGCTCATTGTCCTATCTATCTCTTCTTTGCTTATGCTGTCAATAGATGCAGGCACAGAGTCACCATAAGGTGTCGGCTGCCTCAGAAAATCTTGGAAGACAGCAACAGAGTCTATCCTAGGCATAATCTTCTTGCCGGCCATATCATCTATTGCAAGCCCGCTTGCATCCAGGTTCTCTGGATCAAAGCCATTCAAATTGCTGGTACTGAAATTCCGAAACAGGCTCCCAAAGAGCTCATCAAAGGAAAGATTACGTTCCATCTCTCTCTCTCTCTCTCTCTCTCTCTCTCTCTCTCTCTCTCTCTCTCTCTCTCTCTCTACAATTCCTAAGATCAAGCCAAAATCTGAGAGTAATTCGTCCAAGATGACCAGAAGACCTCCGATTTCAAGAAAATCATCCAGGCAATCCCTCCTGTTCCTCCTGCATACACAATCGACGGCTCAATTTACTTTGCAATACGCTTGCAGACCCCGATTCCTCTTTGCCCGCTTAATTCGTGCGATTGAAGCCCTGCATCTCCCACCCTGCGCTCTCTATTCGCCGCTCACCTTCCCAAATCCCGTGTTCGTCAGTGCCTTGCTGTGAGAGCTGTGTCCTTTCAACGCGATGAAAACGTGGGTTTCTGCTGGTTTTACACTGTCGACAGCCGAGACTTCATATTATCCAAAGCCGCCGCCAGCAGTTACGTGGACTTTGTCGCTTTGGACGTACGTCGGCAGATGTCCAAAAAATTATTGTAATTCCTTTACTTTTTTTTCAATCCCACCATCAACTTGTACATTTAAGTTGTTGCATTATTCTTGCATTTTGCACGACTACCCAATTGTTTGTATCCCTTCCACAAGTCGCATGCAAGCATTTTATTTGTTATTACTTTTATACTCCCAAACAAAGAGAAAAGATGTGTAGATGTGTGTGTGTGCTAACTTTACCCTTCGAATTCTCATATATATTAAGATCCATAGTGCTTAGCTGTGTATACTCATCGTAAAGAGCTTTCTATAATAAGGGGAGGTGCAAAAAAAGTTCCCCTCATGTGCATAACTTGATAGCCAGATTTTCTTGGGCATCAAGGTTCTAGCTGCATGAGGTGCACAGCTTGAAAGCTAGATTTTGTTGACAATTAAGTTGCATGAAGAACATGAAGCTAGGACTATTGAATATGGGAGTCCAACATATATCACATTTATGACCTTATTTTGTTGAATATGGGTTTCTCTCATGTGCATTGCTTGATAGCTAGATCAAATCAACCAAAGTGTTAGGCTCAGATCTGAAAAAAGTATGCCCAAATTGGCACTAGGATATTGTTCAACAATCTCACCGTATGCTCTTCATATGAGAATGATACACTAGGAGGCATATATCTTCATACTTTTTTCTCAAACTTGTGCTCCTTGTTAGGCATACATCTTTGTTGTGATAAAAGGATGAACCTAAACAACTCTTCTTCAACCTTTTCTAAGATCTTAGGTAAAGAAGAAGCATTCCTTCCCCAAAGGCAAGATCACTGATTAAACTAGCTATCTATCTTATGTGGCATGGCATATCTCATGAACCATTCATGAGAAGGCCTTTTGTACTGATAGGTAAGTCCCTTGTTTCAATTAACATCCAAACACCCTAGTCACTCATACTCCTCACAAAATGCACAATAAAACAAATCCAATTATTCCATGTAGATGTGATGCATATGCATGTTGTGTGCTAACTACAGAAGGTTCCAAACTTGTACTTGAGATTTGTCCTTATTATTGGCATAGAATCCTTATCCTAGGGTCCTACAAGGGAGGAGAAAGTGTCTCTTGATTACACTATCTTCTCATTTTGAAATCCAATTGGCTTGTAGAGCTTCTAAGAACTAAAGACAAAGTTCTTGCAATCTAAAGAAAAGCAGAGAGAGAAAAAGGGCGATGTGTTATCATACATAACATGATGATGAAAGAGGAGAAGATAGAACAAGACATTTCGATCTTTAATTCTTGTATTAGCCCACATGGATGATGAACAAAGTAACCAAATCCTTCAATATGTACTAAATAATCCAAGTGGTAGAGAGGCCGAGTTTGCTCATTCTAAGTAGACTTTAGAAGGCATGGGGACACCTTCAATACAAGCTTGTCAATTCATTTATGACTTTTATGTTTTCTTCAAAATATATTTGATATAATGTGCTCTATGGGCACCTATTTTTTCCTTTATCCAAATATTATTTTACTTCTCAAATTCTTAATTCGTTAAAAGTTTGCGATATGGCATAATTCTATTTGGACATTTCACTTGCAATTGAACATGTGTCAATAGTAGGATGGAAAACATACTAAAACATGTTTTCAATCTTTTCAAGTACTTTCAAATACTGAATTTCAAAGTGCACGCTTGCGTATGGACATACGCATACATGCATTAATCTCTCTCTCTCTCTCTCTCTCTCTCTCTCTCTCTCTCTCTCTATATATATATATATATATATATATATATATATATATATATATATAATGTAAGATTAATGAACTTAACAAAAAATTTTCTTATAACATTAACTCTCTATCCCATTTTAAATGCACGATTCTTAATTTAACCCAAAAAAATTTAAATCTCAAGTATATAAAATTCATTCCATGCAAATTAATTCATGATGCAAATTTAAAGAATTTCATTTTATGCAAAAAATTTACGAACTACTATACGATACACTATCCACTTAAACTCATGTGTCCATAATAATTTTGTACATGTTTACATAAAATGTACATATAGACTCCTTGACTCTTGCTCTTTCAATGTATACAATCAACCAACATAAATAGAATATGTGCATGCTAGAACAAAGTAAATATAGACATACACAAACAAGTACGAAAATACAAGTGTCTTCAATATAACTCAATGTCAAACATGTGGGAAAGGGAACACCAAAATCACGAAAGAAATGGCAAGCTTTTGTTGAAAGTGTCCTTTTTTCTTCTAGAATACCCTTCTCTCCCACATGGAGGTTCATGTTAGCTTTCTTCATGCGTGTAAAATGTTGTAAAGGTAGATCCAATGGTCCCATCCTTCATTACCATGTTAGGCCATAACCATATCATGCATGTTCAAAGTTCATCTAAGTAAGCCATCCATTTAACTTTTTAAGATTGCTTCTCTTTCAAGAACGTTGTCGTTCGTGCTCAAATATGTGTGTGTGTGTGTGTGTGTGCGTGTTTGTGTGTGTGTATAATGGTGATGAATTAACAATTCTGTAGTCATCCTTCGATTCACTTGTGGTAGCTGTTGGATATGTCAAGCCATACTAGTTTTGATGATGTTGTTTGGCATGGCGTTGATAATATAGGCAGGACTAATATGGTTAAGTTTTCAAATATCAAAACTTTTATTAGCATTTGATGTATGATTCTTATGCTCAATGCTCAATGAGCATTTGCACTTGAATTTGTGAGTTGCTTGATGCTTGATACATGCCTGGAGTGATTGGGAGAAATGTACAAACAGC
>CM035424.1:8072126-8159626 GCA_020310875.1 Ceratopteris richardii
CATACATACACACACACATACATGTTTTAGGATTAGGGTTTTAGGATAAGTGTTTTTGATGTTTACACATATACACACATAATACATACACACATGCACACATATACACATGCATACATACATACACATACACACACATCATATATACATACACACATATGCATGTTTTAGGGTTAGGGTTTTAGGATTAGGGTTTTGTGCTTTTACATATATACACATATGCATACACACATATACACATATAAACACATAATACATATACACATACACACACACACATACACATACACACACACAAAAACACACACACACATACATACATACATACACACACACACACAGATATATACACACATGCATACATACATACACACATGTGACATATACATACACACATATGCATGTTTTAGGGTTAGGGTTTTAAGATTAGGGTTTTTGGCTTTTACTTATATACACACATGCATACACATATACATGTTTTAGGTCTAGGTCTTCAGGATTAGGGTTTTAGGGTTTTTACATAGATACACATATGCATACACACACATACACACACACATACATACATACATACATACATATATATATATATATATATATATATATATATATATATATATATATATATATATATATATATATATATATATATATATATATATATATATATATATATATATATATATATATATATATATATGTGTGTGTGTGTGTGTGTGTGTGTTCACATAGAGAGGGAGATATAGAGGGAGATATAGATAGATAGAAAGAGAGAGACATAGAGATACATACACACACACATGCATACATATTACATACACACATGCATATGAATATGCATACATACACACACAAACATACATGTTTTAGGGTTAGGGTTTTAGGATTAGGGTTTTTGACGTTTACACATATACGCACATAATACATACACACATAATACATACATGTTTTAGGGTTAAGGTTTTAGAGAGAATAAGAGAGAGAGAGAGAGAGGGAGAGAGAGAGAGAGATGAAAGAGAGAGAGAAATGAAAGAGAGAGAAAATGAGAGATATGCATGTTTTAGGGTTAGGGTTTTAGGATTAGGGTTTTGTGCTTTTACATATATACACACATGCATACACACATATACACATATAAACACATAATACATATACACATACACACACACATACACATACACACACACATATATATACACACATGCATACATACATACACACATGTGACATATACATACACACATATGCATGTTTTAGGGTTAGGGTTTTAAGATTAGGGTTTTTGGCTTTTACTTATATACACACATGCATACACATATACATGTTTTAGGTCTAGGTCTTCAGGATTAGGGTTTTAGGTTTTTTACATAGATACACATATGCATACACACACATACACGAGACAACATACTCTACCCAAAAGATTTTTGCAGATATGGTCGTCGGTATAGGTGACGGTATAAGCGTCGATATCCCCAGGCAGATACCGATGCTTATACCGACTATTTTTCCCAAGGGCATACCATGACTTATACCCTCGCTTATATCATCGCTTATACCATCGCTTATACCGACACTTATACCGATGCGTATACCGGCGCTTATACTGACCCTTATACCGACGCTTATACCGACGCTTATACCGGCGCTTTGGTTCCGACACCTACACCGACCCTTACACCGACGTCAGGGAAAAATTGCGCCCGTTCATTTTCCTCGGTAGAAGCCTCGGTATACCCCCGATATGTTGTAGTGTGCTACACAATTTGGATATTGGCATTTGAGCGAGTATATGCGAGATCATCCTGATGCATTTATGACTGCTATTAAATTTCATATAATTATTTTATTTTTATGGATGTTTTATATATTTTACTTATTTATGTTTTTTATATGTAATACACGAGTATTATGGAGAGGCATATATGGATGACGTGGAGAGACAAACACAAGAGGGACGATCTCGATCGTCTTAGAGTGCTCACACAGATACATCAGATCATGCGGATGATTGTGATGATGACGATGACGCTGCAGATGATGATGATGATGATGATTAAGATTCTTGATTATAACCTTGGATATGTATTTACATTGATATATATATATATAGAGTTTATTTCAGTTATGTTTTGAATTGTGTGTATGGTATTAAGTAATGAAAAGTCTTGTTCTATTGATTTTTATTATTGCTTATATTTAGCATGTGTTTTATTACTTTGATTATATAATTCATTCATATTTATGTGTGCTTGTGTGTATATAAAATGTATATATGCACATGTAGGCATATATCTATATTTGTGTAAGTGTGTCTATATGCATGTATATGTATGTATCTATGTATATATATGTGCATGTATGTACATATGTATATGTGTATATGCATGTATCTGCATGTGCATGTGTAAGTGTATGTACGCATATATGTGTATGTGCACGTGCATGTGTACGTGTGTATATGTATGTATGTGCATGTATATATGTAAGTGTATGTGTATATGTGTCTATGTGCATGTATATGTGTGTATATGTATCTATGTCCATGTTTTGTGTGTATATGTATGTATGTGCATGTGTATGTGTGTGTATGTGTGTGTACCTATGTGCATGTATATGTGTGTATATATGTATGTACATATGTATATGTGTATATGCATGTATGTGCATGTGCATGTGTAAGTGAATTATGTATATGCGTATGTATGTGTATGTGCATGTGCATGTGTATGAGTGTGTATATGTATGTATGTGCATGTATATGTGTAAGTGTATGTGTATATGTGTGTATGTGCATGTATATGCATATATGTATGTATGTGCATGTGTGTGTACGTATATGTATATATATGTGTACGTGTGTGTATATGTAGGTATGTACATATGTATGTGTATGTGTATAAACATATACAAGTGTATGTATATACATGTGTATATGTATGAAACATGCATGTGCATGTGGATGCATTTCCATTTGCATCCATGTGTATATGCATGCATGTGAATGTGCATGCATGTGGACGTGCATATACATGTATTTAAGTATGTATTAATGTGTGTATGTGTATGTCACTACAACAGATCGACGGTATACCAAGGTTTTTACCGAGGAAAATGAACGTGGCTTTATTTGCTGTGACGCCGGTGTAAAGGTCGGTGTGCGCATCGGTACCAAAGCATCGGTATATGCGTTGGTATATGCGTCGGTATATGCATCGGTATTACCGGCGCCCATACCGGCGCATATACCGAGGCTTGTGCTGGACATACCGTTGCCTATATCGTCGAATGCTGGGTGTACCGACGGTTATTTCAATGACACTACTGGGAGTACCGTCGCGTATACTGACAACCATACCTGCAACTTTTTTTTTGGGCAAAGTGTTTTTGTCTTTTGCTACAGCAACATTACCATGATGTTGCTTAACAAAAGACAATACACTCTGCCCAAAAAAATTTGAGTACATGTGATGTGTACTCTAACGACAACCGCAATATGATTTCATGAAACAAAGTATTATTCGACACAAAAGAGATAATCAGAGTGAACTATGAACCATGTACAAAAGAAGTTATATATTTCAATAATGAAGCATGTACAAGAGTGTGGCAAACCACTGTCATATATGACGCTTTTACAAAATGTGGCAGAGCAATGTATTGCCATATGAAAATCAAATACAAAATATTGGTCTTCCACTGCCATACACATGCAAAGAATGTTCCATATCAACAATCCTGCAACAAAGAACATTAATGAAATGAGATAAATTCACATGAAAATTACAAACAAGTAAAAACCAAGTTTATAAATTAATTACCTCATCGCAAATGCTCCCATGAAGCTACCGCACCGCGTCCCTCCAAGTCCTACAATAGTGCAGTCAACCCATGACTATATCCATAAGAATCCTCCGTTCGTGTTGGAGGACGACCCATTGCCAGCTCCTGAAACAAATATAAAAAGATTAGAGAAACATACATGAGAAATTTAACACAAATAAATTCCATAAATGAAATGGTACTTACAAACTCATGGCGCATCGTGTCATATCCGCCGCTGCCCAAATGTGACGGTCCAATCGTATCTAAACGGGTGGCTTCGGCATTTCGCTGCTGGCGATATCGATCAGGAGTCTACTGCTGCTCGTCACGAATCATGTCCCACTCCTCAGCATCTAACCATACAGGCTTTGGTAAGCCTTCTCTGAAAGCATCACGAGCCTCAGATCGTCGATGGGACATGACCTCACGTGCGGTGTGCAGAATCCACTCTGAACTGATAATAGATTGTCCATCGGCTAGTCGGAACTCTGGTAAATTGTCTATGTGATATAATTCTTCCGATCTTTATCCTGTTCACTCCATTTCAGCATGATGGAGTGTCCAAACTGGATGGAGAAAAGCTGTCGTATGCATGCATGCATTGCTTTGCCAGCCGCATCCATCACCGGAGCTCCATCTCGGATACTATACACCTTGGAGTCATCATGGTCATGAGCACCCCAAGGTGTACGTGGTGTTCCACGTGGTGTACTGCGTGGCGTACCTACATCTGAGGTACTCGTCCTAGGAGTAGAAGCGGGCGACACAACGTCCGTCGCATTGCCTCCACAACAACCACCTCCTCCACCTCCAGACCTACCTGTAGATCCACTCCTAGAACCTCCTACTCTAGAGTGTGACCTCGATCTACGAGACGGGCGAACGCACATGTCTACTAGTAGACCCAGTGGGAGATGGCTGCAAAGATGGTCGTGGTGGAGTCACAAAGCTAGGAGACATACCTCCTACGAGAGTAGCACCACCCGCAGGAGTGACACCGACAGGAGTGACACCGGCGGGAGTGACACCGATGGGAGTGAGGCCAGCGGGAGTGAGGCCGGCAGGAGTAAGGCCGCCAGGAGTGAGGCCGGGAGGAGTGCTACCACGAGCGATCCAATACTGTGATGCAACAGCCATATACGCAGGAAGAACCTGAGAGATGAACTCCAAAAACTGCTCCTCTGTCATGGAATGTGGAGTGACTGGAGGACTGTCTCCCATCGTGCTTTGTAATAAAAGAACTCAAATAATTAGCATGCGATAAGAAAAGTAATATAGAGAATTTAAAGAAAAAACAAAAATTAGTACGTACAAGTGTTTTATTCAAAAGTCCTCTATTCTAGCATCCTCTTGAAGATTTGATGCACCGAGAATATCTATCTCGATATTGATGGCTTCTAAATCTCTTGCTATGGTGGTTTCCTCCTGATCATCATCTATTGCTTTGTCTTCTCGAACAATGACCTCTTCTTCAATGACCTCTTCTTCTCGAACAATGATCTCTTCCTCCTCGACTATCGAATGAATCTCTGAGTCCACTAGAGATGGACTTTCTTCCATATCTATGTTTTAAAAAATTTGTCTACTACGTGGAGCGACTTGTAAAACAAATCGCCACTCTCGGTCTTTTGAATTTGGTATAAAAACAACTTGCTCACAGTGTTCGGGAAGTACAAATGTATCCCTTTCATATGTCCATAATCTTGTGGAGTCGACTTGAAGCAAACCGCTCTTATCCCGTCTCACTGTTGCGTTTCTTCCAGAGGCGACTACTTTGAACCATTTCACATCAAAAACAAAGTAACCAAACTTTCTGAAAGATAGTATCAAGATGTCTTGAATCACACCACAATAATCTAACTCGCCTTCTAGAGCATTATCATCTCTTGCACTCGCTCTACTTTTTTGCAAAAAATTCACCATCACTCCACTATCAAAAGTAGACCTATTTTGATCGATTCGTGCGATTCGAAAGTGTCGTCCATGAGACCATAGTGCACTGTATTTAATATACTCCCAATCACATCCTTTTGCGAGTTCTTCTTCTTCTTCAAAGATATCTTCACCTGCTGCCTTTGCTTGTGAAACTGCTATATCTAGCCATCTATTCGTTGGAAAAGGTGGGAGAGGTCAAAGATTTTCTGGAAGAGGCAAAAATCGAGTGGAACGATTTCTTCGAAACTGAGCTCTTTCCTTTGCGTTAGTTTCCTTGGCAAGTTCATACCTTTCTAACCACTTTTGCATAGGCTCAGAGTTAACTATGCAAAACTTCATTGCCTTCTCTCTGAAAGCTGCATCCATTTTTCTTTGCAATCCTTTACCTTGTGGTTCATCACCTACGAGACGAACATCTTCATCATCGCTCCATAAGCGAGGCATTTCGGGATCCGATATACGTAGAAGAACTCCGTAATCCAAATGGATTCACTCCATCCATAGCTAGGCCTAGACGTATGGACCGAGGCTCACTAGCAAACTCTGGCCACTTACTATCTATGTGCTTCCAAGCATCAGAGTCAGCTGGCACTCGCATTACATTATCTGTAGACCTGCTCTTTGTATGCCATGACATTAACTCAGCTATAGATTTGCACCTAAACATGTTTTTAATTCGTGAAATGATAGGAAAGTGGTGAAGAACCTTTGCGGGGATTGCTTCCCCTACAACGTCTTCTCTAAATCTATTTGCTCCACACTTTGGACAAACGTAGAGATGCTCATACTCATTCCGAAAGAGAATGCAATCATTCGGACAAGCATGAATTTCAGTATAATCCATTCCAATGGAATGTAAACGTTTTTTCGCATCTCCACGTGTTGGAGGCATGTCATTGCCCTCTGGCAAAAATTGATCTTTAAGAAGCCTGCAATAAGCAATTAAAATGATATTAGTAAATGAAGTTATTGTGATACAACAATGAAAGCCAATTTGTTCTCCACTTACCTGAACAATTCAGTGACACTACTATCTGACCATCCATAAATGGATTGCAGATTGAGCATCACGAGTGAAGCACGTAGTACAGATATCTTTGCTCCATTATAAAGTGGTAAACGAGCTAATCTTCACATGTTTTTATATTCTACATCAACTTCTGATCGTAGAATTTTTGTTGTGTCCATGAAACTCTCGACACCTTCTTCACCATCATGATCTTCGTCCATCTCATAAAATGCTTCAAGCATATCTTCCATATGTTCATTCTGTGTAATATTATTAGTGCTTGCTTGTACGTCTAAGTCTTTTTTTGCTCTCTTTTGTCCACGAGAGGTTACCGGTGCAATGTCGTTTGGGTCCATCTGCTCACCTGGGGGACCATGCGAATGATAGCGTAGGTTTTCCAGTCGACTCTTATCAAAGGATCCATACTCTCTAACATGTGCAGTACAAATCCGTCGTTTCTGATAAATTTGATACTTGCACTGTGTGCAAGGACATGCCATTCTCTCTTCAGGATCCAAAGAAGCCATCTGCTACAATATGGACATTTTAGAACATTTGTTTTTTTTATTAAACCTAAAAATCTAACTCTTAAAGACTTAAATCTAAAATACTAAACCTAAATACTTAAATACCTAAAAAAACTTAAAACCCTAATTTTAAAACCCTAATCTATATAGCTATCCTATTTTATCTATATATTCAGATTTTTTCTTGATTGATCCTATTTTATATATATATTTATTTATTTATTCAGATTTTTTTCCTCTTAATTGAGTTATATGTTGCCTAAACCCTAAAACCCTAATTTTAAAGATCTAGTCCTAAATTATGTATATTTCTATACACATGTGTATATACATGTATATATGTATTATATGTGTATGTGTATGTGTGTATATAAGTAATGTAGGTGTTAAAACCCTAAAACCCTAATCCAAATGACCTAGACCTAAAACATGTATATATATGTATGCATGTGTATATATATGTGTATATGTATATATATGTGCATATAGATAGGTGTATAAGTATGTGTGTTTGTGTATTGTATATATATTCACTCAATTTAAAATGATTAGATTTAAACCTATTTCTATATATTTAATCATATATATTTTATTTATTTATTTAAAATACTAGTTCTTATCATATTTTATTATCTATATAATTATCCTACCTTATATATATATATATATATATATATATATATATTTATATATATTATTTATATATTCAGATTTTTTCCTTACTTAATCCTATTTTTATATATTTAATAATAAATATTTAATTAAAATGTTTAAAACACTAGTTCTTTTTATATTTATTTATCTATATAATTATCCTATTTTATATATATATTTAGATTTTTTCATTACGTAATCCTATGTTTATATATTTAATTATATATATTTAATTAAATTATTTAAAACACTAGTTCTTTTTGTATTTATTTATGTATATAATTATCTTATTTTATATATATATTTATTTATATGTTCAGATTTTTTCCTTATGTAATCCTATTTTTATATATTTAATTTTATATGTTTAATTATATATATTTAATTAAATTATTTAAAACACTAGCTCTTTTTATATTTATTTATGTATATAATTATCTTATTTTATATATATATTTATTTATATATTTAGATTTTTTCCTTACGTAATCCTATTTTTATATATTTAATTTTATATGTTTAATTATATATATTTAATTAAATTATTTAAAACACTAGCTCTTTTTGTATTTATTTATGTATATAATTATCTTATTTCATATATATATTTATTTATATATTCAGATTTTTTCCTTACAGAATCCTATTTTTATATATTTAATTTTATATATTTAATTATATATATTTTAATTAAAACCCTAATCTTAAAATTCTAGATCTAAAATATGTATATTTTTGTATGCATGTGTATCTACATGTATATATGTATTATATGTGTATGTGTATGTGTGTATATATGTTATGTAGGTGTTAAAACCCTAAAAGCCTAATCTTAAAGATTTAGACTTAAATCTGAAATACGAAAACCTAAATACTTAACCACCAATAAAAATCTAAACCCCTAATCCTAAAACCCTAATCATATTATATATATATATTTATTTATATATTCAGATTTTTTTTCTTATT
The DNA here is from genome assembly GCA_020310875.1 of Ceratopteris richardii. Taxonomy (NCBI): domain Eukaryota; kingdom Viridiplantae; phylum Streptophyta; class Polypodiopsida; order Polypodiales; family Pteridaceae; genus Ceratopteris; species Ceratopteris richardii. Next base: position 8,081,046 of record CM035424.1, read on the forward strand.
TTTCTCTATATTTTTTCTTAATATAAATATAATTGAGTTATATGTATGTCTAAACCCTAAAACCCTAATCTTAAAGATCTAGACCTAAAATATGTATATTTCTGTATACATGTGTATATACATGTATATATGTATTATATGTGCATGTGTATGTGTGCATATATGTTATGTAGGTGTTAAAACCCTAAAACCCTAATCTTAAAGATTTAAATCTAAAATATGTATATTTTTGTATGCATGTGTATCTACATGTATGTATGTATTATATGTATATGTGTGTTTGTGTATATATGTTATCTACATATTAAAACCCTAAAACCCTAATCAGAAAGACTTAGACTTAAATCTGAAATACTAAAACCTAAATACTTAAACACCTATAAAAATCTAAACCCCTAATCCTAAAACCCTAATCATATTTTATATATATATATATTTATTTATATATTCAGATTTTTTTCTGATTTTTCTCTATATTTTTTCTTAATATAAATATAATTGAGTGATATGTATGCCTAAACCCTAAGATCCTAATCTTAAATATCTAAACCTAAAATATGTATATTTTTGTATACATGTGTATATACATGTATATATATCTATATGTGTATGTGTATGTATGTGTAAATAGCGTAAAAACCCAATCATATTTTTATATATTTGATGTAAAAAAAAACTTTAAAATAAAAATAGGATTATATGTGTGTATGTATGCATGTGTGTATGTATGTGCGTGTATGTATGCATGTGTACATGTGTGCGTGTGTATGTATGCATGTGTATACATGTGTGTGTATGTGTATGTGTGTGTATGTAGGCATGCATGTGTGTGCATGTGTGTGTACGTGTGTGTATGTATGCATGCATGTGTGTGTATGTGTGTGTATGTGTATGCATGTGTATACATGTGTGTGTATGTGTATGTGTGTGTATGTATACATGCATGTGTGTATATGTGTGTATGTATGCATGTGTGTTATATGTATGCATGTGTACATATGTGTGTGTATGTATGCATGTGCATACATGTGTGTGTATGTATGCATGCATGTGTGTATGTGTATGTGTGTATATATTGTATGCATGCATGTGTGTATATATGTGTGTGTATGTATGTGTGTATGCATGTGTGTGTATGTATGCATGTGTGTATATGTGTGTGTGTGTGTGAATGTATATGTGTGTATATATGTATGTGTGTATATGTGTGTGTATGTGTATGTATGCATATGTGTATATATGTGTGTGTATGTATGTGTGTATGCATGTGTGTGTATGTATGCATGTGTGTATATGTGTGTGTATGTATGCATGCATGTGTGTATATGTGTGTATATATGTGTATATATGTGTGTGTGTATGTATGTGTGTATATAGGTGTGTGTATCTGTATGTATGCATATGTGTATATATGTGTGTGTATGTATGTGTGTGTATGTATGCATGTGTGTAAATTTATATGTGTGTGTATGCATGCATGTGTGTATATGTGTGTGTGTATGTAAGCATGCATGTGTGTATAGGTGTGTGTATTTAAGCATGCATGTGTGTACATGTATCTGTGTATGTATGCATGTGTGTACTGCATGTATGTGTGTATGTATGCATGTGTGTACTACATGTATGTGTGTATGTATGCATGTGTAAATGTGTAAATGTGTGTGTATGTGTGTGTGTATGTGTGTGTGTATGTGCATATGTCTACTCTTCCATAGAAATCTGTAAACTGGTTCAATCTTAAACACGTCCCTGGTTCAATGTCTATCTTAGCTGTGCGAAGATGCCACCAGTGTCGATCTCTACTGTGTACATGTGTCCTCATATGACAAGCTGAACACAACAAGGATCGTTCTTAAGCTCATGGATATTTTCTCTCAGGAATTGTTTCAGAATGTTCAATGCCTACCTAACGTATCTACAAGTAGCAACCCCCCACCCCACGTGTAGAGACGTCCTTAATCTATGCATAAACGACAATCATGAAGATAAGCATGGAAGATCTATTCATATGTGATGCCCCACATAATGTAGGCCTTTTCCACTATCCGTAACAAACTAACAAATATAATAAGAAGGCATTTTCTTTTAGAAGATGATATGCAAAAGAAGGCAGACACACAGACATACAAAAAACATGCGTGTGGGTTGCCAAATATTGTATTAGGTCTTGCATTGCATATTTATAGAAGTAGCTTTGATATATTATGTGGGTTGCCTGCTTTGAGTTGAATCCGGAGACTTTGAATTGACTTGTAGATGTCTTACATCTTCTACAAACAATATTCTTCATAACATCGTCAATGCATCCACTGAGGCCCAAAATCAAGTCATCCGATTCCAAAGCTCAAAATCTCTTTATATGCATGCATGTCTTCTTGCCTCATCCAAATAGTTTGAATGGTGCTATTTATCGAGAAAATGAATATGAAAATTAATTGGCTTAGTTGTTGCATTATACTTGCATTTTGCACGACTACCCAATTGTTTGTATCCCTTCCACAAGTCGCATGCAAGCATTTTATTTGTGTATTACTTGTATAGTCCCAAATAAAGAGAAAAGAGGTGTAGATGTGTGTGTGTGTGTGTTAACTTTACCCTTCGGATTCTCATATATATTAAGATCCATAGTGCTTAGTTGTGTATAGGCATCGTAAATATCTCAATATAATAAGGGGAGGTGCACAGAAAGTTCCCCTCATGTGCAGAGCTTGATAGCTAGATTTTCTTGGCCATCAAGGTTCTAGTTGCATGAAGTGCACAGCTTGAAAGCTAGATTTTGTTGACAATCAAGGCTCTCCACCTAGGTTTAAGCTGGATGAAGGACATGAAGCTAGGACTATTGAGTATGGTCGTCCAACATGAATATTATTTTATACAAAAAATTCACGAATTACTACACGATACACTATCCACTTAAACTCATGTGTGCATAATAATTTTGTACATTTACATAAAATGTACATGCAGATCGTGATTCTTGTTCTATCAATGTATACAATCAACCAACATGAATTGCCTCAAATTATGTGCATGCTTGAACAAAGTAAACATAGACATACACAAACAAGTACGAAAGTACAAGTGCCTTCAATATAACACCATGTCAAACATGTGGGAAAGGGAACACAAAATTCACGAAAGAAGTGACAAGCTTTTCTTAAAGGTGTCCTTTTTCCTTCTAGAATACCCTTCTCTCCCACGTGGAGGTTCATGTTAGCTTTCTTCATCCCTCTAAAATATTGTAAGGGTAGATCCAATGGTCCCTCCCTTCATTACAATGTTCTGTGTGCAACTCTCTCTCTCTCTCTCTATAGCTGTCCCTTCATATATGAAATCAAGTAACTTTCAAGTTTCAACGCATTCGTTCGTCGCTCTCTCTTTTTACGTTGCGAAGATCGCCTACATTTGTTCCTTTCTAAACTTTATGTCGCAGTAGAGCCTCTTCATCTTATTCCCTTTTGGTCCTTCCCTATAACAGGTCCTTGCTTTGCTTGCATTCTCCAAGAATAAGTTAACTGTGTGTGTGTGTGTGTATGCGTGCGTGTGTATGTGTGTGTTAGGTATGTGTAGGTATGAATAGAGAGAGATACATCAATACATGTCTGTGTGTGTCTGCATGCATGTTTGTATATATGTCTCTACCATGTACACAAAGCCAGGTTGGGTTATTCTAATTAGTCACCTTCAACATGAGCTTGCCACTTCATTTATGACTTCTGTGCAACATGTTTGATACTGTAAGCTTTGAAGCCACTTGTTTCTTTCCTTGTCACAAACGAATCAGATTCTAGTGGAACTTTTCTGTGTGCGTCTCTGTGCGTCTCTGTGTATGACGCTTGCATGGATGTTCGCATATATGTCTGTGTGTGTTTGTATACATCTCAATGATCGAACTTCTTTGTAAAAAAACAAAAGTGCATACATATGTGTGTGAATCCTGTGTATACATGCGCATATATGTGCTTATATATGTTGTATATGTATGATGCATGCATGCATGTTTGTATATATATATATATATATATATATATATATATATATATATATATATATATATATATATATATATATATATATATATATATGTGTGTGTGTGTGTGTCTCCACCATCATGTACACAAGCCAGGTTGGGTTATTCCAATTAGTCACCTTCAACATGAGCTTGTCACTTCACTTATGACTTTTGTGCAACATGTTTGATACTGTAAGCTTTTGAAGCCACTTGTTTCTTTCCTTGTCACAAACATGTCAGATTCTAATGGAAGCTAGGTTTCTGTGTGCGCCTCTGTGCGTATGATTCATATGTCTATGAAGCTTGCATGGATGTTTCTATATGTGTCTCTACCATGTACATTCAACACTAACTCAACATACATTTTGGATTCAAAGTTTACTTATGGCTATCTTTTGAAGTAAAAAAATGACCCATGCGGTTGGTTTGCTGGTAGCTGCTAGCTCCTGCAGAGCTATGCATATGTCTACATGTATGGTTGTGTTTGATCCAATGCAGGTTGAAAGATCTGATCAAACACCACTACTCCTCCTTAGAAATCTGTATACTGGTTCAATGTCTATCTTAGCTGTGCGAAGATGCTACCAGTGTCCACCTCTACAGAGTGTGTACATGTGTCCATGGTGTACGGAATGTCCTCATATGACAGAATGAACACAACAAGGATCATTCTTATGCTCATGGATATTCTCTCTCAGGAATTGTTTCAGAAATGTCCAATGCCTACTTAACGTATCTACAAGTAGCATATTCTTGACAAGTTTGACTCCTCCCCCACCACCACCCCACAAGTGTAGAGACGTCCTTCTATGCACAAACGACAATCATGAAGATAAGCATGGAAGATCTATTCATATGTGATGCCCCACATAATGTAGGCCTTTTCCACTATCCGTAACAAACTAGCAAATATAATAAGAAGGCATTTTATTTTAGAAGATGATATACAAAGAAGTCAGAGACAAACATGCGTGTGGGTTGCCTGCTTTGAGTTGCAGCTATAACAAGTGACATCTTCCAAAATCAAAGATGATGTGGGTCCATCTCACGGAGATTAACACTGCAAAAAGAGCATGTTGTAAGAAGTTCCCAGATATTATATGTAGGTCTTGGATTGCATATTGACAGCAGTAGCTTTGATATATTATGTGGGTTGCCTACTTTGAGTTGAAGCTATAACAAATGAAATCTTCCAAATCAAGTATCAAGATGATGTGGAGCCACCTCACGGAAATTAGCACTGGAAAAAAAGCATGTTGTAGGTTCCTAAATAGTATATGTTGGTCTTGGATTGCATATTTATAGAACTAGCTTTGGTACATAATGTGCTCTGGAGACTTTGAATTGACTTGTAGATGCCTTACATCTTAGACAAACAATATTCTTCATAACATCGTCAATGCATCCAGTGAAGGGGCCCAAAATCAAGTACTCCAACTCTGAAGCTCAAAATCTCTTTACGTGCATGTCTTCTTGCCTTATCCAAATAGTTTGAATGGTGCTACTTGTCAAGGAATTGAACATGAAAATCAATTGTTTTAGGACAAGGAAGCCATGGAGACAATTTGGATGAATGAAGAAGACAGATGAAGTATTTGGGAAGCCTAGACTTCAGCCATAAACATGTCCATCGAAATGTAGTTTGACCTCAGGATCCAAACATCTTTACTCAATGGCTTGGGCTCTATGATCTACATTATTTTGATACTTTTGATACAACTTCTAGTAGAAAATCTTGCAAGGAAGGCCAAGTAATTCTTTGAAAAAATTGATCTACAATGAAGCTCCCTCTCCACTTTGTGGCTCCTCTCTTGGCTTTCATTTGCTTAACTTCAATGCTTCATGCAATACTCTCCCCCTCCTGGTGTATGTCATCCTCTAAAGACCCTTTCGATTCGAAATATGCCATGGGGGTTACTAGTTTTTATGATAGTTGTATCATTTATTGATCTCGTTGATGATTGAACTATGGTTTCATCTTGTAAGTTATCTTATGGGTAGTAAAAGATCACAAATAATGGTAGATTTGTTGATTATTTTTTATGTGAAAGTCAATATTGGTAGGCAAGTTTAGATGCAAAAACTTTGCATGCATGTTTGAACATATAAACTTTGCTTGTTATGATTGAAATAAATCACATATGGTTTCCTCTTACACTAAATTCGAGGAACCTCAAGGATGTGTGTGAGGGATGCCTTTGTGTGAGACATACCATTCTTTGTTTCCAAATGATGGTACATTAAGAGTTGAATGTAAAGTCTTTTGAAAACTATTTCACATTGTTGGCACCATGTTTTAGTAATCAGTTATATTTGTGATTCTCATAGATGTTTTTACCAATGATGCATGTTCCATTTCGCTTAAGTTAAAGTCTTAAGTTTTTATGTGGTGTAAATAGCTTATAATTGTGAAAGAAATTTTGTTTTCATGTGAAATGGGAACCTACCATTTTGGTTGGGTGGAACTACATCTATTTTGAGTGTAATGCATTTTTAATAAAGGATAGGATAAAAAACAATGTAAGATGGCATCTACACCTGAAAATAATGGTATTCACCTGAAAATAATGGTATTCATAGGATGAAAAATAGGTCTCTCATGGAAACGGAAAGATATATTGTTGCGATTTAGGCATCACCTAATAGTGTTTGAATCAAATCCATGATGTATGTTTCAAAATAAACTTAACAGTTTTTAATGTTTGTTTGGAATACACATTAAATCTTGAGCAAGAGCACAAAAACTGGATTACAAGGTTGTTAAATGTATTTATATTGATTGCAACTATGGAAAAAAAAGAAATTCTTTGTATCAATCACCAAGTTAAACCTATTTTTGTTAGAGGGTGGATATGCACAAAAATATCATGACAATAGAGAAGCTTAGAAGCACAACACATAATCTATTATTGAGTGTGGAATATATGAAGATAAGTCCTTTACAAATGAGCTCTCATTGAGCTTTATACCAAAGTTGAAGGTCACTTTCCTTGTAAACGGTTGGCATAGTTGAAATAGAATTAGGATCCTAGCTAATCTATCTGTCTCTACTTATTGGAGGCATTTGAAGCTAGAAAAATTACATAGGCCACAAAATTGGATCTTGATGATCTTGGAGATTCCAATGTTAATATTATATTTGAGCAAAGATAGTACAAAAGGATGCTATAAAAGGGGGGGGGGGGGATTATTTAATGACTTTTTCTTTCCTTCATCTTATCTACATATGCATCCTTTGGCCTTCAGTATTGGATCTTGCATGTAATAGTATGGGATGTGAAAAGATAAGTATCATTTAGAATTATGGCTATATTCGCCTTAAAGAATTAGAAAAGTTCCCCTACCGAATAGAACTACCAACATGTAGGCACCATGAATTCCGTAGAGTTGGCATTAACTTTGCATACCGTTATGGGCTCACAAATGAGAAATGACATATCGCTTTAATTTCAAAGAAACATCCAATGCATATATTCCAATGTAGGTAGAAATATCCCAAGAATCACTAAGACTTTATTCCAACCCTTTTTTTTCCCTTGCCCAATTTGAACATGAAAGATGCGCTTTCTCAAGCTTTAGCTCAATTGGGTGGACTTCTCTTGCCTTTGAATGTTCATGGGCTGCATGTTCATGTGCGTGAGAGGTATCCATAAGAAAAAGGGACCATTAAAAAGGAAGCATGTCAACTTTGTTCAAACCTAACGTCTTTGGGAATAGCATATTCTTGATAAGATTCGTGACTAGGGGCTATTGACTACTCCACCCCCACACACATCCCCACAAAATGGAAAGATATTTTCTATGCACAAAGGTCAAGGCTATACATAAACGTTGAGATTTGATCCATATTTAAGTGGCCCACGAAATCCATGGCGGTTCCACTTTTTTGAAAAGCATAGAAAGCAACCAAAGAGAGAAATTTATAATGGGAAGTGAGATCCGAAATCTTCTCATTAAGTCCTTTACACACACACACTTAATCCTCATCAAATACTCCCTCATCGTCATATAGATTGCGAAGCACCTCAAGTACTATCTCATGGCCATCAATTACTATCTAATGGTCATATAGATTGCTATGAATGCTTATATAGGTCTAGATTGATTGAAAAACACCTCAAATTCCTATGCGAAAACCATCATGTAGTTGTAAAACATATATATATATATATATATATATATATATATATATATATATATATATATATATATATATATATATATATATATATATATATATATATATATATATATATATATCTGTGTGTGTGTGTGTGTCCCAAAAGAACACAAAGTCTTGGATAGAAATCTATAGGCTTCCTTTCCCAAGGTTTCTGTTCGCAATTTCTATTCATATACACCATGGGTATAAAGTATGTTTGTATAGAATCATTATTATTCTCATAAATATTCTCATAGAAGAGTATTTATTTAAAATGTGTTAAAATCTACCTAAAATTATCAAGCCATGGACTATTCTTTAAACATTCATGCCTATCACTTATTAAATTCCTCTCACCCAACTACATAACTACAAAAGCATTTTCCTATGCACAAAGGCCAACCTTTTAGGTGTGCATGGGAGGTCTAATTATATTGGAATGTTCTTACCCAAAGATATTGAAAACGATATGCGAGTACTCACTACTTTTCTTTTTCTATTCTAGAAAGAACAGAGGGATAGAGAGAGGAAAGCACACACACACACACACTATCGAAGGATACCATTTTAAGTCCATCTTCTTAATGGCTTTCTTCTTTTGTCAACAATTTCTTCATAAACACTTGAAGAGAGTCACAACTAGGTGACTAGGAAGGTGACTTCAAAGGTGTGGCAACTAGCTCACACTTAAGGAATCCTTACTTAGACACTTGAAAGATGTCACAACTAGGTGATTTAGAAGATTACATGTGGCAAGACTATGGGGATCTCATGATTTTTGGTAAATCTCGTTTGGTGGATAATATAATACTTCCATTTAGATCCTTAAAATGTTATCTTAGTCCTCAATATTCCACACAAAAAAGTGGTTATAATCATACTATTGATCTAGTCTTTTCACATGCCTAGGGATACTTTTCATACCTTACTCAATGCTTAAGTTTTTGTACCTGAAATTCAAGAAGAAGATAATGTTTTTTTAACAATTATCTCAATACTATATCTCACTAATGATCATTGTCCTTTGTTGACACTCAAGGTCAAGCACAAGCATGGAAGTGCATCAAGGAAGTGAACACATAAGAAGAAGGAGCATGTAGGGAACTCCAAGAAGCACATGTCAAATTTTAAGAAGAAATCCCTATAAAAATAGTGATTTTTATCACTAAAAACCATTGTAAATACCATTTTCCATTTTAGCAACTTCATTTTGTTCAAGCCGAGGAGTCCTTGAGCTTGAGGAGTATTAGAAGTATCATCCTACCAATTTCCATAATTTTCAGACTCCGTTTGAGCCCCCAAATAAGCTCTAGAACCTAATTTTTAACTAGGCCGGACACTAGGTCTGGACAGGGCCAAAACTACTAAAAAAAAACTATAAAAAGAGCTAGAGAGCTCATTTTTGACGTTAGCTTGTTGTAGATTTGAGCTTTTTTAAGAGAACTCTTTTGTAATAGAAGTCCTTCCATTGTTCCACTGTTTGCTCTTATCTTGTGTGTGTGTGTGTATATGTGTGTGCATGCTGGTGTGCTTTCACTCATGCACTTGTGCCTTCACTTGCTCACAGTTTTCATACCAATAATCACATCTCCATGGATTGCCATTTATGAGGTGTAGCTCCTCACATTGGTGCTTACCATTGTGCTAGAGTGACACCAAATTTGTTGTCGTTGTCAAGGAGAGAGCTTGGAGGATGAGCCTGTGATGGTAAGACGTAGAGTGGAAACGTTGGAAGGTAAAAAAATCATTAGTTTCTATTCAGTTTCTGATTTTTTCTCCATCTTCATCTTCAACGTCATCACCATCTTCTCCCATCTTCCTCTTCTCATATATATATTTTTTCATTTTTGACTATACATTCACCTTGTTTTTCACTTGTGGCTATGAGCAAGAAGCATAGAGGAGTTTAGGGCTTGAAACGCTGAAGAAATACCCTTCAAATACTCTAAGTACATCAAAATCTGAGTGAAGTATCGTGCAACATGACACCACCTCTAACAAGTATCGTGAGTGTAGTATCGCAGGTTTGGAGATAGATTTTGCATCTAAATCACATAAAAGTGAGAAAAAAGACATAAGGTACAGATATCTACAAAAATTGTTGAATTTGGACTTCAAAAACTCCAAGTATCATGTTGGGTTGAGTTCAGGTATCACAATACCAGAATTCCCATGTATCGTGATACTTGTTGAGTATTGTGTATCATCTCTCCATGTATCGCGATACCTCACATGTATCCTGTATCGTCGGGTTGAGTATCGTGTATCACGGCCATCAGGTATCGTGTATTACCAGGATGCGTATCGTGATAATTCATAAGTATCGTGTATCGTGACTGATCCAGTATCGTATCGCGGGTCCAAGTATCAGGTATCGTCACTCCCCAAGTATTGTGTATCGTGTATCGCCAAAATCTGGTATCATGGATCATGGTAGCGCAAGTATCATGGATCACCTAGTTGTGTATTGTGATACTTCCCAAGTATTGTGTATCATGAAGTCCAAGTATTGCCAACGTCAAGTATCATGTATCATTGCCACTAAGTATCGTGTATCATGGAGAGCCATCTCATGTATCGCAATACTACACCAATATCGTGTATCGTCTGGAGACAAGTATCGTATCGTGGAATTCCTAGTATCGTGTATCATTTAGTTCAGATATCATGTATCGTTTGTCCCAAGTATCGTCGACACTTCCCAAGTATCATGTATTGCCTATTCTGAAGCAATCCCAGAGAGGTCCTGTTTCCCTATTTTAACCCTTAGGACCCTGAAGTGGCATAACTTTCTCATAGGATATCTGTTTGTTGTGATTTTGGGTTCGTTGGAAAGCTTGTTTGGAGTACTAGGAAAGCAAGTAGACCCTCAAGTGGGATTAGGAAACCAAGGCGAATCCAAAGGATTTTGAGCAATACAAAGGGAAAATTGGGACTAGAAGACAAAGCTTATGAACATAAGATCTGGTAGACACTTAGGCAAGGATAGGCAAAGCATTAGATCATATGAGGTTGATAACAACCATACAGCTAGGTCTTGGGCACAACAACTAAGTGGTTATACCTACACACTAAGTTCAGAAACAAGTGACTCAAAAATATCTTTTAGCATGGAGAGACCCACACGTACCTGAGGAACTGCCTATTTACAAACACGAGAAGGTCCCTATAAGACACAATTGGAGTATATCAGGACCAACCAATTAGGTGCACACATCTATGAGGATGGTCTAAGGCGATCAATTATCCAACTCAAAAATCCCGATCAACCCTTTGGACTTGAACACCCAGTGGTCAAGTTTGAAGATGGTTCTTATATTGATAAGGAAGGAACCATGCATGTGGTTACCAGCTTGACAAATAGGACGGATGCGTTTGGAAATATCATTCCTGAGAATGAGCTAGGAGACCTAGAGCAAGGAGACCAAGGATGAGAACTCAAGATGCCCTATGGCAAATCAGTCTTGACCAAGGTGATCACTCCATAATGGATTCCCCAAGACAACAAAAGCATAGAAATATTCTTGAACAGAGAAATGAAGGAAACCTTTTGGAGATTCAAGCTAGATCAACCTAGCCCAATAGTCACCATCTACGAGTTCAAAGATCCTGAGATACCAGACAAAGCTATCTATCTGGATAATACATCGGAGAGAATGTTCTTGGTATCAGAACATGACAGGCATGCCTACACGTGGCAAGGTGAATTTATTTTTCCTCCTCCCAGAGCCAATGTTTCCCATGGCCTCCAAGGAGCAAGATCATCCCAGGTTCATGAAAATCAAAGGGGAAAATCGAGAGAAAGACTTGAGGTAAGCTTTGCAAACACTGTGGGCAGAGAGAGATCAGGATTTGAAGGTGAAAGACCTGAAAAAGAGAGACATCGAGCACAAAGGCATCAAAGAGATGAACATGATTTTCCATTGCTTAGACACCACAAGCACCCAAGAACCCTTAGACCCTCTCAAGTGGTCAAGGCAATGAAAAAATATTCTGACTTTGAAAGGTACAACCTTAGCTTGGTCAACCCCTGAATAGTCGCAACTACTAAGATATAGGCCAACTGCTAGAAGCATTCATTGCAGAATTTTCCAAGAGTGGCATCAGTCATAACACATCATCCTTGATCCACAGCTTCAAGCAGGCACCCCAAGAAACAGTGCGACTTGCAGGAGGACGGTTCAGATAATACTTAGAAAGATGCCCTGTTCCAGAGTTACCCACATTGGCCAAACAGGTGGCCTTGTTTTTATATGGCTTACTAAGCACCAAGTTAAGATCATATGTGTACTTGAAAGAGCCTAGATCCATAGAAGAGTGTGTGTGCATGTGCATGGACATAGAAGACAACTTGGGTGAGGAGTTGGAATTGTCCAAACTCTATAAGGATTTTAATAGTTCTACTAGTCATACTTCCAAAACTTCCACTGAGATAGATGAGATAGCTGAGTAGGTTGCCAAGAAACTAGGAGTCCAAAATAAGCAAACACCAAGGGTCAACTCATTGAAGCGATGTTATAACTCTGGAGGAGACCACATTGCTAATGTTTGGCCAATGATGGCTCAACCCCAAGGAAACACTAATGCTCCATATTGCACTATTGAGAGAAAATACACAAACCATACAGCTCAAGATTGTCCATACAATAGGCAGGCTGTCAGACAAAATTATCAACAACCTTACGAGTAGGGTAGGTATCAAAACCAATACCAACAACCATATTATAGGCCACAACAGCAATATCAGGCATGATATAGGTCACAACCGGTCCTAGGAAACCAACCGCGAGCTCTTACCAATGTGATTCCTGTTAAGTATGCAATGGCAGATGAAAACCCTAATAGAGCATTGGTGCCAACTACCCCGTTGGTCTTAGAAAATGACTCTCATGCTCATAGTTCAGATTATTCCCATGAAGATAGTCCACAAGCTTATTACACAGAATCACCAGAGCATAGTGAGACTTATTCGTATCAATATGAGGCACCACCTATGGAGCACAATTGGGGGCCATAATACTCCAATGTCATGTACAAAAATCCTAACCCCAGACCCCAATTGAGACAAGTAAGACCACAAGCCTCTAGAGGACCATGTTTTAGATGTCAGGGTGACCATTTCATTCATGAATGTCCCCACCCATAGGCTCTGGGACAAGGAAAAAACATCACAATGCAAGGCTTTTGTCTTGAGTGCAGTAAGGAACATCTTCCAAGAGAGTGTCCCAAGAATCCCTCTAGTGTACCGAAGGTTACACCAATTAATGTAGTAGTCTTAGTGGTGGATTCAAGTGCAAGTAGCAGTAATGTGGCTCATGTACAGGCAGTTACCAGGGCACAAGCATTAAAACAGGATAAACCATCAGAGCCAAGTGAATCAAGAGAGCCTAGTAAGAGAAAAACAAGAACATGGAAGGATACCAGAGAGAAGGCCAACCATAAGTGGAATAAAAGGTTATTCGAATTAGAAGAAAGCTTGAAAGATGCAAAAACAAAAATAGAAGACATTGCATCTCAAAAACCCTTGCATGCCAAAGCTCCATCCACTCCACCTCATCCCACCCCACCACTCACTGTAAATAGACTGCCACCAGGGTCTCTTCTTGCAGATCCAACCCCAGAAGGCTTGGTTATGATGTTCAAGGCCTATCAGGCTTGACTTCAAGAAGGGCCAGCGACTGCAAACCTAGACAAGAGCTACCCTAGATCACATTTAGAGATTGAACAGACAAAAATGTGCGTGAAAATGCTAGAGCTAGCTTAGGCTATGCTCAAGACCAGTCAATCATTCAATCAGAAAAACTCTATCAAACCAAATTTGCATTTATAGGGCTTACTAGAAAGATTAGAGTAGTTGGTAAACAAGCCCTAGGTTTATTTACCTCCACAGGCTCAACCAATTATTGAAAGAGAAAGCTCACCACCAATGAAAGCTTACGTTCCTGATTCCATAGATGATGGAATGCCTCTTTCAATTCAAGAGTACTCTCAAGAGTTCTTGCGGGAAATTGAAGAAGAGAAATGGGCCAAAAAGAAGGATAATCCCCCTCCTATTCCTAAAATTGATGACCTTCATGATCAATTTCCCCAAGAAATTCCCTCTATTTATGGAGACCAAGTAGAGCAACAAGAAGATGAAAGATTATATTTTTAATCTAACTCTTTACAAAAGTTGCCACAATTCACAAGCCCATGGGAATCTGAATCTCTTCAGATCAAAGCTCCCACCATCTTGGTAAGAAATGAAGACTTAGTGGTTCCAAGAAACACTGATGTCATGAAGAACACTAAGGTTCAATGTCACCTCACCGTAGAAGATGTTGGAGCAAGTCAATGACAAGCCTAAGTATTGGCTTGAGTTCCACAAAGTCATAGAAGAAGCCTTAAAATGAAGACAGTAAAGTTCACTTGTGAACTACCTGTTGTAACTTTTGAAGAGTTTACTTAATGTAAAAGTGAAAGAATCTTAAGTGGTTGAGTCCACTTGATCAAAAAGGGAAAGAGGAGCCACGAATTCGTGATTTGTGGTAGATAGAGAATCAAATCAATCACTAATTGATTGGAGAGTGATTGAGGGAAGTTAGCCTCCCAAACTCAACTATAAATAGATGGCAATTTTATTCATGTTTAGAGAGACCTATGTGAAAACCTCCAAGAGCTAAGCTTTATGCCATATCAAGGTGTGATTACAAGGCACACATATGTATCAGTAAGTCCATTGTATTGTACAAGCAATATACTTTCATTTTCATGATCATTTGAGTTCATATTTCCATGTTCTTGTGAAGTGTACTACTCACTGCCATATCTCTCAGTTTTCTCAGTCAGATTGCAGAGATGGTTTCTCTAAGCTTGGTGCATCCTTTTCAGTAATTTAACTTGGTAAAGTTAGCTCTATAAGTCTACTATATGCTCATAAATTTTCATTTCATTTGGGTATTGAAATCTTCAGTTATGTTCAGTTGAAGTCAGCCCTGTTTGTCATTTTCACTTCTCTGTCAGGTACTCGACTTTTTTACTCATCTTGTCAGAGCCATTTCTCAATGGTTACTCATCCAAATTCAATGATTTAAAGCTTGTTAGATTCAGATTACTATCTAGTATAGCCATACAAATGTTCATAATCATTGAATTCCTACATTTTGAGTTATGTTCATTTTTCTGCTCACTAGTTTCCAACTGTAGCAGCCCGTGAAAATCGAGATGATGTCATCAGTTGCTAAACATCATTCTCAGTGTGTGGTTCATTATTTTGATGAGATTACTCTTGAAAGTTAGCTCTTTAAGTTAACTAGACTTCCCCAAGAGGAATTAAGCTAATTCTTGCTGTGCTCAGAGAAGTATGCAAAACACTAGACAGGTGTATGAACCAAAAATAGCAAGTTCTTCACCTCTGAGCTAACTCCAACTTATTTGTTTTGATCTATCTTTTTGTGAGTGATCTTCCAAGGTACATAGGGTATCTAATACATCCATTGGAAAGCTAAAAGGGCCCACCACATACTCCTAGAGTTCATTTGGCTGGTGTAGATCAAGGATTTTGCAACACCTCTTCATCTTCAAGCACATACACTACAACATATCAGGGGCATACCGACGCTGCCCATATCGACAGTCACGCCTCGGCGTCGGTACGACCGTTGAAAATGCTTGAAAAACAACGGATGCAATACGGACGGTCATTTAATTATCGGTATAAAGGCATCGGTATGACCGTCAGTATAGGCATCGGTACTTTACTGTAAATTACCGTCGCTTATACCGACGCTTATAGTGACGCTCATACCGATGCTTATACCGAGGCAACGTTTTAACTGGGCCCGAGAGCAAAAATTTGACGTTTGCTTGCATTTTGAACCAAAGTTTGTGTAGCTCAGTGATGAGTAGCACCTCCTTTAATGTCAATCCGGGAAGACATGAGGATGGTATGAAGACCTTGAGCAAGTGAAGGCACAAATGTGTGAGTGAGAAGCACACAAACATGTAAACACATACACACACACGCGCACACACGGCAAGAACAAAGAGAGTAAGACAATGGAATCACTTCTATTATAACCAAGTTCTCATACAAGCTCAAAACTACCAGAAGCTATCCCAAAAATGAGCTCTCTAGCTCTATTTATAGTTTTTGACTAGCTTTGGCCCTGTCCAGACCTAGTGTCCGACCTAGTTAAAAATTAGGTTCTAGGGCTTATTTGAGGGTTCAAACGAGATCTAAAAAATATGAAAATTGGTAGGCAACTACTTCTAAAGATCCTCAAGCTCGAGGACTCCTCGGCTTGTACAAAATGGAGCTACAAAAAAGGGAAATGGTATTTACAATGGTTTTTAGTGATGAGAATCACTTTTGAAATGTGTAAGGATTGGAAAAAATTGATGGGTTGCCTCAGTGCTAGATCTGCATACATGCTCGTACTTGGCATCTTCCCATATGATGCCAACACTCTCCCCCCCCTAGCGTCTGTCACCTCTGACAGACCTCTGCTCCCCGGTTTGATCAATGTATTGCTATAGTATGTCTGTTGCCAAATCTTGTTCTTTAATCCGCAGTCCCTTGACCAGGTCTCTCTGCAGGGCCTCCCAGTTAACTGCACCAGGCATGTCAGGTTGGGGCGTGGTGTAGAGTTCTGAATGCATTGTTTGTTCGCAAGCAAATAACTGGAGCAGATGAGTTGGGCGTGGTGCGAATACTTCTGAGTGTGCTTCCCAGAACCCCGTGGTGAACATGTCATCAAAAGTTTGTTTGTAACAAGCAGCGAGATATCTTATTCGTGCATGCCACGCGTAAGCATACTCGAGGTCGTGCTCATATCATAAAGTAAATCATAGTTACCATTGATGAAGCCCGGAATTGGAGGCTGGATATTACGTACATTTCGGAAAGTCTTTAACACCACTTGCATCATGTCCAAGATTTTGAGCATCATCTACGCGGCAACATCTGGCATGGGGTGGAGGCGTGGCATCCAATGTCGGATGGTAGCCATCATGTATGCTACTGTTGGAGTGCCTATTGGGGGTGCGATAGAGGGGTAATTCAGCCATTGTTTGCAATTTGCGTTGTTCTAAACCTTTATAGCAAATGCTTTCCATGATCTTCTTCTCTGCACTGGCCCAAAGCAAGGGTTATATTTCAAATGCATGGGAGCGTGATCCCATGTTCTTAGCATTTCCGGATAGGTCTCAAGTAATTTTTGCCTCCACGTGGGTTGGAATATGGCCCATTTTTTGGCTGCCTCTGGAATATCCTCTGGTTCAAACTGTGTGGAAAAAGTAGGGCACTTGTTGGTAACTCTTTTGATCTCTGCGTTGTAGTCGGCCAATAATACAAAATAGGGTTTATATTGTAATTCTGAACTAGTTATCAGTCTTCTAGAGGCAAGGTGTCTGAAATACTCTGATTGGAGTATGGTTTCTTCAATGGTCCTCATTGTCAGCATCTGAGTGGAGATACGTTCCTCATGAGTTGTCCCCATTTCTTCTACCTGTTTCATCCATGCCGACGGGGGCTTCTTATATGTGTCTTGTCCGTCCTCCGTAATTCTGCCGCCTGGAAGGGGTTGAGGCTCATAGTTATCTTCAAATGTTTCCTCCACAGGAATGATTACTGCTTCTTCTTCTATTGGTTGATCAGGTGGAGAGGGGGGTCTTTCATACTGTAACAGCTTGATCTTTAATTCTGCCACTTGTTGTCGTAGCTCAAGTACCTCGTTGGTCGTTGTTGATTCAGGCTCTAGTGAAGTGGCAGCATTGAAAATCTTTTTAGCTTCTGGTGGTTGTGGTGTAGGCACTTGGGATCTTTGTAGCTCTTTTACTTGGTCAGCCAGCTGATCATGTGCTTCTAAGAGGTTGGCATAGGTTTCCAAAATTTGTTGTATGCTTTCTGAAGGGACGACCCGGAAGCTAGCCGGGTCGATGGGTGCCCCTAGAGTACTTTCTATGGCGGCTTTGAGGTTTTCTTGATTTTGTTGCTGTAATCTCCTGTTTTCTTCTTGTGCAGCCGCTAGGTGGCGTCGGAGTAGAGCCATGTTTCATTGTAGTCTAGCATTACGGGCTAGCTGATCTCTGAGTTGTTCTACCGCTGCCCTAGTCGTCTCTGTATGTTTGGCTTCGAGCTCCACCTGGGATTGTTGGAGGGTGGTCACTTCATGTTGTAGTGTTGTATTACTTAGCTCCAAGGCATTGACACGTGCCTGGAGTTGAGCTGAGAGATTGCACAGCTCTGTGTTATTTTCTTCCAGTAGTCTATACTCTTGCTTAACTTGAGTGGCCGCTTCGAACATGGTGTCTAGTGCATGACTAAATGATGTGGATGCAGGGGTAGAGGTGGAAAATGCAAGGGTTCGGGGAATGGGGAGGGAAAAAGTGGGTGTTGTGCCTACTGTGGTTGGAAATGGTGATGTGAGTGAATTGATATGTGATGATGTTGGAACAAAAGTGGGGGTGGGTGGTCCTGTGGATGGTGAAATGTCTATGGGATCGGACGTGATTGTGTGTGTTGTGTGAATCGTGAATACGGGAATGGTGGGCGGTGTGTTAGTGGTGGGTGTGAATGTGGGTGAGGTGTGCTGGGAAAGGGAACTTCTCTTATAATCATCAATTTGTCGCATCATATTTACAAGGTTTGCCAACAATGGAGGTAGGGTGGCTTGTGTTGGTTCTGAGGAGGTGAAGAGGGGCTCCATGGTCTGAGGTTGGGAAAGAGGAAATGTAGTGGTGAAGGGAAATGTGGGTGTTAAGGTCGGGGTAGGGGGATGTGGCTGCCCAAGAGCGGGTTGGAAAGACGGGTGACCTATGATGGTTTGAGGGGTGGCAGGATGACCTATATGAGGTTGGGAAGATGGACCCGCAATGATAGAGATAGGGATAGGTAAGGATGACAAAATGATGGTCTGTGATATAGGTTCACTGAGGGTGGATATTGGTTGCTCAAGAATGCTAGCAGTGAGGGGTTCGGTGGGCTGAATGGGAGGGGACGGTGGAGATGTAATCTGTATATTTACATGTGGTTCATCAAGGTAAGTTGGGCTGGCCATGTGAACATCTTCTTGAGTGGTGGTAGGGAAGGCAGTAGAGACTTCCATTTGAATCATCTTCCCCCTTCGTGGTCGTGTATCGATCCTTCGTTGATCGTATTGAGGAGGGTTGCGATGTAGTATGATCCGCATAGCTTCAATAATCCCATATGTCTCTGCCAAAAGGTTCAATGATTCCACAAAATGGGGATCCGCGTTCTCTGCTTGAAGCATTTGATTCACCATCGCTCTATTTGCCTCCTCTGATAGCTTATGTCTCTTTTGTACCTGCTTGATCGTTTTGTAGAGCCGTTTGAGTTGTGCGGTGTAAGCTGGGGCTTCCTCCTCACTCTCTTCTGATTCATTCCTCTGCATCTCTTCCTGCCCATGTGTCCCTCCCTCCTGTGTTTGTTGTGCCTCATCTTCCCAATGCACCCTTCTAGCCGCACTATGTGCCCGTCCTCTCTGGGATGATGATTCGGGGCCGTCCGTGTCTGAGAAGAACTCACTCTCAGATAAGTGAGCTGTCTGCAAGAAGCTTTCAAAGTCAAAAGATGGGTCTTCTGGCAGTGGAGCCATGGATGCAAACTCCGCATCTGTGGGTAGTGGGGGGGCTGACGGAGTGGGTTGTACCATGCTTCCTGATTGGGGTCCTTGAAGATGGATTGTGAAAGGGGCTACTTGTTCTTCTTCTCTATTGGAGGCTTCTGAGGTGACTTCACGAGGAATCAGAAAGTGATCCACACATTCTTTTAGCGGGTTGAACCCCTGATCCACACATTCTTTTAGCGGGTTGAACCCTTGATTTCCGCCCCTGAAAGAATTCCAATTGTGAGTACTTGAGGGCTCATGCAATTGGCACATCATAAGCAAGGCATCTGTAGATGATTCTTGTAATGGCGCAACAGCCATTCAAAGTAGACTTCCTCACTCCTCGCTTGCCTGCTTCATATAACTGATCAAGGATCCATACTCGCATTTTCATAGGTAAGCTCCCGGTCTCTGCTAGGTATAACCCATACCAGATCTTCTTATGAGGCTGGGTGAACCGGTCTTGCACCAGAAATGCGAAGTGTTGAAGGCACATCCGTAATGGTATGGCGATGTTGGGGGTGAGAGCACACATTTCTTTCAACTTCTTGATTTTATTGTTCTTCATAGACTCCGGTATCAAAGGGTCTCGATCGGAAGGTACATGGGTGCCATACATCTAAAGGGCTTCCCTGATTAAAGTAATATTCAACTCAAACTTCTTCATTTCCTCCTGGTTTGATAGAGAGGGCACCAGGAATGTGCCTGAATGATCTTTATCTCCTATCGCCTTCAGTGTGGCAATCAAGTAGTAGCACCTCAGAAAATCAGGTCTAGGCAAAGCTGCACTAAAATAATCTTACAACCCCGCCTTCAGCCAAATATCTTGAAGAGGAGCTGCATTCTGTAAGGTTTCAAATTCTCTTGAGAAGAATTGAAATGTCCACAAGACTCCTCCGAATTCCAACTTGGACTCCCATATGTGGTCCGCATCTCCCAAATCTCCTGGCATCTCGTTGAACCAGTGAGAATGCCCCTTCACTCTTTCTGTTAGGCCACTTGGAGGATCCGAGATAGGGATTCTTCTCACATTCAACAACTCTTTAGGCCTTGCTGTCAGTGGAGCTTCCACAGGCATGGTATCCCAATTACTTTGAGTGCTAGTGCCTGCCTGGGAGCTTGTTCCTGCTGCTGTTGCCATGAGACTCCTTGCAGCAGTTGATGCTTATCTGCTAGCAGAAGAGAGGCACATTAGTGTTGCATAGGAAACAGGATGTAATAGTGTTCCCTCCACAATACTAACATGACAATCGAGATGGTTAATGGTTAGAGGTGAAGTGTTTGTGATAGATGTGAGTGGTGGTTAGTGGTTAGTGTCATTCTAGATGCATACTTTAGATATGCAAGGTACTCAGAATGCATCTACTTTAGAGTGGATGGATTTACAAAATTGGGTCTGGGGGTTTGATACAGGGTTTAGTTCACCAAACTTTAATCGAGGATTCATAGTTCTTAGAGCTAAGGACAGGTAAAGATTTATGAGCGAGATTGTGCTGGATTTGGGACCTTTTGGGTACCCATTTCCAGACAGTCCTAGGTTTGACTGAGTGTGTGTTAGTGTGGGATTTAGGTAGAGTTCTTGAGTTGTTTGTCAAGAGGACTTGTGAGTGTTGAATTATGCGCGTGACTAGAGTTGGAGCTATTTGGGCTCGAAAACAGGCCTTGGGCACCCATATCTGTCTAGCATTGGGGCTAGCCTTCATTGACCACTTAGGGACCCAAATAGACGTGGTATGCCTAGGAGGTTGCCTAGGGTACTCCTTCACTTGTGTCCTTGATGGTGTGGCTTGTTTTGTGCCTCCTCGAGAACTTGTTACTAGAGCTGTGGGTTTTCCATCCTTGCGTATCCAGATCTGCTTCGCGCCACGAGGTACTCCGTGTTGGACTGATTGGCACTCCTGCTTCTTGATCAGCGGTCTCCTTCGTGTCGTGTGATGTTTGGTCTGCATGTTTAGAATCTGGAACAGTTGGGAACTCCTCATTGACTCCTGTACCTTTGGTAAGATTGACAATCCTCTGCACCATAGAACTCTGGACAAGAACAGCATCATTATCTTCATGTGGATTCCTGGAGAGACCAGGAGTTGGTGCCTTTCCTAATGGTTTGAGTGCTTGATTTTCTAATTCAATCGTAAGATATTTTTAGCCTGCCCATGCCTGAAGAAGTCCACTTCTTAGGTTGAGGTTGACTGCGTGATCATAGATCCAATCTTGGCCCAAGACAAGAGGTTCGGTAAGATCCTCGTCTTCACATACTAGAACTTTTGCTGGCATTAGGACCTCTTGAATGTAGAGGGGAAGCTCCACTTCTCCCATGCAAGGGGTTTCAACTCCTCCTAGCCCTATGAGATATGCCTCTAGGGGTTTTACCTCCAATTGCAATTGTTGGCAATAAGACAGTCGAACTGCACTAGTGGCGGCTCCTGAATCAATTAAAGCTCTCACGGTCCTTGCACTCTCTCCTTGTCCTACTTCTAGGGTCACAAAAGGTCGTCGATCAACTATCTTATGGGACTGTTCACCTGAAGCCTCGCACATGGCTATGTGATAACCTAGAGCTTCATGATTGTCAGTCATGGCTTGATCTCTACCTTGTCTTCTCAGTTTCATTCGTCGGATGCGTTCTAAAGCTTCTGCTTGTGCTTCTTCTCGAATTCTTTTTTCCTCTTGCTTATGTTTCTTTGCAGTATTGAGCCGATTGAGCACTTCTTCAGTTAAGGGTTCTTGATATAACTTGACTCTGCATCCGCTTATGTAACTTGGTAGTACGTCACCTTCTAGAGTGGCTAGTTGTACTGCTCCACTTGTGGATATCCTATTGATAATCATTGGTCCATAGCCTCTTTTCTCTAGTTTCCGTGTGTGTTGCTTCAATGTGTAGACTAGGACTAGATCTCCTGCTTTCAAGCCTTTATTCTTCACGTGTGTATCAAAATACGCCTTTTTCCTCTTCTTGGCTGCATAGATCCCTGCTGTAGCTCTCAATCGTGTCTCCCCTAAACGTTCAAGATCAAAGATTCTAGAGGAGAGTTCATGGCCGATCCAATCATGCTCTTGTGCTACCTTCAATGTAGGTATCAAAAAATCCAATGGTAGCACCGCGTTCTGGCCAAACACCATCTGAAAGGGTGTGGCTTGGAGTACCGTTTTATAGGCAACTCGGTATGCCCAAACAGCGTGGTGTAGCTGTTTGTCCCAATCAGAGCGTTTGTTATTCACCAATTTAGTCAGCACATTGCATAAGATCTTATTTGTGCTCTTAGCCTGACCATTAGCTTGTGGATGATAGGGAGCAGACTTCTTATGTACCACCAAGAATTCTTGGAGAAGGTTTTCTATGACTTCATTTAAGAAGTGTGTGCCTCTATCACTCACCAACTCTATTGGCAATCCGTACCTCGTGAACACATTTTCAAATAAGAACTTTGCTGTTGTTTGAGCATCATTTTTTGTAGTGGCTTTCACTTCTACCCACTTGGTTAGATAGTCTGTGGCCACGATGATATACTCAGCATGTGAACCCTTAGCTGGGGGATTAATAGGACCCACAAAGTCTATTCCCCACTTAGAGAATGCACGTCCACCCATCATAGGCTTCAATGGCATCTCATCCTTGCGTATGGGATACTGGGTTCGCTGACAAAACTCACACCTCTTCACATAGGTATGTGCATCCATGTGAAGGTTGGGCCACCAAAATCCTGCAAATAGTATTGCCTTGATCACCCTATCTAGACCGAAGTGTCCTCCTGCTACACCTTGGTGAGCAGTCTCTAATATCTTGAGGTATTCGCTCTCATGAACACACAGTCTTAGGTAACCATATTTACCACGTTTGTATAAATTATCACCAATGATTGTGTAATCCAAGGCTTCTTGTTCCAAACTTCTTTGTCTGGCCAAAGTCATATCTTGAGGGAATGTTTTCGTCCTCAAGAAGGCTACTAATGGTTCACTCCAATCTGGCACTAAAGACACTCGATAAAGAGTGGCATGTTCCACTGGTGGTTTAGTGCAGCAAATTGGGCATTCTTTGCACATTCTATGGACATCAACTTCCATGGTTGGCCAATGCACTCCTAGTCTCCTCAGGGTCTGTAGGGTTCGTTGTTTTGAGTAGTGTTGCTCTAATGCACCTACATGTGCTAATTGCAACCACTTAGCGTAGTCGTCCTCTTCCACACAACAGGACAATACTCCTTGCTCTGTATGTTTGTACATACTTCCTGCCAAGATATGATACTTTTGAGCTCTTACTATCTCTCTATCTTTTGTGTGCATTACCGGGTGATTAGGACCGTATGTCAATACTGGCACTAATGGCTTAGCCCACTGCAGTACAACTTCCAAATTAAACAAGTAAGCATCAGGTAGGTCATCTGACACTCCTTGTGGGGCCTCTCCTGATGTGAGCCTTGAGAGGTGATCTGCTCTCAAATGAGTCTTGCCTTTTCTCACCACTACCTCAAAGTTGTATTCCATTAGTAAGAGGAACCATCTTACTAATCTTCCTGTATTGCATGGCTTGTTTACCAAGTACAACAGAGCTTGATGGTTAGTAAAAAATTTAAACTTATTTGCAAGCAAATAGTGTCTAAACTTTTTAACTGCGTATACCATGCCTAACCCCTCCCGTTCAGTGGTGGTATAATTTCGTTCAGCTGCATTCAGTTGTCTACTGGCATAGGCAATCGGAAGATCCATATTACCTTCACCCGTAGGTTGTGCTAGCACGCATCCAATTGCGTAATTGGATGCATCTACATGGACATGGAATGGCTTATTCCAATCTGGTGTGGTCAAGATTGGTGCTGAACACAATCTTCGTTTGAGCTCCATGAAAGAGTTCTCACACTCATCAGTCCACTCAAAGTTAGTTAGAAGGGCATACAGAGGCTTTGCAATGACGGCATACATGTGAATGAACCGGCGGTAGTAACCACAATGCCCCATGAAGGCCTATACCTTCTTGACATTCCTTGGCCTAGGTAGTTCTGCAATGGCTCTCACTTTCTCTTCGTCAGTGGATATGCCGTTCTTTGACACTATATGTCCTAGGATCTTGCCTTGCCTGACCATGAAAACACAGTTTTCTAGGTTCAAGCAGACTTGATATTCTCTACATTTGTCAAAGATTTGCCTGAGTTTGGGTATATGAGTCTGTCTAATGTTGGAATGAGCGCATAGATCATCAACATAGACTTCCAAGTTCTTCCTCAAGAACTCTTTAAACACATGACACATCAATCTTTGAAAGGTAGCAAGTGCATTGGTAAGCCCGAATGGCATTACCCGAAAGGCAAATATGCCCTACTCTGTGGCAAAAGCCGTCTTATGCTGATCTTCTGGTGCAATGGCTACTTGATTGTAGCCAGAGAACCCATCTAGGAAGCTGTACACTTCCTTGCCTGCTACCCTTTCTAATAGATGCTCGGTGATAGGAAGCGGATAACTATCCCTGATAGTTGCTGTGTTAACCTTCTTCAAGTTAATGCATACATGTAATTTGCCATTCTTTTTGGGCACCACTACAATGGGGGATACCCATTCAGTATGCTCAATTTCATAGATAAATCCAGCTTCAACCAAGCGATCTATCTCTTCCTTGATCTTGGCCGCATAGTTGTCATTGTATGTGTATGGCTTTTGCTTAGAGGGCCTAGCCTCTGAAGTCATGGGGATTGTATGTGAGCATATGTCAGGGTCTACACCTTTCAGGTCCTTGTAGCTCCAAGCGAATACATCTCGATACTCCCTTAGCAAAGCTATCAACTCTTGCTCTTCTTCTTCCGTCAGGTCATGTCCTATGTAGGTGCATCTTTCTTCTCCTTCTTCTACGGCTACAACTATTTTCTTAGTAGTTTCCTTGCTATCATAGGCCTCTCCTGATTGTGCCTCACGTTTAGGCATTCTTACCATGACTCTTCTATCTCATACTTCTTGAAATTTTCCGGCACCTCAAACAAGGACTCCTCTTCCTCCGGTGTGGCTTCTTTCTTCTTTCTTTTCTTTCCTTCACTCTTGGTGGTCACTTGTGTGGTTAATCTCACCTCATTCATGAGCTCTTCATGTCTCTAAGGGTGAACTCCTACCTCATAGAAGTATTCTCCCTCTGATGCAAACGGTGGGTCCATGATGATTGACTCTAGGTCGGAGTCACTTGCCTCCTTAAATGCATCAGGGCTAGGTTCCCATTCTTCTAACACTGCATCTCCCATGATCGGTTCTATTGAAAAGACTGAAATGTCATAGCCATCCTCATCATAGTGGGGTGTCCATTGTTCTTCATTGATGGCTACATCCATTGTTGCTAAAATTTCAGCCCAGCCATGAGGCTCAAATTCTTCGTCAGGGAAAATTACGGGTGCATAGGCCGGGTCTTGGATTGATCTATGGGTTTCCTTTGCACCTATCTCTTTGGCTTTCTCTCTTTTCTCCTCTTCTACTGCCACTTTGCACATCCATAAGTGGGTGTCTTCATGCATCCATGAGGATCCTGATCCTATGGAATGCACTGAATCCGTGTCATCCTTGGCTCTATGGATGGGATTCCATTGAATGGGCGGTACGTCTCTATGAGAGTAATCCTTGAGATTGACTTTGGTTGTAACACCTAAGTGTTGCAACTATAAGGAATTGGTTCCCCAATCCTGTACCACTTGCAATTGCCGCATAAATGGCCTTCCCAAAATCATCTCGTAGGCTTGATTTTTGCTAAAGTCGCATATAGCAAAAGTATGCTCAAACTCAACACCACATGTAGTGAGAGTTATTCCTTCTAGCAATCCTAAGGGCCTTTCAATGTGACCATCGGCCATCTGCAATTTCATTCTCGTTGGCCTGAGTGCTGGCTTGCCCCAACGCTTCCATAAGGAAGTGGTAGCAATTGCAACTCCTGCACCTGAGTCCAAAATTGCCTTGGTTGTGTATCCCTGATGGGTAACTGGTAGATAGGTATTTCCTTCCTCTCCTTCACTCATGTCTCCTATCTTATCCAAGGGTATTTCTGGTACTGTTCTGTGGGATCCTACGTGGGAACGAGATTTGGTTAAGTTTGGCACTTCTTTGGCTACATGTTTCCACACTTTTGGCTTAACTTTGAGTAGCTCTTCTAAAGTGAGATTGCCCTGGACTTTAGTGTTTTTTACTACCTCAATATTCCTAGGTATGATCGAATCTTCATTTCTTATCATGACCATGGGCGCTCTCATGCATGTTGACTTAGTTTTCCCATGGGCCTGTGAAATGTGGTAACTCTTGCAAGGAATTAGACTCAAAGTCTAACCTCTCATGAGGGTGGGCACTTTCCTGTTCTTCATAGATAGAAGGGATGTCCTGTGGGAATTGATCATGTGTGTCATCCACAAGTTCAATGGGAGGAGGGAATTCACTTTCCTTTGCCCACTTCTCTTCTTGAATCTCTCTCTGGAACTTTGGTGAATACCTATTCATAGAAGAAGAAGTGTCTGATTCAGTGGAGTTAGGCACATAAGCTTCCAGGGGAGGAAAGCTTATTCTATCTCTTGCACTCCCCTCAAGCTGGGAGGAGGCTCCTTTCCCAGACTTTGCAAGTAGCCTTTCCAATCTATCTAATAGACCGTCAAAATGCAATGGTGTTCTAGTGGAGCTAGAGCCATTGAACAAGCAACTGGCTTCAAACATGGCTTGCGCCAATTCGACCATCTTAGCACAAAGCTTTGTCCTCTCTATTTCTAGATCAGCTCTAGGGTAACATTTTTCATGATCTGTCACATTTGGCCCTTCCTGGATTCTGGCCTGATATGCTTTAAGCATCATGTCTAGATCCTCAGGAGTGGGATCCGCTAGGACTGATCCTACTCTGGGTGGTGGGTGGGTTACGTGTGGTGGATTAGAATGTTGGGGAATGGAAGGTGGTGGGTTGGGGGAAGATGGAAAGGGTGGTGGTGGGGTGGTGTGAGAGTGGTTTTGAGATGTGAGTTCACTTATCTTTGCTTTGGTTTCTCTCAAGCTTTCTTCAAGTTCGCTCATTTTCTGTGACCATTGTCTTTTCATTCTCTCCCGGCTTTCTCTCCATGCTCTTGTCCTTTTCTTGGTTATACTCTATGTCTCACTAACCTCAGAACTCTTCTCCTGCCCTACTCCTTGAGTCTGCTGCAAGGCTTGAGCTCTAGTGACCATGCACGGGGGCGGCGGAAGTTATACTTCCCTTAGAGTCTACCACTAACCCAATGACGTTGATAGGTGTGATTTTAGGCATGTTATTAGGGTTCTTTGGGCA
Source organism: Ceratopteris richardii (assembly GCA_020310875.1). Classification (NCBI taxonomy): domain Eukaryota; kingdom Viridiplantae; phylum Streptophyta; class Polypodiopsida; order Polypodiales; family Pteridaceae; genus Ceratopteris; species Ceratopteris richardii. Next base: position 8,109,089 of record CM035424.1, read on the forward strand.
ATCTCGTAAGAGATGCTCTTTTCTGCAGTCTTGACAGAAACCCTGAATTGTCACTAGTTGGGGTTGTGTAGGGGCAGGCAGTGGGCAATCACGTATAAGGTGATCTCCCTGGCATCTGAAGCATGGTCCTCTAGGAAATGGGGGCCGTACCTGCCTAGGTTGAGGTCTAGAGTTGGGGTTTGTGTACATGACATTAGCATACTCAGGCTCCCCACTATTTTCACTTGGGTCTTCATAATAGTATGACTCATTATGCTCGGATGACTGCATGTAGTAAGCCTGTGGGCTATCAATATGTGTGGAGTCAAAACTATGGTCACTTGGATCACTGTCTAATAGCAACGGTGTGGCTGGGACTATGGCTCTATTCAGATTTTCTTCAGCAGATGCATATTCCACTAGGATCACATTGGTTGGAGCAGGGGGTTGCTGCGCTAGGACTGGTTGAGGTCTCTGTTGCCCTTGATAAGGTGGCTGATAAGATTGTTGTGGTATGTCGTATTGTTGTGGTGGGTACTGATTCTGGTATCTACCCTGTTGTGGATATGGCTGAGGGTAATTTTGCCTGACAGTTTGCTTGTTATAAGGGCAGTCTTGTGCGGTGTGGTTGGTGTATCTTTGCTCTATGGTGCAGTACTGGCTACTAGGATTCACTTGGGGTTGGGTCCTATTACAATATGAGAGGCCACCTTCTCCATTTGAAGAACCAGAGCTAGAAACGATAGTGGAAATCCCTATTGAAGAGTCCTTTGAAGACCCATACAAACCCATGCTAGTACCAGGAGGGCTCTAATGTGGAACAGGGTACAACAATTCAAAGGCCAAACATCCACAAGACCCCCATCAAAGAGGATGTGAGGAGCAGCACCATGTGCTCAACCACGAGGATCCACTTTAACCCCAAACATCACTCCCCAACCTCGACGTGTGTGCCCATTCACACTACACATCCCAAGATGCAGCTCTAAGGGCCCAAGCTTGATATTTTCGCCAATCCCCACAGACCTTGAATTTCCTGGAGGAGTACACCTGGAAGATCTCACCAATGACGATTTTGAGCAAATCTTAAGAGAGGTGAATATTTAGTCAGGTGAGGAACAACAAGTGGAACGCCCTTAGCCATAAGCAACCAAATCACAAGTGTTAGTTACTATAGTCAATGAGGATGAAGAAGATGACAAAGATGATAATGAAGATGAAGAATCTGAAGAAAGCTATGATGAACAGGAGGGAAGACATCAAGAAGAGGAACAAGAAGTGCTTGAACTTGCAGGTGCTCCTACGTATACATCTCAGTTATGAAGATTATATGATACAATCAAGGCGGTGCAAGAAAGGCATAGAGTTTCATTTGCATCAGGCCAAGCCTTAATAGATCAGATCCTTGTCGATGAAGGGGTGGACCCTCAGTTCATCACTACACTCAAATTATTAAGAGAATCCTTGGGAGTTCAAGAGGTCATGCACACATCATTGTGACAATCAATCCGATACAACAAGCATAGAGTAGAAACAAGGCCACAGGTAGGCAAAGACATACAGATACCCATATTCAAACCAGAAGGAACCATAGAACCAATGGCCACCTCAATAGCCACCATAGATCTTATTGTGGAAACGTTTGTACAAATGTCGCCTATCTCACCTCAGCACCCCCATCTCCACCATTGCCCCCACCTCTGCCTCTTACCACTAACGAGACCGTTGTAGTATGAACCACCACTACCCAAACTCCCACCTCATCAACCTCCTTTTCCTTCCATGAACCAACCTCTTAGACAACCTTCTTTTCCTCTATTGCCAACCCTCTTTTTACTTCCCCTTTTTTATCTATAGAGCCCGCCATTGGACACCCTATTGTACCTAATATAGAAGGACACCCAATACCCATTGAAGGTAGTTTAGGTACCCCTTCTTACCCCTATTCACACATTCCCCTTCCTCGTGATCCATACTTCTCATTTACATCATCCATGTTCCCCTATACGTCAATCGCCACCATCACCCCACCCCACTACATATCATTCATGGAAAGCTTCACCCATGTCCCCACCACACAGATGTTAGGTTCACTAACACTCACATCCACTTCACTATACACAGACACCACACTCACTTCACCTAGCATTCCCAGTTATATGGTAGTTCCCATAAGCACTGCATTATCCGATCCTATGGACATTTCTCCACCCATTGCACCTCCCCTCCTCCCATGCTCCCACCATCCCCACTCCCCCTCCCCCCACATCACTGGTACTATCATGCACAACATCCATCATTCCCATCCCCATTCCCATTTCCCCATCATTAGATACTATTCCCTTTGCATTTGCACCTATAAATACTACTTTCAATATGATAATTCAATGTGTATCACAAATTCAATAGGACTATCAACAACTAGAAGATTGGAATGATGCCTTCCAAGAAGAATCTCAAAGATTACAAGCATGAGTCACGGCTTTGGAAGCTGAAAATGAAGCGCTCCATGTAGAATACTTCACACTACAACAAGGTCATGTAGAACTAGAGTCCAAGGTACCCAATGTGGATGCCCAAGCTCTTAAAGACTTGGAGACAATGCTACATGATCAAAATCTCACCAATGCAAAACTACAAAGGAATATAGGGCTTTTGAGGAATCATATATCAGCAGCACTAGAAGAAAATAAGAGACTACAACAACAGAACCAAGATAATCTTAAAGCTACTATGGAAGGAACATGAAGCACACTTCTCAGCCCTACAGTTTCAAGCTATTCCCTCCAAAGACAACACGATCTTACTCGAGGAACATGCTAATTTTCTATATTCATATGAAAAGTTGGAAAAAGAGTGTGTAGACCTCAAGAAGTAGTTAACCATGCTGAACACATCTAGGCTAGAGGATGCAACCCTCTCAGAGACTACAAAGGAAGTGGAAACCCTCAAGGAAAAAGTTGAAGAACTCCAAAAATGGCTATTACAATATAAGAGGCCACCTTCTCCAATTGAAGAACTAGAGTTAGACACAATAGTGGGAATCCCTATCGAAGAGTCCTTTGAAGGCCCATACAAACTCATGCTAGTACCAGGAGAGCGCATCACTGAAGAGGGTAGATATGCTTTTGAAATTGAAGCACCAAATTGGCTCAAGAGAGTAGAATGGATAGGCCAGACACATGATGATAGGGTAGCAATACAAATACAATCAATGTTCAATCTAGAAGAAACAGTTCTCAAGTCTCCCTATTTCTAGAACTTATCACATCAATGCCTCATCACCACATCAGAATAGCAATACATGCCATACTTGATGGAGAGTGTTAATCTCCAAAAGAACAACTTACTCTTGTGATTAGAGCACCTCTATACCAAGAGTAAGTCAAACACTCCACTAATTTAGAGGATCAATTACTAACTATCAAAAGATTAACAAATCTGTGAAGAAGATGAAACACAGAAAAGTCTGCTGCACTATTTCTCCACATTGACCTATCAAACATGTAAAGTTTTTTATGAAACTTTGTATGAAGTATCTCCTAGAGATTGCGCATCTCCTCCAAGTTGAATTACTTCAAAATCTTTAGTATAACTTGAGAAATCAACTTCACAAGTTACCTATGTCAGAAACTGTCATTCAAAACAGTCGATTTTACACCTGTAACTTTTAAGACTTGGTTCTCCTTGAATAGAACCCGTTTAAGCAAATGCTTCTAGCCATGAGTAGCTTATCTTCCAACTTAAATATTAAGCCCTCACTCATGCAAAACTTTAAACTGTGCTAGGAGAAATGATCAAAACATTAAGTTCGAAATCTGCGCCTGTTTTAGGAACCTGTGAACACACTTCACATATGAATGTTCCTATACTTAATTCTCTAAGCCTGATTACAATTGGAAGCTAGAACTTTGTACAGAGGTTAAGCAACTCTCAACGTAGACTTGTACAAAAGCATTTCACAATTGATCTACTGTGTAAGGAGAAAACGTAGAAACATCGGGCGCAAATATTTTCAATTACTCAGAAGAATTACAGTTGAGTGATGAGAGCTAACTCAACTAACTTTTCCTCTATCTCATGACATCTAATTTCCTCATTCTTGACTTCTAACTATTGTCACATATGCTCTCCTACTTGCCCCGACTTTTCTCAAAGTATTTATAGATAAATTTGTACATGATTCTTACTTAACAAAAGATCTAAGTCAGCTATGACTATATTAATGTACATATGTGTACACTTCTCTTAACCTCTGAATGTGATCTTCTTCCAATCTTTAAGAATTGATTCTTCCTTCATCCTTTAATCTTCCAAGCCTTCAATTGGTGATTGGTTTGCACCAACAGCTCCCCCTCAATCATCAATTGAGGTTTTCTCTGTCTTCTTTATACTTGCCATGTCTTTGAACCTTTGTAACTTAGGTCCATCCAAGCTCTTTGTCATCATATCTGCCACTTGTTCTTTTGTTGGAGTGTACATCACTTCAATCTCTTTATCTAGTACCTTTTCCCTCAAGAAATGATACTGAATCTCTATATGCTTAGTCCTGGCATGAAAAACAGGGTTAGCTGCCAAATACAAAGAACTCATATTGTCTCCAAAAATTATTGGAATACTATGATCAATCTCAAAACTTTTCATCAAGGTCTTCAACCATATCACTTCCTTTGCAGCTTCTACCATTCCCTTATACTCAGCTTCTGTGGATGATAAAGCAACTGTATGTTGCTTCTTTGAACACCAAGAAACTAGCTTATCTCCAACATAACAGAGATATCCATGAGTAGACCTTCTATCATCTGAGTCACCTGCCCAATCTGCATCACTAAACACTTTGATTCTTGTGTCAGAAGTGAAACCATAATACAAACCTTCACTTAGGGTTCCTTTGATATATCTGAGTACCCTTTGGGCTGCAATCCAATGAGTCTTCTTTCGACAATGCATAAATTGTGACAACACACCTACTGCATATGATAGATCTGGCCTTGTCAAGGTAGCATAGATTAAACTACCTACCAAACTTTGATATTTCTTCATATCATTGAACTCTTCACTTCCATACCTGCTTAATTTATGATTTACCTCCAATGGTGTAGTTGAGATCTTGCAATCTTCCATGTTAAACTTGACTAAAAGATTCTTCAAGTATCTCTCTTGTGACACATATACTCCATGTTGAGTATACACAATCTGCATTCCTAGAAAATAAGATAAGTTTCCCAAATCACTTATCTTAAACTCCTTCTCTATTTGTCTTTTGAGTTCATTTATTCCTTGAGCATCTGTTCCTGTAACAATAATATCATCAACATAAATGCACATGTAAATGTATCCATTTTCACTTGCCTTCACTAGCAAGCTACTATCTGCCTTTGATGCTTGAAATCCACATTCATTCAAGAACTTGACCAATCTGTAATTCCAAGCTCTTGGGGCTTGCTTCAACCCATATAAAGCTCTCTTGAGCTTACACACATAATCTGATCCAATTGATTCCATGAAGCCTTCTGGTTGCTCCATATATACTTCATCTGCAATGTATCCATTTAGAAATGCATTTTTCACATCCAATTGTGATAATTTCCATCCCTTACAAGCAGCAATAGCAATCAATGTCCTAATTGTAGACATCTTAGCAACAGGACTAAAGGTTTCATCATAATCTACCCCATAAGTTTGGGCATAACCTTTGACCACAAGTCTAGCCTTATATCTAGACACCTTACCATCTGCAAACCTCTTTGTTTTATATACCCACTTACATCCAATGACCTTCTGATTCTTTGGTCTTGGTACTAATTCCCAAGTTTCATTTTCAAGTAGAGCATCATACTCTTCCTGCATTGCCTTCTCCCAATTCTGTTTACCTTTGGCTTCTTCATAAGTAGTTGGATCTTCTTCTGTTTTCACAATGTAGGCATAATCTTTTGTTGTTAGGAAAGATGTATCATAACTATACCTTATAGGTTCTTTCCTTTCCCTTGTAGATCTTCTGATTTCTGCACTTCTTGAAGTTTCAGCCTCATTTGATTCTGGATCAAATCTTGGCCCTTCTTCTACATGATCCTGCACTCAACTTCATCAACAATTTCTTCACATACTTTTACCTTTGCCTTTCCTTTCCTTTGTATTTCTTCAACACCTGCATTTGGTGATCCTGTATACCATATATTTTGCTCATCAAATGTCACATCTTTAGTAACAAGAAATTGCTTTGTGGATGGACTCCACAACCTGTAACCCATCTGTCTATCATCATATCCAATAAACACATACTTCTCTGCTTTTGGTTCTAGCTTATATCTTAATTGTGAAGGAACATAAGCATATGCAATACATCCAAATACTTTACAATGATCAAGAGTAGGCTTCTTACCCCACCATGCTTCATAAGGAGTTCCTCCATCCAAAGCTTTACAAGGCAACCTATTCACAAGGTATGTTGCAGTGTTAATGGCTTCTGCCCATAAGTAATTTGGACAATTCTTTTCCTTCATCATGGCTCTTGCAAACTCTACAAGAGTCCTATTCCTCCTTTCTGCTACTCCATTCTGTTGAGGGGAGTACCTGCAAGTTACTTCTCTTTTGATACCTGCATTCCACAAATAATCATCAAACTCTTTAGAGAAATACTCTCCCCCTCCATCTGATCTTAGCCTCTTGAGCTTTTGTCCTGTGATCCTTTCTGCATAAGCATGAAAATGTTTGAATGTCTTGAAAACTTCTGATTTGTCCTTGATTACATACAAAGTAATCCACCTGGTTGCATCATCAACAAACAACACATAATATCTGGATCCATTTATGCTATAGTCCCTTGAGGGACCCCATACATCTGTATGAACCAATTCAAGCCTATTTGAATGCTTGTACCCTGATTTGTTATAAGAACTCTTATGTGCTTTACCTAATTGACAAGCTTCACACTTGTACACCATATGTTGCCCTTCAATGTTTGGCAATCCAAGCACCACCTGATTCTTTGACATCTCCTTTATAGCTCTCTCATTGAAATGACCTAGCCTTTTATGCCATAGGTCTAATTCAGATACCTTTTGACTTCCATAGGTAAATAATGCATGTCCCACATTACCTTGGACTTTGAGAGTGAACAATCTTCCTTCCTTTTTACCTGCAATTATGTTTCTATATCCCTGATTTGGATCTTGTACATAAACACCATCATTTGTGAATCTTACCTCATAACCTTTCTCCACAATTTGCCCTACACTTATCAGATTTTTAGGAATAGTAGGAACATAGAGTACCTTGCTCAGAAGTGTACTTCCACTCTTTGTCTTCACTGATCCAATGCTCTCCACTTTATGTTTGGTATTGTCACCTGTTTGAACTGTATGTCCATTCACCCTTGCTTCCATATCAGTCATCAAAGATAAATTCCCACTCAGATGGTTGCTGCACCCTGAGTCAATATAAAACACTCTTTGATCTTCTCCCATTGATTCATGAGTTGCATTCAATATAAGAGTCATGTCATCCTTCTGATCTGATGCATAATTGTAATAATTATTGTTGTAGGACTGAGATTGGAAGTTTCTTCCACCTCCTCTACCATATGATGTCCTACCTCCTCTTCCTCTGAAATTGCCTCTTTGGTTTCTGCCTCCTCTACCTCTTTGATTATAATTCTGATTATTGCTTCCACCACTTTGATTGTTATACCAACAATCATTTGCCAAATGATTTGTTCTGCCACAAATCCAACAAGCTTTAGCATTATCTTTGTTCTTACCTCCTCTTCCTTTACCTCTGAAATTTGTCTTCCCTTTTGTGAAGTTAGCTTGATTTGAATTCCCTTCATCATCATTTGATTGCTTTCCCTTGCCATTCTTTTTCTTGTCCTTGGAGTACATAGCTTGACTTGTACTTCTATCATTGTCTCCTTTAAGATCCTGCTCAAAGGTTAGCATGTGTCCTAGCAATTGATTAAGATCAGGAGTAAAGTGATCAAGTGACAATTCTATGGATAATATAAAAGGCTTCCACTTCTCATCTCCTCTCAAACCTGTAAGTATTTGTCTTACCAACTTTTCCTCTTCAATGTCTTCATCCACTGCTCCCAAGCTATCTGCAATATCTTTCATCCTTGCCACATAATCTGAAATTGATTGTGAGCTCTTCTTCTTGAAGGTTGTGAACTCAGCCCATAGTGAGGACTTCCTTGACTTAGTTGTATTTTGGAAATGCTCTTCCAAGGCATTCCAAACATCTATAGCACTTTCCAAACCTCTGATGTGAGGTAGAAGGTAATCATTTACAGCCATGTAGATGATACTCCTTGCTTGAGCATCCTTTCTCATCCAAGTCTTCAACATTGCAAGCTCTTCCCTAGTAGGAATACTAGGATCTGCAAACTCAGGTTTTTCTTCATGATATAAGATCTTTGCTCATGAGGTGTGCTTCCATCCTCATGGACCATGCTGGATAGTTCTCCCTATCTAGCTTATCAATCTGCAAGCTTTCTCCCATCTTATGTTCACCTGTGTATTGAAATCTTCAAGCTTTACAAACAATGTATGTACCTTTACTTCGAATTAGACTCCTTTTGCCTTTCTTGATGTCAAATAGTCTTCTCCTCAAGCTTTGACTCCAAGCTTTCACTTCTTAGTCCTTCAAGTGTTGAATTTCTTGAATCTGCAGCAGTCGGGATCCTCCTTTCCTTAATTTGATGTCTCCTGCTCTGATACCACTGATGGAGAGTGTTAATCTCCAAAAGAACAACTTACTCTTGTGATTAGAGCACCTCTATACCAAGAGTAAGTCAAACACTCCACTAATTTAGAGGATCAATTACTAACTATCAAAAGATTAACAAATCTGTGAAGAAGATGAAACACAGAAAAGTCTGCTGCACTATTTCTCCACATTGACCTATCAAACATGTAAAGTTTTTTATGAAACTTTGTATGAAGTATCTCCTAGAGATTGCGCATCTCCTCCAAGTTGAATTACTTCAAAAGCTTTAGTATAACTTGAGAAATCAACTTCACAAGTTACCTATGTCAGAAACTGTCATTCAAAACAGTCGATTTTACACCTGTAACTTTTAAGACTTGGTTCTCCTTGAATAGAACCCGTTTAAGCAAATGCTTCTAGCCATGAGTAGCTTATCTTCCAACTTAAATATTAAGCCCTCACTCATGCAAAACTTTAAACTGTGCTAGGAGAAATGATCAAAACATTAAGTTCGAAATCTGCGCCTGTTTTAGGAACCTGTGAACACACTTCACATATGAATGTTCCTATACTTAATTCTCTAAGCCTGATTACAATTGGAAGCTAAAACTTTGTACAGAGGTTAAGCAACTCTCAACTTAGACTTGTACAAAAGCATTTCACAATTGATCTACTGTGTAAGGAGAAAACGCAGAAACATCGGGCGCAAATATTTTCAATTACTCAGAAGAATTACAGTTGAGTGATGAGAGCTAACTCAACTAACTTTTCCTCTATCTCATGACATCTAATTTCCTCATTCTTGACTTCTAACTATTGTCACATATGCTCTCCTACTTGCCCCGACTTTTCTCAAAGTATTTATAGATAAATTTGTACATGATTCTTACTTAACAAAAGATCTAAGTCAGCTATGACTATATTAATGTACATATGTGTACACTTCTCTTAACCTCTGAATGTGATCTTCTTCAAATCTTTAAGAATTGATTCTTCCTTCATCCTTTAATCTTCCAAGCCTTCAATTGGTGATTGGTTTGCACCAACAATACTTTGTATTATTGGCACATTATAATGCATAAATAAAGAGGCATACAGGAAAAGAACCCACATTTGCCACTCAATTTGAGCCAAATGATTTACCTAAGAAGACATAAGCAGGATCCATTTTTCAACGAAATTGGCGCAAATGAATATTGACAGATTATCCAAAAATGATGCACACATGGTCAAATATGCCATTATACATCAAATGTAACCCTTGCTATTGTCTTGTTGCCCCTCATTGATCTTGGAAGGTATTTGCCATCAAAGTTCAAAATAATAAATGGTATTCACGTTGGGTCAACTATCCTTATTTTGCTCCCCCCAGAGGGCCAACCACTGTGGCTTAGATGATATATACAATACACTAGTGGTCAACAAGGTTCAAGAATGTGCCCGACATTGCAACAAAGGTGTGTATGAAGATTTTTGAGCTAATGACAATAGCGTTCAAAACTTTTCGAAAATTCCAAGTCCATATATTTTGGCCCTAGGTTTTTCTCAAGGGAATCATGATCTCACATATGATATGATCCAAAGCCCTTCCATCAATATCATTTACGCTTGGCAGGCATGCATCAAGTATTTACCTACTGGCTACAAGCAGATGTTTGAAGAGATGTTCTCTACAGGGTAGTGAGAGTACCACTCAGATATTTTCATTCCCAAACCCACCCACCTATTGCATCTGTTTGTAGTAAAACAAGCAATACATGCCGACAAACTATGACTCCCACATCCAAATGTTCTAGGTCCAGTAGAGTGGGATCAACTAATGACAGATTTGGCACAAGGACTGTGCTTGCAAGAACATCATCTAGCCATGGATGTCGTCGAATATTACATCAAACACTCCTTACAACATGGGTCTATCAGGGATGATAGATGCAAGAGAGGGGGTGTTGGCAGCAGTCAGACCAGCCAAGGTGTTACAATACAAGGAAGCAATGTGCATTATCTAGAAATAGAAAAGCTTTATCAACTATAGGTATAAGTCTAACTAGTGAAGTTATCCATCAATTTATAGGCATTAAAAGTGGAAGAGATGCATGGATAAAGCTGGAAGGACTATTTGGAACAAGGATATATCAATCTCTTTATCACTTTTTATATCCTTCTTCCAATTAGAAATGACGGGCTCAACATCAATGGTAGAGAATTTTTAAAAATCTCAAAGCTATCAAGCACAATTTGCAAGGATGAATAATCCAGTGTTAGAACAAATTGCAATTGCACTTCTTGCTTCTTCATACAATATGATTGTCATTATTCTACATAACAACACAAATCCAAATCTTGATATAGTAATGAAAACAATCCAAGAGGAGAAGAGGTTAAGGGTTGAAGAGAACCTCAATGGAGGTTTTTACACAACAAAAGTCAGAAAATTTAAGAAATATAAGCATTGTGGCAAAACAAACCGCAAAGAGACAGATTGTTTTATTATTCAAACATGCAAATTTGTGGAAAGACACATAAGACAAGAGTTTTGTTTCAAGAAGAAAGAAGGTGAAGCAAAGAAAGCAAAAGAAGATATTCAAGATGACATAGATGGAGTGGATATCGAAACTTCTTCATTCATCAACTATTCATGTTAAAACATATCGTCTAGTTTTTATATTTTTTTTTCATTTGTGGATAGGAATGGATAAGAAAATATGATCTTGATTAGAAATGTCCAATCAACCTTGATAGTTGAGAAAGTGTGTTCAATTCTATATGCTATCTTTTGCTTTCCCATACATGTCTCTATCCTTCCAAGTCATACTTGGTTGAGAAGAGAATGGGAAAAAAATTCAAGTTCTCCTTTATTTGTGGCATGGAGTGCTCTTCATGTGCAAAGTCTTATTGTATTAATATACACATTGGCATGACACATTTACATGCACTTACAACAACATTCTTTTCAAGTAACTATGACATCTTTTCAATCAATAGTATATACCTATCCTAGAATATTCTTCTTGTGTCAACATAGGAGAGGATTACTGGACATGAACATTCTTCAAGAGGGTCATCAAATATTATGCAAAATTTTTCAAGATCAAAACTAGTAAAAAGGAGGTCAACTTTGGTCAAAATATGTAGGGTTTTTTTACATATTTAAAAAGTGCTATTGAAGAGATATAGAATGATATATCACGTATCAAATTTGGAGTAGACATGAGGATTAAAAATTCAAACCTTGATTTCAGGTCAAAATATGCTTTCAATCAATTTTTGTCCAATGATGGAGATTTAAAACATAGAAAGAAAAATAATCAATGAGCTAGATTTTTCCTAATCAAAAGCATAAAAAGAAACTGAAAAAAAATGGTAAAAATAATAGAAAAAAGCAAGTTTTGTGATTTGTGATACGAATCAGCTTTTCGGCTTTTTTTTGCTTGATTTTGGAATTGATTTTTTTTTTTTTGGGGGGGGGGGCTCAAACATCTATATAATGAGCATCTCATGAGCAAAATTACTCATCTTGTAGCATACCATCTCTCTTGAGCTCTGTAGCTAGGGTTTTGGAGAAACACCTTTGTAAGTATTTTTGCGATATTTTAGATTTATTTTGAGATGATTTGGCTCCTTCGCCAATCTCTTGTGTACATTGTCTCTCAATATTCCCTCTCTATACTCTTGTTGGAGTTAGATGTCTGCGGAGGCACGCAAATAGCACAAGGAAGAAGAAGAAGCTTGGAGCACAACACACAATACTGAATGTATTACCACTAGAATGTACAAAGATGTAGCCTGTTAGGGCAATAGGCGTATATACAAGCCGGGGGAAAAAAACCTCCTAAAGAGGGAAAAAAGTTCCCCAGCAGTCCTAGAGTGTTCACACACATCACTACCTAAACATATCAACAAATCCCCCCTGGAAGTGATGCGGTGAACAAGGAGCTGGCACTCATGTATAAGGAAGTGCCAAGCTATCTGGAAATCACTCCATAAAAGGAAGTAAGCCCAAAGCTTTGCAGAAAGCTTCAAATTTCTCCCTAGGTAGAGCCTTTGTGAAAATGTCTGCAATGTTCTCCTACATGAGCACATATGCCAAGCTGATCTCCCCAGCAGAGAACCTCTCCTAGACATAATGATAATGCACGTCAATGTGCTTAGTGCGAGCATCGAACACAGGGTTCCTGGCAACTGCCAATGTGCTCTGCCTCTCAGTGAAGATGGTGGTGGCAGAATACTGACCAACACCCAAATCAGCCATAAGGCATCTGAGCCACACACACTCAATAGTCACTGTGAAAGCTACCCTATACTCAACCTCACAACTAGAAGTGGCCACAATAGGCTGCTTCTTGCTCAGCCAAGATATTCATGAGCTACCAAGCATGGAGAAAAAACCACTAGTGGACACGCGAGTGTCATAGCAACCAGCCCAGTTAGAGTAAAAAAAAGCATGCAAATATGGCGGTAGTGATCCCCCCTTGGGATAAAACAACCCAATAGCCAGGTACCGCTCAAGTAGCGAAAGATGCACTTAACCACCTACCAATGCTTGACACTTGGGCAATGCATAAACTTGCTCATTTGTGAGAGCAAATTGAATATCTAGCCAAGTTATGCATAAGTAAATCAGGCATCCAACAACATGCTGATAGAGAAGAGCATCAAATGCATCTCCAGCATCATGAAGACTCAATCATAAACCTGTCTCCATAGGAGTGGCAATAGGTTTACAGTTTTCAAGGCCAAATGCTCCAATAATGTATCAATATATTTCTTTTGACACAAAACCATTCCACCATCAACGTTCATAAACTAAATGCCCAAATAATGATGCAAATGCCCCAAATCAGACATCTCAAATGAGGCATGCAAATCAGCCTTAAAGTCAACAATGTGCATGTCATGAGAACTAGTGAGCAGCATGTCATCAACATATACCACAATGATCAAAAGCACATCATTCGCATGCTAAACATATAAGTTGCTTTCAATTGGACTGTTATCAAAACCATGTGCAATAAGATGTATCTTTTCATAACAAGCACGTGGTGCTTGCTTTAAACCATATAATGCCTTCTTTAACCTGCACACTTGGTTTTCATGCCCTTTCTGCACAAAGCCACGGAGCTGAAAAACATTCACTTCTTCATGCAAGTCACAATTCAGAAATGTTGTTTTAATGTCCAACTGATGTACATTCCAACCATGATGAGCTTCAAGTGCATAGATGCTACGAACAATAGTCATTTGGCAAGTAGGAGCAAAGGTTTCATGAAAATTGATTCCTCTTTCTTGCACATAACCCTTTGCAACCAGCCTAGCCTTATACTTGTCAACTGTACCATTAATCTTACACTTCATCTTGTACACCCACTTAGTATCAATGGCCTTCTTGCCATGAGGCAAGTCACAAGTACCATTCTTCATTATAGCATCATATTCAGATTGCATAGCAGCCATCCAATTTTTTGAATTTTGTGCTTCATCAAACCAAACAGGCTCATTCTCATCACAGAGCCTAGATGAAGCCATAGCATAGCAATCTGATGCAAAAGAGGCTCTATGAGAGCCTGAACGAGTACGATATGACAGAAGTGCATCTAATTTGTTGTCATGTGAAGTCTACACCAGCCATTTTGGCATGATTTTTGCCTACTCAATATCAGTTCTCTCATCAACAAGTGCATCATGTAAATCATAAAAAATGGAATGATCTACATCATCACATGAAACCTGCAAAGGTTGAGAAGTTGCCTCATTAGGACCAGCATTAGACTGTCCACTTGTAAAAAGAGGCAACAAAGTATCATACATGTCTTTGGAAGAAAACATCACGACTGAACAGAATGTGTTTAGTCTATGGATAATAGAAATGATAGCCTTTACTTTCATAATTATACCAAACAAAAATATATTTTACTGCTTTATCATCCAATTTTTTGCAATGTTGTTCAGGCAATAATGCATATGCCAGACAACCAAGACCATGGAGAGGAGCAAGAGATGGCTTGTCATCATGCCAAGCCTCATATGGAGTGATAGATTGCAACGCTTTAGTGGGACACCTGTTAAGTACATATGATGAACACATAACAGCCTCAAGCCAAAAACTATGTGGTAAAGCCTGGCTCTTGACCATACACCTTGCCATCTCCATGAGGGCCCTATTCTTTTGTTTAGAAACTACATTATGTTGAGGTGTATACGGCACCGTACATTGGTGTTTTATCCCATGTTCAGCCAGAAATGCATTCAAGTCAGAAGACATATATTCCCCCCTTCGATCTGAACAAAGGTTGCCCATTTTACATGCTGACATATTTTTAGCCAAAACCAAAAACAGTTTGAAGCACATGAACACTTCGGGCTTTTCCCTCAATGGATATACCCATGCATGCCTAAAAAAATCATCGATGAAAGTCACAAACTAAGGATAATTTTCAAAAGAAGGTGTCTGCATAGGACCACAGACATCACTATGTACAAGTTGTAATTTCCGAGTAGCCCAAACTGAACCATCTTTTGGAAATGAGAAATGGTGAATTTTACCCAAAATATAGCCTTCACATACATGTTTACTAGGTGCCTCAAGTTTGGGCAAAGACGACACCATTTCAAATTTCTATAGGCATAGCAAACTAGAAAAATTCAAATGACCAAAGCGTGCATGCGAAAGCTTTGCATCTGACATAGCCTCAGAATCATGTACTACACATGTTGAATCATTATGAGATCTTTCATATTCTATGAGCTTATACAGCCCATGACATAAAATGCAAGAAGTAATATTCATGTCGCCATTTGACAGATCATGAATTGTACACCTGTCATCAACAAATTTCACAACCAATCTAATCTTGGCTAAAGTCGAAACTGATAACAGATTCTTCTTGATCCCTGGAATAAATAAAGCATCTGACAAAGTGAAAGAACTACCATCAACAGTAGTCGGAATGAGCTTACCAACTCCCCTGATAGGATAAGAGAATTTGTTGGCACATGTGACAGTATTTCCTGTAGGGGCAAGCTCAAGTGAAGAGAAGAAAATGCACTGCAAGGTAATATGTTTGGTCTCCCCACTATCAAAGTACCAAACATCTGAGTCTACTGCAGACATGCACTGCTCATGAGAAGATGGGTCAAAACTACAAACAGTAGTAAATGCCCATTCTTCGTCCTGCACAAGATTCGCAGACTCTGTTTTCAGTGTAGAGGCCTCTACAACAACCATTCAAGCCTCCTTTTTCTTTGCCTCTTTTGTAGCCAGTTTTGGACAATTCTTTATGATATGATCATTCCATTTACAATACTTGCAAAACATTTTCTGCTTTTCTGATTTCTTCTCATCTTTATCTACCTTCTTCCAATGTGCAACATTTGCAGATTTTTGCTTACTAGTAGAAGAGCTCCATTTTCCTTTGCCCTTCTGACTAGCTAGGAAAGCTTGATCTGCAACACACATAATAGACATTTTTTGCCTAGACTGATCTTCCTGCAATAGAACAAAAACTAACTCCTCAAATGACAAGGCATTTGGATTTCCTTTCACCATCAACCAAAGAATAGAAGCAAAGCTCTGATATGAATCAGGAAGACCATTCAGAATGGTCTGCACAAGTGAGCTATCTGGTATACCCTCATTGTTCTTTCAAATCCTTGATCTTTGTCAAAAAACTATCCATAGAATCATCTTCATTCATGTGCTCACTCTCCAACTGTTTTCGGAGGTAAGCAACACGAGCCTCATTCCTAGCCTGGTACAATGTGGTAAGTGTATCCCAAGCATCCTTAGTTGTTCTACAAGAGCGAATGTAAGGAATAATGGCACATTTGATATACAAAGCTATCAATGCATGTGCTTGGGCATCTCTACCATCCCAACAAATTTTCTCTGCAATAGGTGTAGTAGAAACCGCAACACGAACAAGAATATGCAAAATATCATCAACTTCGACACCTTCTGCATCAGTTTTAGAACCTGTAGTTATAACAAATGTAGGTGTGATAGGACGTTTTTCAACACCCTGCACAATGTTTCACAGTCCTTTTGCAACCAATACATGTCGCATCATATAAGCCCATAATGGGTAGTTAGTACCATCCAACTTATCCTCAACATCCAACATACCGAATACATCACTGCTTTCAGCCATGGCCAGTGATACCTTGATGCAAAAAATTGTTTGTATCTCAAAAAGTTGAACAGAGCTGCCCAAACGAATTCTACTAGATCTGTATGTTGGAAACAAAGGCCAATATCCTATTGGTCAAGCTATATCCCATGGTCAAGTTGGTCCATGATTCAGCATTGTTGGAGCAAGTGTATGACAAGCCTAAGTATTGGCTTGAGTCCCACAAAGTCATAGAAGAAGCCTTAAAATGAAGACTATGTAAAGTTCACTTGTGAACTACCTCTTGTAAATTTTGAAGACTTTACTTAATGTAAAAGTGAAAGAATCTTAAGTGGTTGAATCCACTTGATCAAAAAGGGAAAGAGGAGCCACAAATTCGTGATTTGTGGTAGGTAGAGAATCAAATCAATCATTGATTGATTGCAGAGTGATTGAGGGAAGTTAGCCTCCCAAACTCAACTATAAATAGATGGCAGTTTTAGTCGTGGTTAGAGAGACCTATGTGAAGACCTCCAAGAGCTGAGATTTATGCCATATCAAGGTGTGATTACAAGGCACACATATGTATCAGTAAGTCCATTGTATTGTATAAGCAATATACTTTGATTTTCATGATTATTTGAGTTCATATGTCCATGTTCTTGTGAAGTCTACTCTCACTGCCATTACTCTCATTTTTCTCAGTCAGATTGCAGAGATCGTTTCTCTGCGCTTGGTGCATCATTTCAGTGATTTAACTTGGTAAAGTTAGTTCTATAAGTCTACTATATGATCACAGATTTTCATGTCATTTGGATGTTGCAATCTTCAGTTATGTTGAGTTGAAGTCAACAATGTTTGTTCATTTTCACTTCTCTGTAAGGTACCCAACTTTTTCACTTCTCTGTAAGGTACCCAACTTTTTCACTCACCTTGTCAGAGTCCTTTCTCAGTGGTTACTTATCCAAATTCACTGATTTAAAGCTTGTTGGATTTATCTTACTGTCTAGTATAACCATACAAATTTGCATAATCATTGGATTCCTACATTTTGAGTTATCTCTATTTTTTTGCTCACTGGTCTCAAACTGTAGCAACCCGTGAAAATCGGGATGATGTCATCACTTGTTAAAACTCATTCTCAGTGTGTGGTTTATTATTTTTTATGAGATTATTCTTGAAAGTTAGCTCTTTAAGTTAACTAGACTTCCCCAAGAGGAATTAAGCTAATTACTGTTGTGCTCAGAGAATTATGCAAAACAGTGGACAGGTGTATGAACCAAAATAGCAAGTTTTTCACCTCTGAGCTAACTCCAACTTATCTGTTTTGATCTATCTTTTTGAGAGTGATCTTCCAAGGTACATAGGGTGTCTAATACATCCATTGGCAAGCTAAAAGGGCCCACCATATACTCTTGGAGTTCATTTGGCTGGTGTAGATCAAGGATTTTGCAACACCTCTTCATCTTCAAGCACATACCTATCCATCTCTTCACAGTGGTATCAGAGCAAGGTTGGACAACATGGCAGATGGATTTCCTTCATCAATTGACAGATTGGACAGAGGTAACTACTCAGCTTGGTCATTAAGAATGGAAGCTTATCTCCAAGGTAGAAGTTTATATGGTTATGTGGTTGGAGATGAAGTTATGCCAAGTTTCAGGAACAAAAGCCAACCAACACGCTAAAGATTGAGCACATGGTGCTCCAAGGATGCACTTGCAAGGTCTTATCTCCTCAACTCTATCTCAGATTTTTTGTTGCCTCACATTAGAAGTTGTAAGACATCTCAGGAAGTGTGGGATGCACTTGAAGCTTTCTTTTCTTCAAGTACTAAAGCTAGGAAGCATCAACTATGGCTGGATTTCACAACTCTCAAGAAGGCTCCCAAACAAAATGTGACTGATTTTGTCACAAAGCTCAAGGACATAGCAGATCAGTTGGGAAGCATTGGAGAGGTAATAGATGAAGAGCAAATTCTAAGGCAGGTCATCAATGGCTTGAAGGTAGATGACAAGTGGGAAGCATTCACCACAGCTATGGATTTGTACATGGACATGCATGTACCTGATTTCAATATACTCATTGGACAACTACTTACTCAAGAGGCAAAGCTTATAGAAAATGGAGAAAGCTCTAAAGGTAATCAATCTTTAGCTTTATACACTGATAAAAGCAAGTCCAAAGATAACAAAGGAAAGGCAAAGAAAGTGGATGATGAAGCAAGTACATATCAAGCTAACTATGCAGGTAGAGGAAGACATGGAAGAGGTAGAGGAAGAGGAGGTAGACAAGGCAGGGGGAAATCCCAAGACTCCAACTCATGTTCTATTTGTGGATTAACTAATCATACAACTGAAAATTGCTTTAGGAATTCCAGGAATCAAAGAGGCAGAGGATACAATAGAGGAAGTTATGGCTACTCAAGAGGAAGGTTCAACATTTATCATGGCAACTACAACAACTACAATCATTCAAACTATCAAGGAGGCTACAAAGGAAGGAGAGACTACAATAACTACACAGAAGACTCAAACAAAGAGGATTCATTATTGATCATGAACATGGCTATGCCACAAGGTAAATCTGATGAGCATGTTTTCTACATAGATTCAGTTTGTTCAAATTATGTGGCAGGAAATGTGGCACTCCTATCAGATTTAGAAGATCCAAGGAATAAGCATGAGGTACAAACGGGAGATGACACAAGACATCTTGTGGAGAAAATAGGCAATGTCAAAGTACCCGATGGAAACATCAACCTACTCAGTAAGGTACTCTATGTCCCTACCATTACAAAGAATTTGATAAGTGTTGGGCAGATAGTAGAGAAAGGGTTCCAAGTCAGGTTCACAAAGGCAGGAGCATTTGTTGAAGATCCAAGTCAAGGATTCAAAAAAATTGCAAAAGGTGAAAAGACAAGTAGATTGTTCACATTTGAATTATAGGACACTAGAAACATTGCTCTCTTTAATTATGGTAGTCAGACACTCACAGAATTGGAAGTATGGCACAAAAGGTTACCACATATTGGTGAAAGGTCATTAAAGCAAATTTGCAGGGACCAAAGTGTACTTGGACTCCCTAACTTGTCAAAACAACATATGATTTATAAGTGTAGTGCATGTCAATTTGGAAAGTCTCACAGGTTACCATTCATGAAGAAAGATTATATGCATGAAGATCTCTTGGAGTTGGTTCATACAGATGTATGGGGACCTAGCAAGGAAGCTTCAATATATGGATCAAGGTATTATGTCTCCTTTATTGATGATTGCAGTAGATGGACTATCCTATTCTTTATGAAATACAAAGATGAAGTTTTTTCATGTTTCAAAAGATATTTGGCTCTTGTGAAGAATCAAACAGGTAAATCACTAAAAAGGCTAAGGTCAGATGGAGGGGGAGAATACTTCTCCCATGAGTTTGATTCTTTTCTTCAAGAAAGAGGAATCAAAAGAGAGGTAACTAAAAGGTACACTCCTGAGCAAAATGGAGTGGCAGAAAGGAGGAATAGGACAATTGTTGAAGCTGCAAGGTCTATGTTAAATGAAAAGCATTTACCTAATTACTTATGGGCTGAGGCTGTATCTACAGCCACTTACTTGATTAACAGGTTGCCTTCAAAATCCCTTGATGGGATGACTCCATATGAGGCTTGGAATGGAAGAAGACCAAGCTTAGATCATTGTAAAATTTTTGGATGTATTGCTTTTGCTCATGTTCCTTCAGAGGTTAGAGGCAAGATGGATCCAAAAGCAGAAAGGTGTGTATTTATTGGATATGACAACAATCAAAAGGGCTATAGGTTATACAACCCTACCAACAAAGGATTCTTGGTAAGCAGAGATGTAGTTTTTGATGAGAACAATTCATGGTATGAAGATTCATGCAGGAAGATCAATTTACCATATGATCTTGAAGAAGATTTTCCAAAGCTTGGTAGAGAACAACCAAAGATTGAAGAACAAGACACCTCAGAGGATGATGAAGAATCTTAGATGGAAAAGATCAAAGCATGGAAGTCTAAAGGTAAAGCAAAATTGCAGGAACTTGGACATGAGGCAGAATCATCACATCATGGCCTAAGAAGATCTATGAGGGAAAAGAAAAAACTAGAAAGGTATGGGTTTGATACCTCATTAGTAACTAAACATTCTATCTACATAGCACACGACATTAACCAAGAGGAGCCATCATCATTTGAAGAGGCCAAAGAAAAAACAGAATGGAAGCATGCAATGAAGGAAGAGATTGAAGCACTTGAGGAAAACAACACTTGGGATTTGGTGCCCAAGACTTCATCCATGAAGGTAATAGGGTCAAGATGGGTCTATAAACTCAAGAAGAATTCTGATGGTTCCATTAACAGGTATAAGGCAAGGCTTGTAGCAAAAGGCTTTGCACAAACTCAGGGAATTGATTATGAGGAGACCTTCTCTCCTGTGGCAAAGATGCCTACTATTAGGGTTTTGCTTAGTATTGCCTCTTCCAAGAATTGGAAGATACTTCAACTAGATGTAAAGAATGCATTCTTGAATGGTTGGATAACAGAAGAGGTATATATGGCACAACCACCTGGTTTTGAGAATCAAGTTTATCCTGATTATGTGTGTAAACTTAACAAAGCATTGTATGGTCTCAAGCAAGCTCCAAGAGCTTGGAATTTCAGGCTTGTTTCATTCTTGCAGGACAAAGGTTTTCAACCAAGCAAGGCAGATCCTTCACTCTTTATTAAAAAGAGTAATTCTGAGATCATCTATCTATGTGTATATGTAGATGATATTATATTGACAGGAAATGATGCAAATAGTATGAAGAAGATCAAAGATCAGATGAGAGAAGAGTTCAAGATAAGTGATTTGGGTTCACTTACCTACTTCCTAGGTTTGGAATTTGTCTACAAAGATCATGGTTTGTTTCTCACTCAAAGAAAGTACATTAAGGACATGTTGGCAAAATTCAAGATGCAAGATTGTAAGATTGCAGGTACTCCAATGGAGGTCAATCACAAGTTGAGCTCACATGAAGGTGAACTCAT
Source organism: Ceratopteris richardii (assembly GCA_020310875.1). Taxonomy (NCBI): domain Eukaryota; kingdom Viridiplantae; phylum Streptophyta; class Polypodiopsida; order Polypodiales; family Pteridaceae; genus Ceratopteris; species Ceratopteris richardii. The sequence goes on from CM035424.1 coordinate 8,130,914, forward strand.
AGAGGACATCACATCATATCAAAGTCTAGTGGGTAGTCTCAACTATGCCACATTGACAAGAGTAGATATATGTTACATTGTGAGTGTGCTAATTCAATTTATGCACACACCAAGGAAACCACATATGGATACTGCCAAAAGGATTCTCAAGTATCTCAAAGGAACCATAAATGAAGGACTTTATTATCCTTATGTATCTGATTTAGGTTTGAAGCTATTTTCTGATGCAGATTGGGCTGGCTCCAAGGAAGATAGAAGGAGCACTTCAAGTTATCTTACCTTTGCAGGTTCAAAGCTTATTTCATGGTCATCCAAGAAGCAACCCACAGTTGCTCTCTCTTCTACTGAAGCTGAATATAGAGGTCTTGCCATAGCTACTCAAGAAGCTATGTGGATGAAGACATTATTCAAAGATCTTGGATTGGAGTTTGGAACTCCAACTATTTTTGGTGACAATATGAGTTCTATTCACTTGGCTGCTAATCCTATTTTTCATGCAAGGACTAAACATATTGAAGTTCATTATCACTATGTATGAGAGAAGGTTCTAAGCAAAGAGATTCAAATATCATATGTGTCCACTCATCAACAATGTGCAGATATTCTAACCAAAGCATTCATTTGGATGGTACAAAGCTTTGCAAATTCAAGGCTATGATTGGTTTGCAGGTAATCTTGGAAGATTGAAGACCTCAAGCATACTTGGCTTGAGGGGGAGCTGTTGGAGCAAGTGTATGACAAGCTTAAGTATTGGCTTGAGTCCCACAAATTCATAGAAGAAGCCTTAAAATGAAGACTATGTAAAGTTCACTTGTGAACTACCTCTTGTAACTTTTGAAGACTTTACTTAATGTAAAAGTGAAAGAATCTTAAGTGGTTGAATCCACCTGATCAAAAAGGGAAAGAGGAGCCACGAATTCGTGATTTGTGGTAGGTAGAGAATCAAATCAATCATTGATTGATTGGAGAGTGATTGAGGGAAGTTAGCCTCCCAAACTCAACTATAAATAGATGGCAGTTTTAGTCGTGGTTAGAGAGACCTATGTGAAGACCTCCAAGAGCTGAGATTTATGCCATATCAAGGTGTGATTACAAGGCACACATATGTATCCGTAAGTCCATTGTATTGTATAAGCAATATACTTTGATTTTCATGATTATTTGAGTTCATATGTCCATGTTCTTGTGAAGTCTACTCTCACTGCCATTACTCTCAGTTTTCTCAGTCCGATTGCAGAGATGGTTTCTCTGAGCTTGGTGCATCATTTTCAGTGATTTAACTTGTTAAAGTTAGCTCTATAAGTCTACTATATGATCACAAATTTGCATGTCATTTGGATGTTGCAATCTTTAGTTATGTTCAGTTGAAGTCAACAATGTCTGTTCAATTTCACTTCTCTGTCAGGTACCTGACTTTTTCACTCACCTTGTCAGAGTCATTTGTCAGTGGTTACTTATCCAAATTCACTCATTTTAAAGCTTTTTGGATTCCGCTTACTGTCTGGTATAACCATACAAATTTTCATAATCATTGAATTCCTACATTTTGAGTTATCTCTATTTTTCTGCTCACTGGTCTCAAACTCTAGCAACCCGTGAAAATCGGGATGATGTCATCACTTGTTAAAACTCATTCTCAATGTGTGGTTTATTATTTTTTATGAGATTATTCTTGAAAGTTAGCTCTTTAAGTGAAATAGACTTCCCCAAGAGGAATTAAGCTAATTGCTGCTGTGCTCAGAGAATTATGCAAAACAGTGGACAGGTGTATGAACCAAAATAGCAAGTTTTTCACCTCTGAGCTAACTCTAACTTATCTGTTTTGATCTATCTTTTTGAGAGTGATCTTCCAAGGTACATAGGGTGTCTAATACATCCATTCGCAAGCTAAAAGGGCCCACCATATACTCCTGGAGTTCATTTGGCTGGTGTGGATCAAGGATTTTGCAACACCTCTTCATCTTCAAGCACATACCTATCAATCTCTTCACAGTATGAGTATAGTCTTGTACTAGTCCTCATACAAGGAAAAGCGCCCAGTGCTCTTGGTTAGGTGAAGAGCCGCATATGCAATCAGCGTGGGTTCAATCCCCGCCTCCGGCAACGGCGCGTGCGATGAAGTATGAAGCTTTATTTTTAAAACAGCGGACAGTTTTTGCTTTTACATTAACGAATGGACAACGTCAAACTTTAATCGTGCTTTATTGAAAGCTTTATGCGAACGTAGCTTTATTGGAGCAAGTGCTTTTGGAGCTAATCTAAAACTATAAAACTAAGTGTTTGGGCTCACTTGTATTCATCCTTCACCTAGTGTTCAACACAAGCCTTGGAGCACCATGGTTGAGGATTACTTCCTAATTCTCCCTATTAGAGTGTAGTCCAACAACCTCCTCCCTATCATATCTTGATTCGAACATTTTTTCCTTTGCAAAATGAAATAACACCTAATGCACATTGTGCTCATAAGTTGTTTATGTTGGCAAGCATGTATATGCTCTTGTTTGTAATTTTGAAAGGGAAACTCTACTTTCTTATGTTTTTTTTTCATTTTGTATATATAGATATGATTGAAATATATGAACCTTGCATTTTTGTGACATGAGAGAAAGTTTCTTTCAATCTTCCATTATCTCAAAGGTTCCTGGTGCAAATATGGACTATGTTACCATATGCATAATCTATCAATCAAAGCTATTGTTCTAAGCTAGATCTATGTTTTCATAAATAATATGATATATTATAATATTTATGAAAACATTACAATATTTACAATGTTGTTTTCATACATATATTGTAATAATAATATCTATGTGAGTTTAGACTTAAAATAGGTCATGATGACCATGAGCAAAGATTACATCAATGAAGGAAGGTTTCACTTCAACCTAAGGTGAAGCATGATTTTTTACCCATTAGTTGGACCTTGATCATTTAACTACATATATTTCAATGTATTATTGGGAAACCATTTTTAAATAAATAATGCGAATGTGATTGTTCGTTTATCAAATAAAAGACTTTAGCCAAACTAACATCTCCAGTATATACCTTTCATGCCTCCTAACTCGTGATGCAAAATATTTATAAGTATGACTCTTTGTCTTTTAAATAGTGCAATAATTATATATTTTTCTTTTATATTTTATTCATAATTAACAAAATGAAACATGGGGTGTACCTTTCTGTCTATGAAAGTTCTAATTATGTGAAAGATAGAATCTTGAGGATATGCTTGAACTAGAATATTATCATATCATAGATATTGCTTCCATGTGGACATTGTTATTATTAGTCTCCATGTGAAAGGTCAAATGGTCATTGAAAACTCTTGTATATGTATGTTATAAGTAAATATATAATGATTTGGTTATACACACACTATATTGAGATCACCCATTATGAAACTTGCATATTGAAAATTTTTCTATTTGGTTTTTTGGTTGTATTTTTCTGCAAATTTGCATCCACAAGTACATAGGGCATCCATGTAGAAGAAAAAAATATGTACACGATATAGAAGTTTTGAATATATAGCTATACTTAAATGATATCATGATATTCTTAGAAGATCTAGACAAGCATGAATGTCATGTAAAACATGGTTCTAGAGAAACTACGAGAGAAAGGAGCATATGCAAACTGAGAAAAATGCTCCTTCCATCATACATGAGTAGAATTATTAGGATATATTATCTTAGAAAAGGAAATCTTCATAGATCCTAAGTGTAGAGAATACATGTGTGGAAGAAAAATGAAAAAAAGAGTGTACTCACAAAATGGAAAAGTGTGTGAGATGAAGGGCTTTGGTGTGTAGAACAAGCGGAGCAATGAGAAGATGGAAAGAGAGGGAAGAGAAGAGAGACGTGCACACATGCATGGGAGCCTTGAAACCATCCTAATGATGACTCGTGAGGTAATGCTCTATATATGATGTATATATATGAACATAGGGGTAAGATCACATGATCCTACATCCTCAACAATCTTCCACTTAAGGGTCAATGTGACTATAAGTGGTAACACATACAAATAATGATGTAGGACTATACAATAACGTACATGAAGAGTCCGGATCTCAACCCATACCACTAAGCCTACACCAACTGCCTTGAACAAGGTGTATCCATGCACCTCAAACTGCTCTAGACTCATAGATAAGAGTCGAGCTCACATCTGACTGATGCAAGAACTGATGGAGTTCCTACAAAGCTCCCACTTTCTCTATGCCTATGTCAATCATCAAATGACTGACAACTCCAAGTGAAAATGCTTGAAAACCAACTACAATGTTTGATCTCAAGCATAATAACTCATCGCTACAAAGTTAGATTGGTTGTCAAAGGATATGCACAAAAATATGGCATTGACAACATTAGACTCCCGAATGCTGACAAAACATGTGCCATCCTAGCTAACCTAAGAATGTCAGCCATGCCTGTACTCAAGGCATCCAAAGCACCATTGTCAAGACCACCATGTCCTGACATATCTGTGTCAACATCTAGCATGAGCGAATCCAAGAATGAATGCATGATGGCTGACTCATCAAAATCTAAATCAGTCATGCTCTTCACCAAGGATGTGTCTAGCTATGCAGTATGAGAGCTAGTATGCTCTGGCATACACTGTATCATAAGAGCTATCCTGCTCTACCACACCAAGTGAATCATCATGCTCCACATGAGCTAACTACACATCAATACCAAGATCAAATTTATGATCAAATTCTAACTGAGCATCATCACAATGCTCTACATGAGCATCCACATCATGCTCTAAAGCATCCAACTGATCATCCAAAGTGTGCTCCACATGAGCATCCATATGATCAGCAAAATCATGCTCTGCAAAAGTATCATAAGCATCTATATCATGCTCTACATAAGCATCACGAGCATCCAAAACATGTTCTACATGTGCATTCATCATAGCATATGAATCCTGCCATACATGTGCATCATGAATGTCAATAGACTTATGTGTAGATAGACAAAATGAGACATGACGAGTCAAACATCGCACATAAGGTTGAACTCCTATTGAGATGAGAATGTCTCTCACATGAAGTATCTGTAGTGGATGAATGTACCCAATCCTAACACCTCTGACAAGCATAAGCTGTCCCAACTGCAATTGAAAATAATGCTCTCCTATAACTGGCTAACTCAAATCAATCTCATAGGGAATGAAGGCACATCGCATACATGTCTGAGTATAAGTGATGCTCCACTAGGTAGTATAAGTCATACATCTCCCACACCCTCAATGTGATATGCCATACACGCAAGTGCACACATCCATGAATCTCACCTAAGAATCGATAAAACCACTTGCGATGTGGAGTAACATGAAAACCGGCTAATGCATCAAGCAATCAAGCTATATGTGTGCTATACAATGAACAAGAGGAATCCTGAGATGAACCATAGGAGAAAGTGATTTCACAATCACTAGCATAATCAATTGCCATAGACTCTCTTGAAATCACGACCTGACCTGCATCACATGCATATCTCTAACGTCATCATCATATCCACATGAAGCAACATCATCAAATATGACCCTCTTGACCACAGTGCCAACATGGAATTTGTCAATGTGATCTATGTCTCACATGAGTTAATGGACTCACATACATATCATGTAGTCTCTGCCATAATGCACTACTCATCTTCTCATACATAACAAACTCATATATAGAATCCACAAGCTGTAATCAAATAGTGGACTTGTCCAATGCATCCATATCCATCCATACTTGGTCGGGCATGTCACAAGGCCTCTGTGAACCTCCAAAGTTTTGACAATATCCACCATGAGATTTTTATCGCCAAGGCGTAGGTCCTGCAAGAATGAAATGTAAAACATGAAACATGAAATGATAATCATATGGTAGTACATTTATATGTTTTAGTCCTCCATGGAATGTATGAAGTCCTCATACGTATCAGTAGAACCATGGAATCCCCCTCTGAATCGAGAAGATGGCTCAAAAAAAGATCCAACTGAGTGATGTATCCATGTAGATCCTATGGAGAATGGAAGGATGTTGGACTTCATTGAACACTATATGCTCAGAATGTTACTCTAAAAGAGGTAAGTGGAATCTTGAAGAGATGAATAGAAAATGATGAGCCACTAATTTTGGAGTAAATCCCAACTATATTTGAGGGGAAATGAAAACCATTGATGGTACAACGGGAGGTGTAGCCATCTAAGGTGTAAATTGAGACTATATCTTATTAGAGTCCTCATGCTCCAAAAATATACCATGATCACGAAAGCCATGTACAAAGAGAGTGTATGCCACATAGTGTGATTGTCTGGTAGTGGAATGATCCCTCTCTAAAGATGAAATGGAAGGATCCAAATCCTAAGAAGAATCCAAAAGGATTGAACACTTTGATTATTCATTAAAAGTGTATTCTCTAGTAACTATAATTGAGTTGAATCTTACGGCCATATAGTTTGTATGCCTTTTGACAGTCACTATAACTGATGAAAATGTATTGATTAGGCATATCATCATCAAGGCTTTGCACATAGGCATCAATACCAAAGACTCTGAAATATCTCACATTAGCTTTCCTCTGAAACTAATCCTTGAATGGGATTTTGTTCTTCAAAACATGTGAGAACCCTTTGTTAAGAATATGTACCATTGCATGTATAGCTTCACTCCAAAACGTTTTTGGAAGTTGCTTTTGATGAAGCATAGTATTGGTCAGCTGTGACACACTTTGAATATTCTGTAGAGGAATACCTTGTTGAGCATCCTTCTTTGCTTGGTAATTAATAATTTGTTGCTTCAAATACTTTGAGAAATTATGGTTGATAAAGCCACTATCTCCATCTTATCAGATGGCCTTTAAAGAACTTGTAAAGTCATTTTGAACTATTGGTGTCCACTCCTTGAACTTAGAAAGTGCATCATCTTTATGTTTTAGTGGATAAACCCAAGTGCACCTAGTGATTTCATCTATCAAGAAGAAGTAAAGTGATCCACTTAGTGATGGTGTATGCATAGATGCACAAAGATTGGCATGGACTAATGTTAAGGGTTTAGATGAGGAAATTGATGCTTCCATAGGCAAAGTGCTAAATGTCTACTTAGCACATGCTTGGCATTTCAACTCCACTTGTGCGATCCATGTAAATCCTTGACAAGATGACTTGCAGAGATCTTTGCTAAGTAAGAAATGTGTGCAAATCTGAAATGCTACAAGCTAAAGCTTGAATCCTTGGCCATGAAACTCGAAAGCTTGTAGAGACCTTTGTCTTTGAATCCTTAAGCTATGACTTCTTTAGATGTTCGATCGATGACTTGGACTTTTTCATGATCAAATTGCACTTCCATGCTTAGTAATGGCCTTCATTCAAAGAAGATTCTTGCAAAGGCTTGGTACGTAAAGAATGTCTTTACATGACTTGGTCTCACCTTCTACGTTTGTGATGTGAACTATGCCTCTTCCTTGGATCTCACTACACTTATTACCTCCAACATATACTTGGCCTTTGTGCTCTTGAAACTCATGAAAGTCATCTTTGTCATTGCACATGAGTGATGAAGCCCCACTGTCAAAAATCCATTCTTTGCTAGAAGTGGATGCAACAAGTGCCTTTTTTTTAGTTGTAAGAAAAATTTATTCACTTGTGTAGTGAGTTTGATGCTTTGTCTTTGGATTAGACTTGGATTTTTCCTTGTTTTTCTTCTTGAAGAAATACTTTTCTATGTGTCCATGCTTTCCACAAAATTTGCAATTAAACTTCTTCTTGTCCTTGTCCTTAAACTCGTGAGTGCCTTTTTTACCTTTAGTCTTGCTGAAAGTATCTTTTGGCCTTCATAGTTATTTCATTTGTAGCTTAAGCCTTTTGCATGGAGTCATGGAGAAGCAAAAGTGTTCTTACTTCTTCTCAAGTGATTTCATGACATCTGTTGTAAAGAGTGTTCATAAAATTTTCATAGGCCCTAGAAAGCTTGTTAAGCACTATAATGGCCATGTCTTCACTTGATATTTTTGTCCACAAAGTACTAATTTTCTCAGATAATTCTCAAATTGTGCTATCACCTTTGTGATGGTGTCTTGAGGACGAATAGGATTGTGGAACTCGGTATGTAAAGCATAAATCTTTGAAGGATTTTTACCTTCATATAGACTGGCTAGTGTGTTCTAAGACTCTAAATCTTTGACCCTATCTATTTCAAGTTCTAACCCATCTACAACTTCATGGAAAAGATTCATATACAAGTATGCATGCATGATATCCTTCCACACATTATATTTATGGCCATCTAGGTGTTCTTCCGTAGTCATATATATGGGCATAAAGGAAGGCAAATAACCTATCATGGATGACAAACTTGCTTCTTTCTTTGACATTGTCAAACTTGGAAATGAGCTTGGAAGCTTTCAAAAAATGAACTTGAAAAGGTTGTACAATTCTTAACACCTTGAGGGGGAGGGGGGCTTAGAGTAAGCCTACACTTGTTGAAACTATGGAGGGGGCTTAGAGTAGCCCTACACTTGTTGAAACTATCGAGAGGGTCTTAGAGTAGTCCAAAATGCTATGAGAGAGATAAGGCTCTTTGGGAGTTTAGAATAGCTTCCCAGAGCATATACACACATGCAAGCCCTTCTTTCTTACTTGATGTACAAATGTATGGCACTTACTACCTAAGGGAGCCAAACTTTGATGGCCACTATTGGGTGTGTGTAGAAGTGCGAGAGACACACAAGAAGTACACACAAGGAGCACAAATGCAGGAAGACACACGAAGAAGACGATGGCTGGAATAGCTCTCTCTATTGACGATTGAACTAAACTGAAGTAAGAGCTGAATAATATCCCTAAGTACAAAGTACCACCACATATGAGAGTATCAAGTATGTGGTAACATGGGTTAAAAACCTCTAGCCACACTAGAGTAAAAAGTGCCCATGTATAGGGAAAAAGTTCACATCAAAGCTACTCAAGGAACAGATAAGTGTAACAAACCCCCCTAGAGCGAATGATGTGAACACTTACAGGGAGTGACAGACTAGCCCCCACAAGGTAATAAGCCTAAAGCTTTGCAAAAAGCTTCAAATTTTTCCCCTGGAAGAGCTTTGGTGAATATGTCTACCACATTATCATGTGTAGGAACATATACCAAATCAATATCCCTTGCATGAAGGCGCTCTTTCACATAGTGATAATGCACATCAATATGTTTGGTATGTGCATGAAACACTAGGTTTTGTGCAAGAGCCAAAGCACTCTGACTATCAGTGAGAATATGTGTAGCAGCATCAATCTCCATGCAAAGATCCATCAATATGCGTCTCAGCCATATACACTCCACTATAGCTGTGAAAACTACCCTGTACTTAGCTTCACAACTCGATGTTGCCACTGTAGATTGCTTCTTGCTCAACCAAGATATGCATGAGTCTCCAAGGAAAAAGCAATTACCACTAGTGGACACACAAGTATCATAACAACCAACCCAATCACTATCTGTAAAAGCATGCAAGCATGGTTGAATATCTATGCCATAAAAGAGACCTAAGCTCAAAGTGCTTCGGAGATATCTAAACACACGTTTCACCATTTGCCAATGCTTAGTGCCAGGGCTATCCATGAATCGACTCAATTGGGAAACTGCATATTGTATGTCCGGCCTTGTGTTGCATGCATATATAAGACATCCCACAACTTGCTGATAAAGAGAAGTTTCAAATGCATCACTGGAATCCTCAACTGAGAACCTGAATCATGTCTCAACTGGTGTGGAAATTGGCTTGCATTCCTCAAAGTCAAAACCCTGAAGTAGTTTTTCAACATACTTTGCTTGATGCATAACAATTCACCCCTCAACGGATATAAACTAGATGCCAAGATAGTAGCTCAAAAGACCAAGATAAGTGACATCAAAAGTATGCTACAAATTAGCCATAAGAATGTCAAGTTTTGCATCACATGACCCAGTCAAGAGTATGTCATCGACGTAAAGAACAAGCACTATAAGATCAACCCCATTTTTGCGTACATAGAGTGTGCTTTCAATTGGACTACATGTGAAGCCAAGAGAAATCAAGTGCTTATGGATTTTATCATACCATGCACGTGGAGCTTGCTTGAGACCATACAAGGCTTTATGCAAGCGACAAACCATATGCTATTTCCCTTTCATATCAAATCTAGGAGGTTGATTCACATAAACCTCTTCTTGCAAATCACCATTCAAGAAGGCTATTATTATGTCCAATTGATGCACTTTCCAACCTCGATGGGAAGCCAATGCAACCACGGTAAGAATGGTAGTCATGCATGAAGTAGGTGCAAAAGTTTCCTCATAATCAATGCCATATTGTTGTGCATATCCTTTGGCAACCAATCTAGCTTTGTAGCAATCAATGCTACCATCAGATTTTCTCTTAATCTTATAAACCCACTTTGTACCAATGGCATTCTTTCCTTTTGGCAATTCACATAACTCCCAAGTACCATTCCTATGTATGGAATCCATTTCTGATTGCATAGCACTCATCCATTGTGGATCGTCACATGCATCTTCAAAAGAAAGTGGCTCTTCATTACATGCTGTAGCAATAAGAGTTGCGCCATGTTAGCTTCATCATTCTTTACATTTGATGAATTCTCAGCAATAGACATGCCAAATTCCTTCTTCTTTTCATTGCGTTTAGCAAGCTTTCTACACTTATCAATAATATGACCAACCTTCTAGCAATATTTTCATCTCTTCTTCTTTTGCAAATCACCATCATTAGAGGAATGAGTGGAAGAGGAAGGTTGAGGCTTGCTTTTCCCCTTTTGTGAGATACCAAGTGCTTGTATTCCCTCAATCAAACCACTCCTATTCACTCTAGATTGCTCGTCTTGCAAAAGAAGAGACACAACCTCATCAAATGCATACATATTAGGATTCCCTTTTGCAACCAAACGGAGTGTAGTAGCAAAGCTTTGAAAAGATTCGGGTAATCCTTTCAACAATGTAGAAATGAGTGATGCATCTAGAATAATCTCATCTATGTTTGCCAATTGCTCTTTCAAGTCATTGATGTGTGTCACATACACATTCATCGACTCATTTTTAGCCATACATACATCCTCAAGTTGCTTCCTCAAGTATGCAACACGTGCTTCATTACGCACGGCATACAAAGAAGCAAGAGTGTCCCATGCTTGTCTCGATGCAGAACATGACCAAATGTGTGGAACTATATGATGGTTCACTGAAAGCGCAATCAAAGCATGAGCTTGAGCATCTTTTCCATCCCATCTAAGCTACTCCTGTGTAGAAGAACATGTAGGTCTTCGATCTACATCTGCCACTATGTTCCAAAATTGTTTAGCAACAAGAACATCCTTGAATCATCATGTAAGACCACATCGGATAGTTGGTCCCATCAAGCTTATCTTCAGCTTGAAGCATGCCAAACAAGTCATTGATGCCCGCCATTTCACTAAAGAACAAGAATGTGACAAAATCTTCAATTCGACGAAAGTTGAAATGAATGTTGAAATTTCAGCTCACCAACTGTCACTCTGATGGCGATTCTGATTGCACGAATGGCTTCAAAATGGGAGTAAAGCCCCAACGCATTTGGTGGAAATGTTTCTTGGCTCCTGAAATTCACAGTTCTATGCTCCGAAGTCGATTTGCACTGTTAAAAGTACATGCATGCCGCGACGCAAAAAACCAAAACTTGAGAGGGAGCTGAACCTGCTAGAAGTGCGAGAGGCACACAAGAAGCACACACAAGGAGCACAAATGCAACAAGACACACGAAGAAGATGATGGAAGGATTGAACTGAACTGAAGTAAGAGCTGAATAATATCCCTAAGTACAAAGTACCACCACATATGAGAGTATCAAGTATGTGGTAACATGGGGAAAAAACCTCTAGCCAGCACTATAGTAAAAAGTGCCCATGTATAGGAAAAAGGTTCATATCAAATCTACTCAAGGAACACATAAGTGTAATAGCCACAACCCTTAGGAAAATGCAATAAAACCCGTTAATGAGGGTGTTGAAGGATGGCAGAGGATCCTATAGTTGTAAGGGTAAGTACGCTTAAGAAAATACGAATAAGACCTCTTATAATGTGAGTATTTGAGCGTTTAGAGTTCCAAAAGAGTAATGAATCTTGATATATTTTGATAGTGATGTGTGTGAACACACTAGGACCACTGGGGCACTTTTGTCCCTCTTTAGGAGGTTTTTGCCCCAGCTTGTATATATTCCATAAACCTAACAGGGCACTTATCTTTGTACATTCACTTGGTAATGCATTCAGTATTGTGTGTTGTGCTCCAAGCTTCTTCTTCTTCCTTGTGTTGTTCATGTGCTTCTACACACGTCTAAATCCAATAATTGGTATCAGATCAGGTCGTGGCTTTATCTGGGGCATCGTAAAAAATCCTTTGGTCACAATATTACAATCACATGAAAATCAGTGAGCATACTCAGGGCGATTAGGACTTCAACACAGCTTTGTTTTGTCATGTTGAAAAAGTGATCTGAGCTCCTTTTGGCCTTTGAACGCATTATCATAGTGCTTGTGCAAGCAATTTTGTCCTTTTCATAGTGCTTGTGCAATAATTTTTCTCCTTTTGCACCAAACATATATGCAAATTTCCATTTATGAGTACAAGAAGCTTGAAGTCTACTACAAATCTAGTAGAGCTCGACATGGTAGTTCTATTCAACGTTTCAAGATACAGTCATTTTTTTGCATCAGGATATTCTAGTTAGTGGTCATGGTTGAAAGCAATGATGTATTCGATATGGTTGTTGTTGAGAATATATTCGATGTTACTAATTACTCATTATGGGCATATATGATGCATCATGTATTGGTTGTGAAAGGATTATGGAATATTATGCAAGGTTTTGAAAAACAATTTACTACACCTGTAAATACAGTTATTGAAGATGATGTAGATGATGTTGAAGATTATGATCTTCATTTTCCTATTCGTGTTGTAGTTCTTGTTGCACCTACACCAACTTTGTCGAGATGGTAGAGATGCTCAGGAACATATAATCATAGCCTTATTTATCAAATATGCCATTATCCCTCATATTCTCTCTTGCAAAATAGCAAAGGATGCTTCAGATTCACTTACCACTTTGTACCAGGCACAAAATGAGGCTCGTGTTGCTTACCTCCGAAAACAGTTGGAGAGTGAGCATATGAATGAAGGAGATTCTATGGATAGTTTTCTTACAAAGATCAAAGATTTGAAGGAGTAGTTGATTTCTATTGATGGTCTTACTAGATAGTTCATTTTTGTAGACTATTCTTAATGGACTTCAAGATTCATATCAGAGTTTTGTTACTCTTCGATTGATAATGAAAGGAAATCCAAATGCCTTAACATTTAAGGAGTTAAATGCGTGTTGTAGATCAAGCTTTCCTAGCTAGTCAAAAGGGAAAATTTAAATGGGGTTCATCTACCAGTGAGAAGATATGTGCTAATTCTATACAATCAAAAAAGGATGACAAAGATGAGAAGAAAACCAAAAAGAAAAAATTGTTTTGTAAATACAATAAAGGAAAATATCATTTCATAAAGAGTTTTCATAAACTGATTGCAATATAAGAAAAGAAGAAAGAGGTTGGAATGGTTGTTATAGAGGCATCTACACCTAAAACAGAGTTTGCTAATCTTATGCAGAATGAAGAACGGGCATGTACGACTGTTTGTAGTTATGACGTGTCTTCCCATGAATAGTATATGTTTGAAGTAGACTCAGATGTTTGGTACTTTGACAGTGGGGCAACCAAACATATTACCTTGTAGCACAGTTTCTTCAGTTCACTTGAGCCTGCCCCTATAGGGAATACTATCACATGCGCTAACAACTCCTCTTATCTTGTAATGGGAGTTGGTAAGATCATTCTAACTATTGTTGATGGTAACTCTTTCACATTTTGAGATGCTTTGTTTGTGTCAGGGATCAAGAAAAATTTATTATCAATTTCAGCATTAGCCAAGCTCAATTTGGTTGTGAAATTTGTTGATGATAGATGTATAATTCATGATCTGTCAGATAGCAATGTCATTATTGGTTTTAGCATTTTATATTGTGGGTTGTATAAGCTCATAGATTATGCAAAACTTGTGAATGATTCAGCATGTGGAGTTCAAGATTCTCAGGCTATGTCAGATGCAAAGCTTTGGCATGCATGCTTTGTTCATCTGAATTATGCTAGTTTGCTATGCCTACACAAATTTGAAATGGTGTTCTCTCTACTAAAACTTGAGGCACCTTGTAAACATGTTTGTGAAGGCTGTATTTTTGGCAAAATTGAGCATTCCTCCTTCCCAAAAGATGGTTCAGTTCGAGCTACTCAAAATTGTATCCTGTTCACCGTGATGTCTATGGTCCCATGCAAACACCATCTTTTGGGAACTACTTCTACTTTATGACTTTTATTGATGATTTTTCCAGGCATGCATGGGTGTATCAACTAAAAGAAAATTTTGAAGTGTGTATGGCTTCAAATAGTTTCTGGTTTTGGCTAAAAATCTATCAGCATGTAAAATGGGCATCCTCCATTCTAATAGAGCGGTGGAATACATGTCTTATGATTTTAATGCACTTCTGGCTACAAGTGGGATAAAACATCAGTGTACAGTGTCGTATACACCTCAACAAAATGGAGCTTCTAAAAGGAAGAACACGTCACTCATCGAGATGGAGAGCTATATGGTCAAAAGTCGGGCTTTATGACATAGCTTCTGGCTTGCAACTGTTATGTATGCAGCATATGTACTTAAAGGGTATCCCACCAAAGCACTGCAATATATCACTCCATATGAGGCTTGGCATGGTCGCAAGCCATTTTTTGCTCATCTACATGGTTTGGGTTTTTCTGGCATATGTGTTCATGTCTGAACAACAACATAGGAAATTAGATGATAAAGTAGTGATATGTATTTTTCTTGGGTACAATTCTGAAAGCAAAGGCTATCATCTGTATTGTCCACACACTAAATGCATTTTGGTTATCCATGATTTTGTTCATATGGATGATGCAATTCAGCCATTACTTTCATGTACCAAGGAGATTTCTATTAGCTCTAGAGATGTATATGCCACTTTTCTACCTCTTTTTACGGGTGGACAATCAAGTGCTAGTCTTAATGAAGCAATTTCACAACCTTTATAGGTTTGACATGATGATGCAGATCATTCCATTTCTAATATAAATTAACATGATGTACTTATTGATGAGAGGGTTGATATAGAAGATCCAAAAACTATACCAAAATGGCTCGTGCAAACTCTCTGAGATAACAAATTAGATGCACCTCTGGTATATCGTACTCGTTCACGCTCTCATAGTTCTTTTTTTGCATGAGATGACTATGTTATGGTTGTACCTATTCTTTTTTATGAGAATGTGTTTTCTTTTATGAAGCAAAAAATTCAAAAAATTGGATGGTTGCTATGTAATCATAATATGATGCTATTATGAAGAATGGTGCTTGGCCTTTATGTGATTTGCCTCCTCACAAAAGGGCCATTGGCCCTAAGTGGGTATACAAGCTAAAGCATAAGCGTAATGGAGCAGTTGACATGTATAAGGCTAGTCTTGTGGCAAAAGATTATGCTCAAGAAAGAGGCATTGATTTTTATGAGACCTTTGCTCCCACATGCCGAATGACTATTTTTCATAGCATCTGTGCACTTGCAGCTCATGATGGTTGGAATGAACATTAGTTGGAAATTCAAAGTAAATTTTTGAATGGTGACTTACATGAAGAAGTGTATGTTTTTTAGCCCCGTTGTTTTTTACAGAAAGGGCATGAAAAGAAAGATGTGCAAGTTGAAAAAGGCATTATATGGTTTGAAGCAAGCACCATATGTTTGGTATGAAAATATACATGCCTACTTGATTGCAGATAGTTTTGAGAACAGTCCAACTGAGAGCACTTTATATGTTCAACATGCAAATGATGTGCTTCTGATCATTGTTGTCTATGTTGATGCCATGCTACTCACTGTTCTTCATGAGAAGCATATTGTTGATTTTAAGGTTGATTTGCATGCCCCTTTTGAGATGTTAGATTTTTTTACGAGGAAGGAGATAAGGAAGAGAGCTCACACACACACTCTCATAATCAAAGAGAAGCACACACTCATATTTAGGCAAAGAAGAATGATCTTCTTCTTCTCCTTCTATTACATAAAAAGGAATGTACAAGAATGAACTAAAAACAAGAATACAACTACTACAATATATAAAGACCAATACATAAGGAAAAACCTAATGTCCGCGAGTGAGTGAACTGGCAGGAAATAAATGTGCCATCACTCTTAGTAGATAAATCTAATAAAGCTCAATGAAGTGTCGCTGACGTATACCGGCGTGACCACTATACATGTCAGAGAAATGAAAAAGTGATACGTATCATCCTGTATCATCACATGTTGAGCTTGATATCTCAACAAGATTTGGGGCATTTGCATCATTATTTGCGGATTCTATATATCCAAGTTGATGGAAAAATAGATTTATGCTAACAAAATATATTGACACATTATTGTAGCGTTTTGGCCTTGATGATTGCAAACCTATTGACATTCCTATGGTAATAGGTTTATGGTTGAGTCTTCATGACGTTGGAGATGCATTTGATGTTGTTCTCTATCAGCAGGTTGTTGAATACTTGATTTACTTATGTATTACCTGGTTTGATATTCAATTTGATTTCTCTCATATGAGCAATTTAATGCATTGCCTAGGTGTCAAGCATTGGTAGGCCGTTAAGCACGTCTTTTGCTACTTGAGTGGTACCCGGATACTTGGACTATTTTATCCCAAGGGGGGATCACTACTACCATACTAACGTGCTTTTTTTTACTCTAATTGGGTTGGTTGCTATGACACTAGTGTGTCCACTAGTGGTTTTTGCTTCATGCTTGGTAGCTCATGCATATCTTGGTTTAGCAAGAAACAACCTACAGTGGCCACTTCTTGTTGTGAGGTTGAGTGTAGGTCAGCTTTCACGAGTGACTGTTGAGTGTGTGTGGCCCAGACGCCTTTTGGCTGATTTGGGAGTTGGTCTCTTCCTAAGAGCGCAGAAGCAAAATGACAGATAGCATAGTTGTGACATAATTGATGATGTCAAACCAGAGCATTCATGTGACCTGATTATAAGATATTCAATTGCTTTTTATGGATTCTTCAAATATATGTGACGTTGACATGATGTAGTCATTGAAGGTGTATCCATCATCCTCTGAATGTGATCGCTCTCTCTCGCTTTGTGCTCGGGCTTGGTGCACGCAGTGGGATAATCCACTTTTAGAGCCGGGAGTGATCAGTTGTAGAGGGAGAACATTTTGTTTCTCTCTCTATATGGTATCGCAACTTGCAAGTACTCTTCGAATTGCTTGCATCTCTACTCATCTTGATGAGTTGTATCCTTGGCGAACAGTAGTGTCGTCCTGCACCGGATCCCTTGAAGCACTCAAGGAAAGTGGTGATCTTGGGAGCTGTTGGAGGGATTATGCTACCTTATGAAATGCTAATGAGGCGATTCGTTAGAGAATAGAGGGGCTACAATGTTCTCTCTCTCTCTCTCTCTCTCTCTCTCTCTCTCTCTCTCTCTCTCTCTCTCTCTCTCTCTCTCTCTCTCTCTCTCTCTCTCTCTCTCTCTCTCTCTCTCTCTCTCTCTCTCTCTCTCTCTCTCTCTCTCTCTCTCTCTCTCTCTCTCTCTCTCTCTCTCTCTCTCTCTCTCTCTCTCTCTCTCTCTCTCTCTGTGAACTTCTTACAGTCTTGCCGATGTGAGAACGGTGGCGAGAGTGCAACTCGATGGCCTCTTGGACCTTGACAAAGCTGAGGCAGAGTGCTTTATTCATTGCATGTCTACCATCATAAAGTTACTTGGTCACTGGGTTTAAAGCTGAAGCGGAGAGCTTTAACTTCACTCCATGTCTACCATCATGTCTTCCCAGGCCGCTTATCGGGGTGGTTGGGCTTCTTGCTTCTTGAGGCGGGGGTGAAGGTTCAACCCCCACTGGCAACATGTAAGGGACATGTTTATCATGGAAAGTTGTATCTTGTGGTTGATGTGCCACCGTTTATCCTGCCCCGCGGTAGTTGTGACTGCAATCCTAGCCTAGCTATGTTAACCCCTGTTCTTGTGGGATAAGAGCTGTCTCATGGGTACTATGCCCTTCCTCGTATAGTTGCAATTTCAAAGTTAAAACCTGGAGGAGCAGACCTCCGTTGAACCTCCATTTTGAAAAAAGAAAAAACAAAGTTACTTGGTCATCTCTATTACTATGACCCACCAATTGAGAAGTTTGTTCATCTACCTATTATCCGACACCTTTGTTGGACAGTTGTTCTTTGGGTGTCTTGAGGAGAATCTTGGGCGCAACACAATTCTACGACATGGTTCTCCTCCTCAGGATCATGTTGTCCATGTATCTGATTTGTACTTTGGAAATAGGGCCAACTTTGTCATGACTGCACTATGAGCAGTTATGGAGTCAAAACAAGCAGTCGAAGAAGCATCGCAACCATGTCCGAGTATCTCTCTCTGATTCTCTCTCTGCTTATGAGAGAGAAGATGAGTAGTGTCAATGTGTTGCCTTAGTAATCATCAAATACCCATAGCAGAATGAGAAGGAAGGCAAAATTCAGTTCTATCTTCTCCTCTCATATGCTTCCGTACTAAGTGCCACCTTAGTAGTGCAAGTGCTATGCTATGGAGTCATGGAATTTGTGCATAAAGCTTACATTGTTACAATGAGGTGACGTGCAAAGTCATACCATAAATGCTTGATAAGGTTCACCAAGAGTTATGAGAGAGTGAAGCAACCAAAGTGAGAAGGCAATACCAAAACCACCTGAAAACAAATGAAATGCCAACAAAGTGTGTATGAACACTTTAATGTAATGAGATGTTCAACCAAAGAAGATGATAGAGAGGATTAAGGATCCCTATGACAGTGTTTATAAACACTTCAAATATGTGAGAGCCATAAACAACTCTATAAAATGTCACCAAATGAAAACATAATTAACATAAACAAGGGTGGGATGTTGGGAACAAGTGGTATAAAAGGGTAGGTGGGAAGGCAAAAGGCATCCAAAATGCTCTCAAAGCATGAGGTAGATGATGAAACAAGTTCACCACCAAACGAATGCCACCAAGACTACCATCACCACCTCCAAAAGAACCACCAAAAGAAGAACCACCAAGACCTCCACCTAATGCTCTAATACCATGTAGAGAGTACACACACGGAGCTAAATGAAAAGAAGAGTGTACTCACAAAATGAAAGAGTGTGTGAGACTCAAAGTGAGTAGACCAAGAAATGGGTAAACTCACATGGATTAGAAATGAGCTTGCCAAGAGCATGGAATATGCTCCTCAAGCTTCTAACCAAGTACAAAGTGGGGGAGAGACATATATGGGATAATTCCCCTTGAAGGAGAATGAATACACTAGTAGAAACAAATGGCAAGGTACCCAAATACAATGAGATACAATATAAAAAGGAAATGAAACCAAAATGGAGTGTCTTCTAGATACAAAATGGAGATACACTCTCATATTCTCAACACTAAGAAGATCGAGACTATCCTTGATTGGAAAATATCTTTGTGTATTTGTGATGTACACTTCTTAGGCTTTGCCAACTTCTACAAAATATTCATCAACGATTCAGATAGCGGCACCTGTTACCAAGCTTACAATAAATTTGAAGTTCTCATGGACCAAAGAGGCAAAGAAGACCTTTCAAAACATCAAATCAACATTGACCACCATGTTGATTCTAGTTCGTCTTGATTCTATCAAGTGTTTTTTCTTGGATACAAATGCATTAGTCTTTGCCTTGGAACCATTATGTCTCAACATGAAAATGATGCATCTACATCCACTCACACTACATTCAAGAAAATTCTCTCCTTTAGAGAAAATGAACTCCATGATAAATAACTTCTTTCCATAGTAGATGCTTTTGATACCTCGCATCATTATCGAAAGAGAAGCCAATAAAGTTATTGGGTATAGAGGCTACAAGAATCTACAATACTTTATGATCACTCGTATCCTCAACATAAGAAATCTCGGTGGAGTAACTTTTGGTTGAGGTTTGAATTTAATATCATAAGATGATAAAAATATCAATTAGATGCCTTATCGAGAAGATCTTACCTTGTAGCAAAGAAATGGGAAGAATATTTTGATCGACAAGAAATTTTACTACTCAAAACATCTACGATTAGAAGCTATCTCTTTAAACTATAAAAAACATTAAATCTTGATCCATCTAGTTTATGAGTCTCTGCCATAAGATTTTATTTTTTTTATGTCAACTAGAAGATTCAAGAAGGCAAAGGTCATGAAGTGAATGAATTCCAAGCAAATGATGGGCTATTATATTACAAGAACTTGTTGTATGTCCCAAAAAAAATAACAAAAAAAAAGTACGTACTTCGGCAATACCATGATAACCTTGCAAGGGGTTGGTTGGGAGTGAATACAATAATAGATCTCATATCAAGAGACTTTTGGTGGTCCCATATGTGGTAGGAATTCAAAGAGTATATCAAGACTTGTGCTACTTGTCATGATCTCTTGCAACCCTTATCTATCTAAGCGTGACCATGGTCTTTCTTATCTATGGATTTGATCATGGATCTACCAATGTTAGATAAGTACGATGCTATTCTTGTTATAATGAATATCTTCACAAAGATGGCATGCTTCATTCCAACAACCAAGGCAATGAAAATGCAACGATTACCAAAATTTTCCTCGTATATATATTTAAGCTACACGGGTTGAATGATGAAATTGTTACTTATTTAGGATCATAGTTAATATCTTGCTTTTGAAGAGTCTTTGAAAAATCATTGGTTTCCAAGTTAAAATATCTACAACCAATCGCCCATATATCAATGGCCAAATAGAATGGATTAATCAAAATCTATAATAGTATCTTTATTGCATCATCAACTATCATCCGAATTATTTGTTTGGGGTTTTACCCTTTCTAGAGTTTGCCTACAACATTATCCAAACATCTACCAAATAGATTCCCTTCTTTGCAAACTAATACAAAGGATGGATTCACAACTTTCCAATCATGTGAAGACCCCAACTTGCTAGAGAAAAGGCTCAATACCTAATGGATATTCATCAAGAACCAAAGCAAGAGATTTGTTGGGATCAAGACCACCATAAGAATTATGCATACCAACACCATACCATCATACCTAAGATTAACCCAATCTTCTTTGAGTTTCACCTACCAAGTACCATGATAATCCACCCGATTTCCAATGTATCCATCTTGGAACCATATCATTCTTCACCGTTGAAGGAGAAAAGAGCTAGTCCTTCACCGCCTATTGAGATCCAAGATCATGAAGAATTTGAAGTCAATTATATCCTAGATTCAAGAATGTCTCAAGGAAGATTAGAATGCATTGTTCACTAGAAAGTGTACGATATCAATGATTATGCTTGGGAACCTACAAAAAAATCTTCAGAGAGCATCGATCAAGTTTCATGGATTTCACAAGAAGAGCCTAATGAAGCCTAAGCCAAAGAGCATTGCTATTCCTTATGGGACTTGTCTCTTGAGAGGGAGGTAATGTCACGGACACTAAGGAAGCCATCTTGAATCTACATTTCATGTGACTTTTCATTTCTCATGATTATGAATAATTCAAAAATATTAACATCACCATCATATCTAGTATGTGCCAAAATCCTAAGAGTGACTTTCTGCATGCCTTGTTTTGAGATTTGAAGATCCTATTTTGACTTTCTAACATCAACATTGATATCATCATCCATATCCGACTTTGATAACTACCCTCCAATGGTTACATAAGGAGAGCTTGGACATAGAGATTCTCAATCTTGCCAATGTTAGTCTTGGGAGCTCAATGAGTCGTAGTCTCAAAGTAAGTACTTTCCAAGTTTTAGTTCTTATCCTTGTTTAACTCCTTGTCCTAGACTTGTCTAATCTAGTTCCTAGCCATCTTGTCTTGTCATATTGTAATTTGTAGTACATGGTCTTATCTAGTTCTAACTTGTAACTTGTTCATCTTTATCAAGGGAGATCTTGTAATTCTAATATCACAAGTAATGCACATGCCAAGAATATGTTTGGGATCCCCCAAATCCTTCATATCAAATGATTGACTCAACTTCTTTTTTAGAATTGACAAGTCATAAGAGTCTTGAGGCTTCATGAAAGCATCAAACTTTTGGTACCATTGTCTAAGCGACTGTTTAAGTCCATATAAGCTCTTCTTCAGCTTACAAACTAGACTTTCTTTGCCAGGAACTACATAACCATCTAGTTGTTCCATATAGATCTCATATGTAAGATCTCCATGCAAGAAAGCAATTTTCACATCCATTTGGACTAGCTCGAAGTCCTCCACTGCAACGAATACAAGCAACATTCGAAAGGTAGTCATCTTGACCACTGGAGAGAAGATTTCCTCAAAATCAACACCATGTTGTTGCTTAAAACCCTTTGCAACAAGTCGTGCTTTATACTTTGTAGAAGCACTATCTGATGTGAATTTCAGTTTATATATCCATTTACATGGTAAAGTTTTCGTGCCCTTCGACAAAGGTACTAAATCCCAAGTTCCATTCTTGTGAATAGAATCCAACTCACCCTTCATGGCATGCTCCCACTTGACATGATCCTCTGTCTGCATAGTCTCTTTGTAATAAAAAGGCTCACCAGCATCTGTTAGCATAACAAAATCCAAACCTAGAACATATCTATCAAGTGGATGTGAGACACGTGCAGAGCATCTCAATGGTTGCTGAACTGGAATATTGGCAAACTGATCTGATTGGAAATTCTATTGAACATCCCTATGTGGAGCATTTTTATGCATGCTAACTGGAGGACTAGTATCCTCAAACACCACTCTTCTCACTTCAACCTCCTTAATGGGTTGTTTATGCATCTTAGACTCATTGAAAATGACATCGCTACTTTTGATCATTGACCGTGTTTCAGGATCCCATAATCAATATCCACAAATAGCACTCTTGTTGATGTTCTTGAACCTTTGTAAAGAGAACTATGCACAAAAGTACTCCAAAATAGCCCCAAAAATCATCTCAAAAATGCTTCAAAACAGACTTTGAAAGCAAAGAATGAAGCTTTGAGGGACCAAAACATGTTCAAGGTAATGTTAACCTTAGTCTTTCTCCTTCTTCAGACACCACAAGAGTATAGCCTAGTGGCAAGAGAGTTTTTCGGTTAAGCTAGCTCCGAGGGGTGTCGGGAACCTCCTTCCTTGGATCATTGAGGTCCTCCCTCGCGTGGAGCCAAAGGTGACTTTGGTGACTCGGATGACAAGGTATGCCAAGGTCTATGCCTTGGCCACCACCTTAGTTGTAAGCCTTGGGTGGGTGGCTCGGTTGCTGGGTGGGTGTTCCCTTCACTCGCACAAAAGGAACAAAGCTTTTGCATCGAAATGCTTCGATACCAATGAAGTATTTTGATGGTAATGCACCACCCTGAACTCTCCTTCTAAAGAGCTCCACAATGATACCCTTAAAGTAGAAAACCGAGCTCTAGGCACCGCACACAGTAGTCCACACAGAGGCTACAAAATACACAAAAAAACACAGTACATAAGGAGCACAAAGATAGATTTCGTAGGTGTTATTTATGCGATCAAATTTACAATCTGTGGTTGACGAGGTCATTATATGGTTTATTAAAGAACATATACAAAAGTGTCCGACGGCCATTTGGTCTTTCACATGGACACTAACAATAACATATCTTGTAGTCAAAAACATATTCAATTAATCATGTATCTAGTCTACTCTTAGAGAGCACAATCTAGAGCTCTCCTGAACTACATGTGCATGCTATATGATTCGCTTTATTGGTATTTTGAACATTTGCAATGATCAATCTATTCGATCTCTATGGAGTTATACTTTCATGCATTTGGAGATGAAATCTTGGGCACTAACATGATTATGTTTGTATGACCATATGTTATATTTACAGAGAATACCATAAAAATTTATGTAGATTTCATATCTCAACTATATAAGGCTTATCTTTTAGATTTGTACTTGATTATCAAGACCATTCTATTAGTTGGTACATATTACTTCTGAGTTCAAGTCTTTTAAGTTCAGCTTCAACTTCATCGCATATGTCAATTATCATGAGATAATGTTGCAATCTTGTCTACCAAGTTATCATCCTTGAACCTATCTATTGCGACCATGGAGTTTAGTGCCATATCTCTTGCTTAAGCTAGTCAATATGCTCAAGAAAGGCCTCTTAAAATATTTTCAAACACACCTTCTTTGATACCAATTGTTCGTTTTTAAAGCCCACAATCAAGATAGAAAAAGAGAGTATAGTGAGAGAGACAATGTACACAAGACTGGCAAAAGAGTTAAATCAGCTCCAAAAATAACACTAAAATATTATAAAAATACTTACAAAAGTGTTTCTCCAAAACCCTAACTATAGAGCTCAAGAGAGATGGTATGCTACAAGATGAATAATCTTGCTCATGTGGTGCTCAATATATAGATTTTTGAGCTCCCCAAAAGCAATTCGAAAATCAAGGCAAAAAAGCCCAAAAAGAAGTTCGTGTGATTTGTGCCGCAAATCACGGAACTTACTCTATTATTTTTGTGACTTTTTTTCACTTGCTTTTATGCTTTCAATTACGAAAAATACAGACCATTGATTATGTTGCTTCTTGTGTTTTAAATCTTCACCATTGGATCAAAACTTGATGAAAAGCAAATTTTGATCTGAAATTAAGGTTTGACTTTTGAGTCCTCTATCTACTCCAAAGTTGACTTGTGATATATCATTGGATGCTCTTGAGTAGCACTTTCCAAATATGTAATAAAAAATTTATGGATAATTTGACCAAAGTTAACCTCCTATTGAACAGCTTTGACCATCAAAAATCTGCATAATATTTGATGACCCTCTTGTGGAAGGTTCATTTCCAACAGACTCAGGTAAAAAAAAAGACTGACTCGTGCCATCAATGATCTGCTTAAGAGTTCAGGTGTTTAGATTCCAAGGTGCAGGTGGGTGGGGAGAGAGAGAGAGAGAGAGAGAGAGAGAGAGAGAGAGAGTGTGTGTGTGTGTGTGTGTGTGTGTGTGTGTGTTGGCACGAGGGGGAGGGGGGGCTGCTCTGTGTGTGTGTGTGTGTGTGTGTGTGTGTGTGTGTGTGTGTGTGTGTGTGTGTGTGTGTGTGTGTGTGTTGGCGTGTGTGTGTGCGTGCGTGCGCGCGCGCGCGCGCGCGCGCGTGCGTGCGCGCGCGCGCGCGTGCGTGCGTGCGTGCGTGCGTGCGTGCGTGCGTGTGTGTGTGTGTGTGTGTACATGCACACATGTAAGTGTGTGTTGAAGGGGGAAGGAAGAGGCACTGCCAGGACTGTAAAACATAAAGGGAACAAATTACAAAAAATGCCAAAGAGTATACTTGCAGTGACGCCCTTTATACTTTCATCAATCATGCACAATTCATTAAACAGAGGTAAATCAAACAACCATGACCTGATCTATCATCCCTGTGGGGCATACACATTATACAAGTGAATATGGGACCAGTAAAGAGACAGACAGAGAGAGAGAGAGAGAGAGAGAGAGAGAGAGAGAGAGAGACTCGAGGCTGATTAATAATTTATCCAGGTTGCATCTTGCAATTACAAATAAAGAATGGAAGCTTGAGGCACCGTCAACAAAGAAGTGGAGCGTTTTGGAAGCCATGTATATGATGGTACAAGATGCCCTGCTGGTAAAGGTGCTTAGCCTTGACTGGCTCCGTTTTGAGATTAGCAGAGACTGCTGATAGCCATCCTTCATTGAGATAACCTCGTGTATAAATAATGTGTACAAATGTTGAGGGATTAGCTAGAACTCCAAAGCATGACAGAGTGCTGTAGACTTTTCCACATCCTATCAAAAGATATACACAAAGATTTCCACCTCATATACTAGGGCTGCTGCTCATAAGAATGGAGAGTTGAATATAACGCACTGTAAATAACATCGCATTCAACAATTTATGAGGTCAAAGCTCACGATACCTGTTGCATGATTCATATGAAATTTTAGCATCTGTATGTCCTTTCAGAATTTCAATACTTATAGGTTGAGTCAAAGACCTGTGCTATGATGATCAATAGAGATGAAAATAGATAGAGCACAAAAAATAAGATTGATCCTATCAAAAGCATGTGAAGAAGCTTTTTGTTGTCCCTGCTTGGTACAAAAGCATTCTTCAGTGTTCCAGTCAGTTCAAATAATCGATATGAAATCTGTGGAACAAGTGTCACAACAACTCGAATTAGATTCTCTGAACACATCTAGCAACTTGAAAAGGTATGAACCAAACATCTCATGTACCAAACAAAACAATTCAAATTGATCATAAGAGAACCATACAATATAGGTATTTAAGTAACTTAATGCTTAGGTTATGCCCATAACCATGCCATCATGCTCACTGATTTACAAGTTTTCAAAACAGTCACTTACCAACAGATAAATTGCTGAAGTCAATAGAAAATTAACCATTGGATAGCCTGGAACGAGGGAAAGTAATAATTGAGGCTGTCCATTAGGAATTCCGGTTCTGAAATAGAAAGAAGGCATATTGATCTCCAGGAATACACTGACATTAAAGCCACCAGCACAAAAAAAAAAGAAAACACACACACACACACACACACACACACCCTCTAAGGACAAGACAAACCTCAACCATATATGAAGCTGTCCAATATAGGTTTCTAGTGTAATTTTTCCCAGCCATCTGCAGAATGAAACAAAACAAAAAGTTTTTGTTAGCAACAATAAGAATGTATGAACGACAGAAATCCTTACTGGGTACAACTTCAGTGATTTAGACTTACGCAAACAAAGTCAATGAATGCTGTCGTAGAGATTGGGTGCAATTTCGAAGGCCAATGTACACTCTGTGGAAAAACAAAAAGAGCCCTAACAATATAGACACAAAAACAGTAAAAAACTGTAAGGGATTGAGTTAAGATTATTACGTTATTGGTATCCACGATGTATACGGATGGACTTTATTATAGTTCAGCTTGTCCAACTTATAAACATGCTCGTACCACAAGTAACCAACCTGGAGGCAAGCATAAACCATTAGCAGAAGGTTCTTAACGTTTCCAACACCAACAAAAACAGCTCACATCACAGCTTACAGAAAGCATACAGCTAGGTCCTAGGTTAGCATTGGAAAGTCCAAATTCATTCATTAACAAAAAACTTCTCATCCTCTGGAAATGTAAGTTCTCTTTATCAGTATATTTAGGGGGGGATAAATTCCCAAAGAGGTAATGTACAGTAGCCTTAAAAAAGGTTCAAAGAAATAGGTTAGTAAAGTGAAGTAAAAATTTCCAAAGTCAGATGGAAGACTATCAGACAAGATAAGAAAAGCTCTCAATAGTCTCCTGAAAACGCCTGTAAGAATAAAGATTTGGCTTGAAAGAGTAATACATTTTTGGAATCCCAGATGTGCCAGATTATCCAGTGTCTAAGCTGATCTAAAATCCATATGAACTTATCGTCTGCATGTAAGTGCAAAATATAAGGACATCAGAACTAGTTCTTGGCAGCCATATACCAATAAAAGACATTCTAAGTGCCAGATTATCCAGTATCTAAGCTGATCTGAAATCCATATGAACTTATCGTCTGTATGTAAGTGCAAAATATAAGGACATCAAAGAAGTAGATCAATGCTACAACCCTCAAGAGATTTGATATTATTATTTTAACCCAAAACGCATACAGGTCATCACCAGCAATACAGCTTTGGAGAGTTCACGTTGGTGAGGAAAGCAGGCAGAACAACCAGATATGACCACAAAGTTAAGAGAAAGTCTAGTGATGTCTTATACATATAAATTGACTACCAAGCTTTGGGTTTGATCAACATCATAGTCCTGCAACACGTTGTGAAGGTGTTGAGAAAAGTCAAAAGTTTTAAGTTCTTACTTTGGGGGCCACCATCACTAAGATTTTTTTAAATATAAAGGAAGTTCGGCATAAGCCTACTCTCCCGGACTTGAATTAAATAAAGAAAAGTACAAGAGAAGGGGACTAGTGCCCACGGGACCCCCCAAATCCCACAAAGCAGGGGAAGCTTTTACAGAGCTTAGATGACATTACAAAGAAGGTTAATTACCCTCTCATCACCCTCATGTGGGGCCCACTTAGGTTTAAGCTTGTTATCGATCAAAAGGAGTACTTGATGATGCCTAAAGGGGGGTGATTTTTTACAGTTGACAATCCTTTTGCCAAGGAGGAACAGTGATTTCTCAAAATAGCCTAGCAGGTACATTGAATGTGGACACATACCCTTCAACTGGATTGTACAGAAAATTCCTAATATTCGACTGTTTTTGTGTTTGCTAAAGTAAAATAAAACAGGAACACTCTCATCTTGCATCTCTACTGAGGTCTATACATATATTTTGTCCCCACATGCTATCCAGATTCTGTCTGTACAAGACCTACATCTGCAGTAACATCACCTCAAGTGTTCTTTTCAGCCATGTTCTTTGTCACATGTCTGTTCCTATTAACTTCTTCCCATTCCGTCTCTTTATGAGCCGACTTGTTACCGTCTCCAGAAGCTATCCATCTGTACAAGACTATCACTG